>CP136058.1:233153312-233735812 GCA_032464435.1 Aegilops umbellulata | reverse complement strand
GGAAATGGGGAAACTGTGGGGATAAGCTAACGGTCGGGAACTACTTATGGCACTATATGTTGTATACGGCACACTGTTTATACATGCCGTTTGTGTTAGGTATTACAACATCACACACGATTTCCGCACCAAACCATGTGAGAAGAGAATGTAGGTGATACACCATTGTCGTTACATAACCGTATGTGATGTACTACCCTGTACATATAATTGAGTTACAGTGATACTATGTAAACAACCGCTCTACGGATATCTGATAACCCACAAGTTTAGGGGATCAATTGTAGCCTCTTTCGATAAGTAAGAGTATCGAACCCAACGAGGAGCTAAAGGTAGAACAAATATTCCCCCAAGTTCTATCGACCACCGATACAACTCTACGCACGCTTAACGTTCGCTTTACCTAAAACAAGTATGAAACTAGAAGTACTTTGTAGGTGTCGTTGGATAAGTTTGCAAGAATATAAAGAGCAGGCAAATAAAAAGTAGGGGTTGTTTTAAGTAAAGAAGCAATAAAGTTAGTATAGCGAGTGTGGAAAAGTGGTGGTAGGAGTTGCGAAATTGTCCCTAAGTAGTTGACTACTTTACTAGACCGATAGCAAGTTTTATGTGGGAGAGGCCACTGCTAGCATGTCATCCCTGACTTGGAATTCTATGCACTTATGATTGGAACTATTAGCAAGCATCTACAACTACTAACATTCATTAAGGTAAAACCCAACCATCGCATTAAGATATATTGGTCCCCCTTCAATCCCGTATGCATCAATTTCTATGCTAGGTTGAAGCTTCTGTCACTCTTGCCCTCCAATACATAGTCCTATCAACATACAACTAACCCTAAGGTGTGATCCACGCGTGCGCTCAAATGATGGGCACCAAAGGACAGCAACATAACCACAAGCAAATTAAACCAATCATAGCAATTCACCAATTACCGATAGGACAACGAAAATCTACTCAGACATCATAGGATGGCAACACATCATTGGATAATAATATGAAGCATAAAGCACCATGTTCAAGTAGAGGGTACATCAGGTTGCGGGAGAGTGGACCGCTATAGATAGATGGGGGAAGGTGATGGAGATGTTGGTGAAGATGGCGGAGGTGTTGGTGTAGATCGCGGTGATGATGATGGCCCCCGGCGGCGTTCCGGCGCCACCGGAAGCGAGGGGGAGAGAGAGCCCCCTCCTTCTTCTTCTTCCTTAACCTTCTCCCTAGGTGGGAGAAGGGTTTCCCCTCTGGTACATGGTATCCATGGCGTGGGAGGGGCGAGAGCCCCTCCGATATTGGATCTGTCTCTCTGTCTCTCTCTGTTTCTGCGCTCTGGATTCTGCCCTTTCACCGTTTCTTTTATAACCGAAGATCCGTAACTCTGATTGGGCTGAATTTTGGACACGATCTCTATCCGGAAATTAGCTTTCTTGCAGCGAGAGAAGGGCTCCAACCGCCTTACGGGGTGGCCACGAGGGTCCAGGGCGCACCTGACCCCATGGGGCGCGCCCCCCTGCCTCGTGGCCCCCTCGGGCATCGTATCACGTTGATTCTTCTTCCCAAAATCATAAATATTCCAAAAAAAATCCTCGTCAGTTTTTATCCCATTTGGACTCCGTTTGATATGGGTTTTCTGCGAAACGAAAAACATGCAACAGACAGGAACTGACACTGGGCACTGGATCAATATGTTAGTCCCAAAAATAGTATAAAATGTTGCCAAAAGTATATGAAAGTTGTATAATATTGGCATGGAACAATCACAAATTATAGATATGATGGAGACGTATCAGCATCCCCAAGCTTAATTCCTGCTCGTCCTCGAGTAGGTAAATGATAAAAAAGATAATTTTGGATCCGGAATGCTACCTAGCATAATCTTGATCACATAATCTAATCATGGCATGAATATTAAGACACGAGTGATTCAAAGCAATAGCCTATCATTTGACATTAAGACAATAATACTTCAAGCATACTAACCAAGCAATTATGTCCTCTCAAAATAACATAGCCAAAGAAAGCTTATCCCTACAAAATCATATAGTTTGGCCATGCTTCATTTTCGTCACACAAAATGCTCCCATCATGCACAACCCCGATGACAAGCCGAGTAATTGGTTCATACTTTTTAACGCACTTCAGCTTTTTCAACCCTCACGCAATACATGAGCGCAAGCCATGGACATAGCACTATGTGTGGAATAGGATATGATGATGGAGGTTGTGTGGAGAAGACAAAAAAGGAGATAGTCTCACATCGACGTGGCTAATCAACGGGCTATGGAGATGCCCATCAATGGATGTCAATGTGAGGAGTAGGGATTGCCATACAACGTATGCACTAAGAGCTATAAGTGTATGAAAGCTCAAACTGGAAACTAAGTGGGTGTGCATCCAACTTGCTTGCTCATAAAGACCTCGGGCATTTGCGGAAGCCCATCATCGGAACATACAAGCCAAGTTCTATAATGAAAATTCCCACCAGTATATGAAAGTGATAACTCAAGAGACTCTATATATGAAGAACATGGTGCTACTCTGAAGCACAAGTGTGGTAAAAGGATAGTAACATTGCCCCTTCTCTCTTTTTCTCTCATTTTTTTTGTTTTTTGGGCCTTCTCTTTTTTTTTAACCTTTTCGTCCGGAGTCTCATCCCGACTTGTGGGGGAATCATAGTCTCGATCATCCTTTCCTCACTGGGGCAATGCTCTAATAATGATGATCATCACACTTTTATTTACTTACAACTCAATATTACAACTCGATATCTAGAACAAAGATATGACTCTATATGAATGCCTCCAGGGATGTACCGGGATGTGCAATGATCTAGCATAGCAATGACATCAAAAAACGGACAAGCCATGAAAAAATCATGCTAGCTATCTTACGATCATGCAAAGCAATATGACGATAAATGCTCAAGTCATGTATATGATGATCATGTAAGTTGCATGGCAATATATATCGGTAGGTATTGTGGCTGTTTTGAGGAAGATATAAGGAGGCTTATGTGTGATAGAGCATATCATATCACGGGGTTTGGATGCACCGACGAAGTTTGCACCAACTCTCGAGGTGAGAAAGGGCAATGCACGGTACCGAAGAGGCTAGCAATGATGAAAGGGTGAGAGTGCGTATAATCCATGGACTCACATTAGTCATAAAGAACTCATATACTTATTGCAAAAGTTTATTAGCCCTCGAAGCAAAGTACTACTATGCATGCCCCTAGGGGATAGATTGGTAGGAAAATACCATCGCTCGTCCCCGACTGCCAATCATAAGGAAAGCAATCAAAGAACACCCCATGCTTCAAATTTGTCACACAACGTTTACCATACGTGCATGCTACGGGACTTGAAAACCTCAACACAAGTGAGGGAGTCCTGTATTAGGGGGTGTTCGGCTAGCCGGACTATACTCTCAGCCGGACTCCAGGACTATGAAGATACAAGATAGAAGACTTTGTCCCGTGTCCGGAAGGTTCTTTCCTTGGCGTGGAAGGCAAGCTAGGCGTGCGGATATTCAAGATCTCCTACCAATGTAACCGACTCTGTGTAACCCTAACCCTATCCGGTGTCTATATAAACCGGGGGGTTGTAGTCCGTAGGACAACGATCATTATTCATCATCATACCATAGGCTAGCTTCTAGGGTTTAGCCTCCTTGATCTCGTGGTAGATCTACTCTTGTACTACCTATATCATCAATATTAATCAAGCAGGAGTAGATTTTTACCTCCACCGAGAGGGCCCGAACCTGGGTAAAACAAAGTGTCCCTTGTCTCCTGTTACCATCCGACCTCGATGCACAGTTCGGGACCCCCTACCCGAGATCCGCCGGTTTTGACACCGACATTGGTGCTTTCATTGAGAGTTCCTCTGTGTCGTCGCCTTTGGGTCCGATGGATCCTTTGATCATCAGCAACGACGAGGTCCAGGGCGAGACTTTTCTCCCCGGACAGATCTTCGTCTTCGGCGGCTTCGCTCTGCGGGCCAACTCCCTTGGCCATCTGGAGCAGATCGAAAGCTACGCCCCTGGCCATCAAGTCAGGTTTGGAAGTTTAAACTATACGGCAAATATCCGAGGAGACTTGATCTTCGACGGATTCGAGCCACAGCCAAGCGTGCCGCACCATCTCGAGGGACATGATATAGCTCTGCCCCCGAATAGTGTCCTGGAGGCCGCACACGCTCCGGCCCCGACCCTCGATTCGGAGTCCGTTGCGTTCGTTGAGGATGAACGGTTGGACGTCACCTCAGGGGTTGCGATCTCAAAGGCGATCGAGCCGAACGACAGCCCCGCACTCCACGTGGCCCATGACTCCGAGGAGCCGGACTCTTCCCCGAGTTCCGAAACTCCCTTGCCCCTGCCAATCGAATCAGATTGGGCGCCTATAATGGAGTTCACCGCCGCGGATATTTTTTAGCATTCACCCTTTGGTGATATACTGAGCTCTCTTAAGTCTCTCTCTCTGTCAAGGGAGCCCAGGCCGAGCTATGGCCTGCGAGGTTGGGATTCGGACGACGAAGAAATTCAAAGCCCGCCCACCACCCACTTAATAGCCACTGTCGACGACTTAACCGACATGCTTGACTTTGGCTCCGAAGAATTCGACGGTATGGACGACGAAGGAGGAGACGAACAAGAGCCAGCACCTGTAGGGCGCTGGACTGCCACCTCGTCATACGACATATACATGGTGGACGCTCCGAAAGACGGAGATGGCGATGGAACATCGGAGGATGGCACTTCCAGAAAGCCTCCCAAACGCCGGCGTCAGCGGCGCCGCTCCAAATCCCGCCAAAGCAAGAATGGTGATTCCGGCACCGGGGATAATACTACCCCGGATAGCGCCGAAGAGCACCAACCCCAGCAAGATTCGGCACAGGAAGATGGAGAAGCCAGCCTTCATGAGAGGGCGGCAGAACAAGAGGTTGAGGATGATAACTATATGCCTCCCTCCGAAGACGAGGCAAGCCACGGCGACGATGAATTCGTCGTACCATCAGACCCCGCCGAACAAGAGCGTTTTCAACACAGGCTTATAGCCACGGCGAACAGCCTAAAGAAAAAGCAGCAACAGCTTAGAGCTGATCAAGATTTGCTAGCTGACAGATGGACAGAAGTCCTTGCGGCCGAAGAGTATGAACTCGGACGCCCCTCCAAAAATTATCCTAAGCACAGGCAGCTCCCCCTATCAGAGGAGGAAGCACAAGACATGGCAGATCGGCCACCTCGTGGCCGCGACAGAGAAACCTACCGAACAACCAAACAAGCCATGCCCCGCCGCCGCTTTACCAAGGCACGGGAAAACGAGCCAGACCTGCGAGACGTACTGGAGGATAAGGCAAGGCAAACAAGATCGATCTACGGATCGCGCGGACGCCCAAACTTTCAGTCCGGACAACATAAATCCGGTCGGGCCGAACAGAACAAGCACAGCTCTGCCGAGCTGCGTAATGACATAGCCCAGTACAGGGGCGCCGCGCACCCGCTATACTTCACAGACGAAGTAATGGATCATAAAATCCCAGAGGGTTTCAAACCCATAAATATAGAATCGTACGATGGTACGACAGATCCGGCAGTCTGGATCGAGGATTATCTCCTTCATATCCACATGGCACGTGGCGACGAACTACATGCCATCAAATACCTCCCACTCATGCTTAAGGGACCAGCCAGGCATTGGCTTAACAGCTTGCCTGCAGATTCGATCGGTTCTAGGGAGGACCTGGAAGCCGCATTCCTCGACAACTTCCAGGGCACTTATGTGCGACCGCCGGACGCCGATGACCTAAGCCACATAATCTAGCAGCCAGACGAATCGGCCAGGCAATTCTGGACACGGTTCTTAACAAAGAAAAATCAGATAGTCGACTGTCCGGATGCAGAGGCCCTAGCGGCCTTCAAGCATAATATCCGCGACGAATGGCTGGCCCGGCACCTAGGACAGGAAAAGCCGAAATCCATGGCAGCCCTCACGACACTCATGACCCGCTTTTGCGCGGGCGAAGACAGCTGGCTAGCTCGTAGCAACAACTTATCAAAGAAAACCGGTAATCCGGATAACAAGGACAAAGGTGGCAGGTCACGTCGAAGTAATCAAAAGCGCCGCGTTAGCAGCGACAGCAATGAGGATACGGCAGTAAATGCCGGATTCAGAGGCTATAAATCCGGTCAGCGGAAGAAGCCATTCAAAAAGAATAACCAGGCCCCGTCCAGTTTGGACCGAATACTCGACCGCTCGTGCCAGATTCATGGCACCCCCGAAAGGCCAGCCAATCACACCAACAGAGATTGTTGGGTGTTCAAGCAGGCAGGCAAGATAAATGCCGAACATAAAGACAAGGGGCTGGATAGCGACGACGAGCAGGAGCCCAGGCCGCCGAATAGCAAAGGACAGAAGGGGTTTCCCCCACAAGTGCGGACGGTGAACATGATATACGCGACCCACATCCCCAAAAGGGAGAGGAAGCGTGCACTACGGGACGTATACGCGATGGAGCCAGTCGCCCCAAAGTTCAACCCATGGTCCTCCTGCCCGATCACTTTCGATCAAAGGGACCACCCCACTAGCATCCGTCACGGCGGTTTCACCGCATTGGTTCTCGACCCAGTAGTCAACGGATTTCACCTTACAAGAGTCCTCATGGACGGCTGCAGTAGCCTGAACCTGCTTTATCAGGATACAGTGCGGAAAATGGGCATAGATCCATCAAGGATCAAGCCAACAACGACGACCTTTAAAGGCGTCATCCCAGGTGTAGAAGCCAACTGCACAGGCTCTATAACACTTGATGTGGTCTTCGGATCCCCGGATAACTTCCGAAGCGAAGAGTTAATCTTCGACATAGTCCCGTTCCACAGTGGCTATCATGCCCTGCTCGGACGAACCGCATTCGCTAAATTCAATGCGGTGCCGCACTACGCATATCTCAAGCTCAAGATGCCAGGCCCTCGAGGCGTAATCACGGTCAGCGGAAACACCGAACACTCCATCCGGACGAAGCAGCACACGGCGGCACTCGCAGCAGAGGTTCAAAGCAGCCTTTTAAGGCAACTCTCCAGTCCGGCCGCTAAAAAGCCGGACAGTGCAAAACGCTCCCGGAGCAATCTGCAGCAAGACCAACTGGCGCGTTCGGAGCAAGCGTAGCAACGCGGCCCCAATCCTGGCCATAGCTGCATAGCAGAGCTAGTACCTAGAGTACACAACTACGCCCTTAAAATTCCATGGGCACAGGGGAAGGGGCACATTAACGGCATGCCTATAGTACGACGTCAAACGCACTAGGGGCTGCCGGATTCTTTCTTTTTTACTTTCAGGACTCCACATTCTGGACAACCTGTTCGGCAATGTTGCCGCACAGACGATACAAGACCCAGGAAAGCAGACAAAGCAACGCCGCATTATGGAACTCTCAGGTGGTCTCTATTTCGAGCAATATAACTGTATCTAAATTCCGCGGCCTGCGCCTGGTCAGGACATGTCATATGGTCTACAACATTTTTCGCTTATTGCACTAATTGTATCGTTCGGCTTGAGTAAACAGCCTTCTTATAAACAATGCATAGCTTTAGTCTATTTTTTGCATTATGATCTTTTTATATATATATATGTTTATCTCATAACATGATGGCACCCGTACACCATGGTACGGCAAACCACGCCAGGGGCTTCATCACCCTTTTATCTGGTCGTGAGAAGTCCGCACACTTTCCCAAGTGCGGCACCCCGAACTTATAGCACTATATGCATCGGCTCCGAGTCATGATTTTGGTCATATGTTGGGTTTGTCCGGCTCCTATGTTTTGGTACCTTACATTCCGCTCTATCGGCTAAGGTAGCACTAGGAGAACCGCTGCGATTGCGCCCCAGATCAGGTGGGTGAGCGCCTTAGTGGAGAAAGCTAAAACAGACTGTCATGATAGGGCGTGAGACCGGTCGCTGTTCGAGAGGTTTTTCGAGTCCTTAAAGGCTTATGCCGTTTTCGAACGGAGAGCTGGTTAAATCCGGCTAAAAGGCGTGGATAGTGCCCCGAATTCGGCCTTCCGAACTACGGGCTTCGCCAAAATTTAAAATTATAAAGTTCTATGGCTAAGTGAGAGTGTTCAAGCATTATAGTCCGACTGCCTGGTTCGTTGTGCTGCGGGCCTCCCTCGAAGGACCCAACTATGGGAACAAGAGCCCGCAGGTTTATCCCGAACACCTCAGCACTAGTTGCATGAGGGCAGAAGCCGACGACTCGCCATCTCTCAGTTATTGATAAACGGCCGCACAGAAAACAATATTTTAAATTCAAAGCATTGCTTAAAGCGCATACGAACAAGTTTTCGGCGTACAGGATAGAAACGAACGAGTTCATTGATAGATTACATCATGGGTACATTCATCCGCGATAAGGCGGGATCTGGCAAGAACTTCCTTATAGTAGTTCTCAGGCTTGCGATGTTCCTTCCCCTGCGGCGGACCGTCCGTCACCAGCTTCTCGCCGTCCAGCTTGCCCCAATGTACCCTTACACGGGCAAGGGCCCTCCGGGCACCTTCAATGCAGGCAGAGCGCTTGATGACCTCAAGTCGCAGACAGGCCTCCACCAGCCGCCGCACTAGCCCAAAGTAGCTCCCTGGCAGGGCCTCTCCAGGCCACAACCGAACTAGTAAGCCCTTCATGGCCTGTTCGGCCGCCTTGTGGAGCTCGGCCAGCTGCTTCAGCTGGTCGCTCAAGGGCACAGGGTGTCCGGCCTCAGAATACTAAGACCAGAACACACTCTCCGTCGAGCTGTTCCCTTCGCTCCGGAAGAATGCGGCGGCGTCGGATGCACTGCGGGGTAGATCGAAGAACGCCCCTGGAGAACTCCGGATCCGGGTAAGTAACAGGTATTTTACTTTTATGTTCCTACTTGCATCGAGAATGTCTTACCCGCTGCTATCTTCCTCATATCCTCCAACTCTTGGAGGGCCCTTTGGGCTTCGGCCTTGGCATTCTTGGTGGCCTCAACGGCAGAGGCGAGTTCGGTGGCTTGCGCTTTCACGTCAAGCTCCAAACCCTCATGTTTTTCCATGAGAGCTTGCAGCTTCTGCTGCACCTCTCCGTATTGGCCCCCGAGCTTTTCTCGTTTAGTGCGCTCTTCGGCCGCCTTCTTCTCGGCCTCAGCAAGCGCCTGCCTTAGGGTTTCCACCTCCGTGGTGACCCCTACAATAGGCAGTTCAATCCTGTTATTTTTTGCAATCAAGCCTCTCTATAGGCATTATTGAGGGGGTTATCTTACCTTCCTTCTCCTCGAGCTGCCTCTTGGCAAGGCCGAGATCCCGCTCGGACCGCTCGAAATCCTTTTTCAGGACCTCCACCTGCGCAGTCAATGCGGCGGTGGATAGCAGGGAAGCCTGCGTACGCATATTTGACTTTTCATGGTTAGACTCCTGTGAAAATTATTAGATCCTCTATTCGGCTTTTCTTTCCGAACACCGAACAGAGCATCAGGGGCTACTGTCTATGCGGTAATTAATTCAGCATATTTTTTGCTTACCTGGAAGCCTGTTAGAAGGCTGGTACAAGCTTCATTCAACCCGCTCTTGGCGGACTGAACCTTTTGGACCACCGTACTCATAACCGTACGGTGCTCCTCGTCGATGGTGGCACCTTCAAGCGCCTCCAGCAGATTGTCCGGCGCCTCTGGTTGGACAGAGGTCGCCGGCTCGGATGGCTTACTCCTTTTAGAAGGAGTTTGCCCGCCGTGAACCCGGACGGTGGAGTCCGGCACGGTGTCCGGCTCAGAGCCGGACTGGGAGCCCTGGGGGGTTTTATCCCCTGTACTCCTGGGGTCCTGAGGATTGCCTTGCGGCTCCTCCAGGACCACCTCCTCCTGCCCCATTTGGCGGGACGCCGCTTCGGCATCGTCCGCCTTGCGGGGGGAGACCGCGGGAGGGACGGAGTCCATCTCCGACGAATCCAGGGAGCCGCCCGACGAAATGTCGAGTGCGTCCCGGGGCGGCCTGCACAATTATGCTTAACATAAAGGAAAGCTGTGGAAAATATCATGAGTTACTCTGGTATCCGAATACTTACGACTTCGCCGGACGCTTGGTCCTTTCCGGCCACTCCTCCTCGTCCTCATGGGCGGCTGGGGAGTAGTTCGGCGGAGGGGTCTTCTTCTTCTTGGACCCCTTAGCTGCCCCCGCTGGGGCAGCTTTCCTCTTGTTTCCTTCCCCCGTTGGAGAGGGAGGGATTTCTTCTTCCTCCTCCTCGTTTTCACGAGCGGAGGGCGTGGCAGACTCGTCCGATGACGAGTCCAACATCACCACATTACGGGCACTCTTTCGAGTCCCGGTGGTCTTGATCTTCTTGACCTTCTTTTCCGGCACCACATACGGCGCCGGAGCCAACAGCTTCTCTAGAAGAGCTGGGGCTTGGTCTTCTGGCAGAGGAGCCGGACAGTTGATCGGTCCGGCTATCTTCAGCCACTTCTGTTAAAGACAAAAGGGGGTTTTTAAAATCCCGCATAGAGTTAATCTATGAAGAGGAGCTTAATGAACCTGTAAGAGGTGTGAATAGCTTACCTCCTTAGCATCGCGCTGCGAGCTATATCCGCGATCTTCAGAGGCAGATGTGGGGCAATCGGCGCTTTTGGTTAGCACCTTCCAGACGTCCTCATATGTCGTATCGAAGAGCCTGTTGAGGGTTCGGTGCTGCGCCGGATCATATTCCCACAAAGTGAAATCCCGTTGTTGACACGGGAGGACCAGACGAATGAGCATGACCTCGATTATGTTAACATGCCGGATCGGCTTGTTCACCAGGGACTGGATGCAAGTTTGCAATCCGGTCACTTCACTCTCGTTGCCCCACGATAAGCCCGTCTCTTGCCAGGACTTGAGACGCGTGGGGGGTCCGGATCTAAATTCAGGGGCCGCGACCCATTTCGCGTCGCGTGGCTCGGTGATGTAAAACCACCCAGCCTGCCACCCCTTCAAGGATTCCACAAAGGAGCCCTCGAACCAGACGGCGTTGGCCATCCGGCCAGCCATAGCACCTTCGCACTCCGCCTGGGTGCCGGACACCACCTTGGGCTTGACGTTCAAAGTCTTGAGCCAAAGGCCGAAGTGGGGGCGGATGCGGAGAAAGGCCTCGCACACGACGATAAACGCCGAGATGTTGAGGACGAAGTTCGGGGCCAGATCGTGGAAATCTAGGCCGTAGTAGAACATGAGCCCCCGGACAAAAGGATGGAGCGGAAAGCCCAGTCCGCGGAGGAAATGAGGGAGGAAAACCACCCTCTCCTCAGGCCTAGGGGTGGGAAGGAGTTGCCCCGCCTCAGGGAGCCGGTGCGCGATGTCGTTGGACAGATATCCGGCCTTCCTAAGCTTTTTAATTTGTCCCTCCGTGACGGAGGAAGCCATCCACTTGCCTCCTGCTCCGGACATCGCTGGAGTGGATTGAGGGCTAAAGGGCGAACTTGGGCGTTGGAGCTTGAGTGCGCGAGAGATGGATAGGCAGAGGAGGAAGAAGGCGTAGGTGAGAAAGGAGGATCTTTATCCCCTTATATAGGCTGATGCCGTTATGCGTCCCCACCTGCCTCATAAAACTCGCTTGCCGCTCAAGCGCCGTGGTAAATGGCGCGGTTGGGTTACCCACGTCCGTATTAAAGGGAATCCCGTTAAAAGGGGCACACGATCTCTGCTTTTACAAGACGTGCCAAGGAAAACGCTTCGATAGTGCTGTGGAAAAACAGTAAAAATATTCTGTACAGAAGGCTTGGTTGCGGTGCTGTGACGCACCATGGAATACGTCAGCAGATTTGATTGTGTTTGCATTATTCTCTATATGGCTATACGTGGAAAATTGTTTTGCAGAGCCGGACACTATTTTCTGGTGTTCATTATCTTCTTGAAGAACTTGGAGGAGGAACCCGCCTTGCAATGCCGAAGACAATTTGCGCGCCGGACTCGTCGTCATTGAAGCCTGGTTCAGGGGCTACTGAGGGAGTCCTGGATTAGGGGGTGTTCGGCTAGCCGGACTATACTCTCAGCCGGACTCCAGGACTATGAAGATACAAGATAGAAGACTTCGTCTCGTGTTCGGAAGGTTCTTTCCTTGGCGTGGAAGGCAAGCTAGGCGTGCGGATATTCAAGATCTCCTACCAATGTAACCGACTCTGTGTAACCCTAACCCTATCCGGTGTCTATATAAACCGGGGGGTTGTAGTCCGTAGGACAACGATCATTATTCATCATCATACCATAGGCTAGCTTCTAGGGTTTAGCCTCCTTGATCTCGTGGTAGATCTACTCCTGTACTACCTATATCATCAATATTAATCAAGCAGGAGTAAGGTTTTACCTCCATCGAGAGGGCCCGAACCTGGGTAAAACAAAGTGTCCCTTGTCTCCTGTTACCATCCGACCTTGACGCACAGTTCGGGACCCCCTACCCGAGATCCGCCGGTTTTGACACCGACAACAAGTATTTCTCAATTTCACAATTACTCAACTGGCACGACTCTAATATCACCACCTTTATATTGCAAAACTATTGCAAGGAATCAAACATATCATATTCAGTGATCTACAAGTTTTATGTAGGATTTTATGACTAACCATGTGAATGACCAGTTCCTGCCATCTCTCTAAATAGATATAAGTGAACCAAGAGAGTTTATTTCTTTATACAAAATATATGCCCACGCTCTAACAAATATAAGTGAAGCAAAAGAGCATTCTACAAATGGCGGTTTTCTATGTGAAGAGAAACAGGCAATCCAAACTTCAAATGATATAAGTGAAGCACATGAAGCATTCTATAAAACCATACTCAAAAGATTTAAGTGAAGTGCAAAGAGCATTCTATAAATCAACCAAGAACTATCTCATACCAGCATGGTGCATAAAAGAAAAATGAAAACTAAATGCAAAAGACGCTCCAAGGTTTGCACATATCGCATGAACGAAACGAATCCGAAAACATACCGATATTTGTTAAAGAAAGATGGGATGCCGTCCGGGGCATCCACAAGCTTAGATGCTTGAGTCTCCTTGAAATTTACTTGGGGTTCCTTGGGCATCCCCAAGCTTGAGCTCTTTCCTCTCCTCCTTCTCCTCATATCGAGACCTCCTCGATCTTCGAACACTTCATCCACACAAAACTTCAACAAAAAACTCGGTAAGATTCGTTAGTATAATAAAGCAAATCACTACTCTAAGTACTGTTGAAAACCAATTCATATTTTGTTTTTTCATTATAGCTACTGTAATATAACTTTTCCATGGCTTAATCCACTGATAGGAATCGATTGTTTCATCAAAACAAGCAAACTATGCATAAAAACAGAATCTGTCTTAAACAAGACAGTCTGTAGTAATCTGAACATTCACCATACCTCTGGTACTCCACAAATTCTACCAAAATTATGAAAAATAAAAAATTTGTATAGAAAGACAGTGCAAAAAATTTCAGAACCATTTGACGTTCCAGTAAAAAAAATGTAAAATCGCGCACTACATCCAAAGTTTCTGTCCTGCACCGCACAAACCAACAAGCATTGTAAACATCCTAAAGGCAAACCTTGGCACATTATTTTTATAATACAATGGAATTTTACAAGGGGATAATTATTTTTGTTGAAAAGTTTTTGTAATCAAGATTCATAAAGTTTCCGTGAGCATGAACAAAGTTCAAGGAGCTCCCCCACTTCAACAATGCTTGTCTCTCTCTCACTTTCACTTTCCTTTTTGAAAAAGTTTTAGCTTCCCCTCTTTATTTTTTTGTTTTTAAACTTTATAAAAGCACTCAACAGAAATAAATGACTCTCTAAAACTCCTGAGTTGTCTCCCTGGCAACGCTTTATTTAAAGCCATTAAGCTAGGCGTATAGTGCTCAAGTAATGAATCCACCCGGATCCCAAGGTATATCAAAGCCAATTTTAATTAACAATGATTTGTAATTTAGTAGTGAGCACAAAGTAATATATATCATGCAACAACAAAGTCTAACTCTCTTACTATGCATCGGCATGTCATAAAAGAACAATTCATGCACACTAAGTAAAGGCCAATGCATAATATAAACAGTTTCTTGCAATTTTATCGTGTTGGAAACATAGAGAGGTGGAGATGTAGTTCCTTTCTCATAATAATTGCAAGTAGGAGCAGCAAGCACATGCATATTATATTCATCAAAATCATCATGTGCAACGGTAAAAGGCAACCCATCAATATAATCCTTAATAAGTGCAAACTTCTCCGATATAGTGTAGTTTGGAGAATTCAAAAAGATAATAGGACTATCATGTGTGGGTGCAATAGCTGTTTAACATAAGGAACTATAGAAAGTTCATCTCCATAAGCATAATTCATATTTGCATCTTGGCCACAAGCTTAGCAAGCATCATCAAAAAGGGATATTTCAAAAGAATCAACGAGATCATAACAATCATTATAGCATTCATCCTTCGGTAAGCACGAAGGGAAATTAAACAATGTATGAGTTGAAGAGTTACTCTCATTAGAAGGTGGGCACAGGTAGCTAATCCGCTCTTCCTCCTTTCGTTCTTTGCTCTCCTCATCATCTTTTTCATCCAATGAGCTATAGTTTCATCAATTCCTTCTTCCATAGACTCCTGCAAAATATTAGTCTCTTCTTGGACAGCGGAGGAGTCCTCAATATATGGTTTAATATAAGGATTAGAAGCATAATTATCATAGCAATATTTAAGTATGGCCAAATTTCCATATTTGTAGAGAGTAGCATCAAATTTTTCAATAAAAGAAGCAATTTCACAAGTACCCCTAAAAGCAACAAATTCTTCAATTTGTTGAACATCATAGTAATTATAAACACCCTTAGTATATGAAGATATGATTCCATTATCACTAAACTCACATTGGTAAGGAAGGTGTTTCTTGGGGTTTTTAGAACAACACGTACAATCATATATTTCACATAAATTCCAAGCATAACACTGCAAACGATGAATTTGATCCAGTAAAAGTTTCCCTTTTTCAGATATGCGGTGTCGCACATAACAAGCATGCTCATCTAAAGATTTTCCCTCAACTAAGATAGTTGGGGTTTCAACACGAGCACATAGGGATCGAAGATGATCCAAGTAAAAAGCTTCAGGAGTGTGATAGATTTTGAGTGGTTCTTCAACCCTTGGTTTAGTAGGTACAACTAATTTTTTTGGTATTTTGCGTTTCCTACCCATAATTAAAGATAGAAAACAACTAAGAATAACAAATAAAAACTACTTAGTGATAAAGCAAACAAGTACACATGAGAATATTCACCCCACGCTACGACTCCCCGGCAACGGTGCCAGAAAAAGGTCTTGATAACCCACAAGTATAGGGGATCAATTGTAGCCTATTTCGATAAGTAAGAGTGTCGAACCCAACGAGGAGCTAAAGTTAGAATAGATATTCCCTCAAGTTCTATCGACCACTGATACAACTCTACGCACGCTTAACGTTCGCTTTACCTAAAACAAGTATGAAACTAGAAGTACTTTGTAGGTGTCATTGGATAAGTTTGCAAAAATATAAAGATCACGTAAATAAAAAGTAGGGGCTGTTTTAAGTAAAGAAGCAATAAAGTTAGTATAGAGAGTGCGGAAAAGTGGTGGTAGGAGTTACGAAATTGTCCCTAAGCAATTGACTACTTTACTAGACCGATAACAAGTTTTATGTGGGAGAGGCCATTGCTAGCATGTCATCCCTGACTTGGAATTCTATGCACTTATGATTGGAACTATTAGCAAGCATCCGCAACTACTAACGTTCATTAAGGTAAAACCCAACCATACCATTAAGATATACTGGTCCCCCTTCAATCCCGTATGCATCAATTTCTATGCTAGGTTGAAGCTTCTGTCACTCTCGCCCTCCAATACATAGTCCTATCAACATACAACTAACCCTATGGTGTGATCCACGCGCGCGCTCATATGATGGGCACCAAAGGACAAAAACATAACCACAAGCAAATTAAACCAATCATAGCAATTCACCAATTATAGATAGGACAACGGAAATCTACTCAGACATCATAGGATGGCAACACATCATTGGATAATAATATGAAGCATAAAGCCCATGTTCAAGTAGAGGGTACAACGGGTTGCGGGAGAGTGGACCGCTATAGATAGATGGGGGAAGGTGATGGAGATGTTGGTGAAGATGGCGGAGGTGTTGGTGTAGATCGCGGTGATGATGATGGCCCCTAGCGGCGTTCCGGTGCCACCGGAAGCGAGGGGGAGAGAGCCCCCTCCTTCTTCTTCTTCCTTGACCTTCTCACTAGGTGGGAGAAGGGTTTCCCCTCTGGTACATGGTCTCCATGGCGTGGGAAGGGCGAGAGCCCCTCCGATATTGGATCTGTCTCTCTCTGTTTCTGCGCTCTGGATTCTGCCCTTTCACCATTTCTTTTATAACCGGAGATCCATCACTCCGATTTGGCTGAATTTTGGACACGATCTCTATCCGGAAATTAGCTTTCTTGCGGCGAAAGAAGGTCTCCAACCGCCTTACGAGGTGGCCACAAGGGTCCAGGGCGCACTTGACCCCCTGGGGCGCGCCCCCCTGCCTCGTGGCCCCCTCGGGCATCGTATCGCGTTGATTCTTCTTCCCAAAAATTATAAATATTCCAAAAAAATCTCCGTCAGTTTTTATCCCGTTTGGAATCCGTTTGATATGGGTTTTCTGCGAAACAAAAAACATGCAATAGACAGGAACTGGCAATGGGCACTGGATCAATATGTTAGTCCCAAAAATAGTATAAAAAGTTGCCAAAAGTATATGAAAGTTGTATAATATTGGCATGGAAGAATAAAAAATTATAGATACGACGGAGACGTATCAATATCTGTCAAAAAAATAAAATAGCCGCTCTGCATATAGAGATGGCGGCGGCCTAGGCAACGGCTACCGGAGAAGAGGTCAATCCTCGGTCAGTGGGCGGTGGCGGCGTCATAGGAGGTCAATCCTTAGTTTGCGGCGGGAGATAGGAGGAGCGCGACCATCGAGGTCGGCGGCGGCATGATTCAAGCACATCCATCGCTGTCGATGGCGGGATAGTGGAGGTTGAACTTCAGGCGGCAGCCGCACTAAGCTTTGCTCCTGGACCCTGCTGTCTCGGCGTGCCGCCACATTGCACTTCTTTGTCTGCTGGGTGGAGGTCGCCGCACGGCTAATTAATTAAGGTATTCTTTTCGTGAGTGGCTTAATTAAGGTATTCAATTCCTAAGGGTGGTGTTGTACTAGTACTCAACGTGTAAATTGACTAGCCATTAATTTTTGTCATTGCATGTCTGGATAACAATATGGAGCGCCCTCAGTAATCATGAAAATAAAACCTTGTGATTTATACACGCATCTTTGGGAAGCAGTTAATCCGTGTATTAATGTTGTTGTTTTGTTTTCAATTACCATTATTGTGGTGCAGATGGAACAATCTCGATGGATGAAGAATTGAAGAACCAGTGGCGTGACAGAGTTCATGAATTTGGCTGAAAGTACAAAGAGGAGAATTGGTGATGCGGATTACATCCTGTGTCCATGTACTGATTATGCCAATACAGAGGCACGTAAAGTTGTAGATGTCTAGCGGCACTTAGTTTCTCAGTGATTCATGGATGGATATACACGTTGGACCAAACACGGTGAAGAGGAGGTCATGGATGAAGATACCCAGGGCTGCGAGATTCCAAACCCCGATCAGTGTCACATGGATGTTGAATCTAACATCAGGGCAGTGGCGTCAAGCTACCAATGGAACACCGGAAAGCCGAAACGCCCACTGGGAAACCAAGACGTCGACGCAGATGACGACGATATTGATATGCCAGATTTTGCTGCTATGATTGCAGATTTCGAGGGCCCAAAAAAGGATATGATTGGGTACAAGGATCTACCAACCATTGATGCGGACTCCAAGAAAGAATTGTATCCAGGTTGCAAACAAAAATATTCCAAGTTGAGTGCCACCCTGGCGCTTCTCATATTTAAAGCAGCAAACGGTCTATCAAACAAGGGCTTCATAGAGATGTTAGGTCTTTTCAAAGAAATTCTTCCAGAAGATAATGTGCTCCCGAGAAGCATGAATGAAGCGAAGAAAACTGTTTGCCCATTGGAACTTGAAGTACAGAAGATACACACTTGTATGAATGATTGTATATTGTACTATGGTGAGTACAAATATTTGCGTGCATGTCCCACATGCACGATACAAGCGCAGGAGAGCAAAGGACAAGTACAAATTGGACGATGAGATCAAGACAGGAATCCCGTTCAAGGTTGTTTGGTATTTGCCTTTAATTCCAAGGTTGAGGCGTTTGTTTGCAAACCCTAGAGAGGCAAAGAGGTTGCGGTGGCATCATGATGAGCGAATTGTGGATAAGTATATGAGGCACTCGAAAGATGGGGCTTAGTGGGAATTAATCGACAACAACTTTCGAGACTTTGCCAAGGATCCTAGAAGTATAAGGCTCAGGGAGTGTACTGACGGGATGAATCCTTTTGGCGACTAGAGCACCAATCACATCACATGGATGGTGCTTCTGTGCATATATAACCTAGCTCCTTGGTTGTGTATGAAGAACAAATACACTATGATGTCAATGATTATCCAAAGCCCGAAGCAACCTAGAAATGACATCGACATTTACTTTCAGCTACTGGTAGAAGAACTGCTGACAGTATGGATAGATGCACATGCTGTAAAATGTTATGATGCTTACACAAAGGAGATTTTTGATCTACATGTGATGCTGGTGCACACCATTCAAGATATGCCGGGATTAGGCAACACATCGGGGCAGAAAACGAAGGTGATGTAGGGTGTGTCACATGCATGGATAGGACAAATTGCATATTTCTTCCCAACTCACGCAAAATCATGTATTTCCGTCATCGTAGGTTCTTACGAAAAATCACCCATACCGAAAGATGAAAGCTGAATTTGATGGTATGACAGAGGTAGGTGTGGGTCCAAGACCCTATGATGGGGAGCTGGTCCACAACATGGCTAAACAAATTAATGTTGTGCTTGGCAAGAAGCATGCTTTGACGGTGAAACAAACACCCGAGGGTCAAGTGTTTAAGAAGAAATTGGTGTTCTGGAAATTACCTTACTAGGAGATTCTACGTGTACGTCACTGCATCGATGTCATGCACATAGAGAAGAACGTATGTGAAAGCAGCCTTGGTACTTTGCTCAAGATTAAATGTAGAAGAAAGGATGGTGACAGTTCATGGCTCGATATGCTTGTTGATCAATCAAAACACAAGAGTGAAGCAGAAGATGATGACAAATTCATCAAAGCTCGCTAGAGTTACAATTTCAGTATAAAAGAAGCAACATAGTTCTTGACCTATTTGTTGTCAGTTAAGACACCCTCTTCCTACTCCATAAACATCAGAAGTCTCGTGGATGTGAGCTCAGGTAAAATGAATTAGGGACACATGAAGTCACATGATTGCCACGTAATGTTGACACAAATCCTTCCGGTGGCCATCAGGAATCTGATGGACAAAGATATAATAAACACACTCACTGAGCTCTGTGATTTCTTCAACCAACTATGGCATAAAGTTGTAGATCCTGAAGAGTTGGATCATATGCAAGATGATATTGCAAGAATATTGTCCAACTTAGAGATGTTTTTCCCACCGTCATTCTTTGATGTCATGGTCCATATCACTATGCACCTTGCCAACGAGATAAACTATTGTGGTCATGTGTTTCTTCGCAACATGTAATCCTTTGAGCGGTTCATGGGAATACTGAAGCGCTTTTGTTGAAACCGAAACCATCCAGAGGCAAGCATCCTACAAGGTTATACCGCGAAGGAGGTGGTTAAGTTTTGCACCGAATACATGAAACAAAGACCTATAGGTTTGCCCCTCTCTCGCCATGAGGGAAGGCGAAAAGGTAAGCCGGTCCTTGCTGGCACGCAAATGGTTGCACCCAGAGAATTGGCAGAGAAAGCCCATTTCACGGTACTGCTTAACAGCCCAGTTCTCAGCTCTTATGCCGAAGAACACTTAGCGGAGATACGTAAAAGCTTCTTACCAATGGCGCCTTCATCAGATGTGGAGATGAAGGAGCACACTAAGAACTACGCCAAATGGTTGAAGAATTGTTTGGCACAAGGATCCATCAATGACATTGCTACGTGGTTGGCACAAAAGCCATCACCTACGATGTTGACGTACCAAGCATATGACATAACTGGATACACGTTCTACACTAAGGAACATGATGACAAGACCTCATATCAGAACAGCTCTGTTCCAATAGAATGCATGACTGTAGATGAAGCTGATAAAAGGGTATACTATGAAACCATCAAAGAGATTTGGGAGCTTGACTATGTGAAAGTTAAGGTGGCATTATTCAGGTGCGCATGGATCCCTCTTGGTCATGTAAAGGTTGATGATCACAGGAAGACCTGTGTTAACAGGACAACGATGGCATATCACGTGGACCCGTTCATTCTTGCCAGCGATGCTACCCAGATTTTCTTTGCGGAAGACCCCTTGCGTAAGAACTGCCATGTAGTGATGCATGGGAATAGGAGGGCACCGAGTGTCGAGGATGTTGCCAATGAGGTCGAGTACGATGAATTTGCTGGGTTGCCAACCAAGGGATCACACAACCGTGTAACAGAGAAGCTTAAAATCATTCGGGGTCAACGTAATGATCCCAATTCCCCCGTGTACTTGGGAATTAAGCCGTAAGACTAGTCTTTATGCCTACCCTGCAACTTAATTCGTTCAATTTAGAACTGTCACGTGTACTGAATTTGTGACTTATGCCCGGTTTTCTGTTGATGTAAGAACCGTTAATATGTTGACCTTGATATGCTATCAGCTCAGGCAATGAATATGAACTGTTTTTTGTTATTATTATTATTATTATTATTATTATTATTATTATTATTATTATTATTATTATTATTATTATTATTATTATTATTATTATTATTATTATTATTATATCATAGAGGTAGCACACTCAATTGATCTCACTATAGTATGTGTGAACAAAAATATGCAATCTGGTTTGCGAATAGAACACGGTTCGTTGATGAAATCCGTGTGCTGACAAAACCCCGCTCGCGATCTGAGTCGTGCTTTCTAATTGGCCAGAACCCAAACCCCACGGATTGTACGTCTGCACCGTTGGATGCTCCCAGATCGAATGGTGATCCTCATCCCTTTCGACAACACATGCAATTCCGGTTGTAATTTTATTTTTATGCACAAAATGCATGTTAAACTCAAAAAATGTCTTAAATGTAGATAACGATACCTGAAATGCGCCAGAAAATTAAACACATTGTATAATGGTGATTGCGTACCGTGGAAATTTTTATGAGGCCAAACGATGAAGTCACGGGCCACTGGAGTTTGAATTGACACGTCTCCTTTTGGAAACCATGATCCTTCATGTGAGATGCTCCGGTTTGGAAGGAGCGATCATCAAAACTTGTGCCAAACTTTACCAATTTTTTCCACGGGGTCATGAGAGCACGCCACGGGCACACATCCATTTTGATGATGTTCGGACTCCATCTTTGTGTCATGCGTGATGATTTGTACACCTTCTTTGCTAAGGGTGGCCATAGTGGGGGTATCATAGCCGATAGCATGCACTTGGGAATGGCAAATATGATGATGTGGCAAAGAATTAAATAAGGGAGAGTGGGTTAGAGTAACATAGGTAGATACCGTAACATAAGAAATGCTATACTACTTTGTGTCATATATGGCCATAAATATAGTCATCTATGATACTATGCACTATGAAGGTACGTACGTAGTATCATACACTAGTATCATATGAATGATACTATAGTATATGATCCTCCCCACTATAAGGCTGGCCATAGTGGTGGTATCATAGCCGATATCATGCACTCGGAAATAACAAGTATGCTGATGTGGCAAAGAATTAAAGAAGATAGAGAGGGTTAGAGTAACATATAGGTAGATGCCATATCATGTTAAATGCGATGCTAATTTGTGTCACGCATGGCAATAAATATGATAATCTATGATACTACTCTATTATACTATGCACTATAATTAAAGGTAGTATCATACACCAGTATCATATATATGCATGATACTAGTATACGATACTCTCCACTATGAGTAGCCTAAGTATAGCCTAACTAAAACACCCACATGTAGTTGTAGTAGGATTTTTGACTTTATATGCACAAAAATGCAAGGTAAGTGCAAAGAATGACTTAAACATAGCAGACGAGACCTAAATGGGCCGGGAAATCAAACCAAGGGTATATCCGCGATTCTTTACCATGATTTTTTTGAGGCGGAATGATGTAGTAACTGACGATTTGGAGTCCGAAGTGTCGCGTCTCCTTCTGGAAACTATGATCCTTATTGTGAGATGCTCCGATATGGAAGGTGCGAGCACCAAAACTTATGCCAGACTTTACCAATTTCTTTCCATGCAATCCTGAGAGCACGCCACAGTGACACAATGATTTCGTTATTTTCCAGACTCTATATGCATTTCCTGAAATTAAAATATCAACAAGGCCTACGCCTCTGGCCGCACCCTGCGGCCGAACTGTTTGAAGTTTTTTCCCGTTTCTCGAACAATGAATGAAAACTCACAAAGCGACACACAAATGATCTTGCTAACACCCACATGTAGTTGAGACTATATATATATATATATATATATATATATATATATATATATATATATATATATATATATATATATATATATAGACACACACACACAAACGAGATCTCTTTTTTTGCATATTCAAAGTTTGAGATTGCTAGCCAGGCCTGCCGTCTGGTAAAATGTACTAGAAAATCAAACCATAGGGTACAGTCGTGATTTCTTATCGTGGAAAAAAATTGGAGGTGAAATGATGAACTCATGTTTTCATTCAAACGAACATATGCTGTTAGTTAATGTAAATGTTTTCAAATAGCACACGGTTCACTCACGAAAGCAGTGTGTTCACTAAACCGTGGCCGATGCCCCCTGCCATGCGCGCGATCTGAGTCGTGCGTTCTGATTGGCCATAACCCAAACCCCATGGATCGTACATCTGCACCGTTGGATTCTCCTTGATCGAACGGCGATCCTCATCCCTTTCGACAACACATGCAGTTCCGGTTGTGATTTTATTTATATCCACAAATTGCACGTTAAATTCAAAAAATGTCTTAAATATAGAAAACGATACCCGAAATGCGTTCGAAAATCAAACCCTTGGTATAATGGTGATTGCGTACCGTGGAAAATTTTATGAGGCCAAACAATGAAGTCACCGACCACTGGAGTTTGAATTGAAATGTCTCCTTTTGGAAACCATGGTCCTTCATGTGAGATGCTCCGCTTTGCAAGGAGCGATCATCAAAACTTGTGCCAAACTTTACCAAAAAAATCCCCGGGGCCGTGAGAGCACGCCACGGGCACACACCGATTTTGATGATGTCTGGACTCCATCTGAATTTCCAGTAATTAAAATACCAACTAGGCCTACGCTGGTGGCCGCACCTCGCGGCCGAAATGTTTAAAACTTCTCCCCGTTTCTCAGACAATGGATGAAAACTCCAAAGCGACACACAAATGATTTGTACACTAAATGTAGTTGTAGAATGGTTTTGAATTTAATTATATGCACTAAATGCAAGGTAAGTGCAAAAAATGACTTAAATATAGCAACGAGACCTGAAATGGGCCAGAAAATCAAACCTAGGGTATACACGTGATTTTTTACCATGAAAAAAATCAAGGTGGAACGATGTAGTCACTGACGATTGGAGTCCGACGTGTCGCGTCTCCTTTCGGAAACTATGATCCTTCTTGTTAGATGCTCCGATTTGAAAGGTGTGAGCATCAAAACTTGTGCCATCTTTACCAGAAATTTTCCATGTCATCCTGAGAGCACGCCACGGTGACACACCGATTTTCGTTATTTCCGAACTCTATATGCATTTCCTGTAATTAGAATACCAACAAGGCTTACAACTCTGGCCGCACCCTGTGGCCGAACTGTTTGAATTTTTTCCTGTTTCTCGAAAAATGAATGAAAACTCCCAAAGCGACACACAAATGATCTTGCTATCTAGCACCCACGTGTAGTTGCGACTATGGCAAACGACTCAAATGTAGCAAACGATACCTCAAATGCATGAGAAAATCGAACCATAGGGTACAATGGTGATTGATTACCGTTGAAAACAATTTGGAGGCGAAACGATGAACTCTTGTTTTCATTCAAACAAAAATATGTTGTTAGTTCATGTAAATGTTTTCAAATAGCACAAGGTTCACTCACGAAAGCTGTGAGCCTACCAAACCGCGGCCGATGCCCCCCCCCCCTTGCTGCACGCGTGATCTGAGTCATGCGTTCTGATTGGCCAGATCCCAAACCCCACAGATCATACGTCTGCACCGTTGGATGCTCCCAGATCGAATGGCAATCCTCATCCCTTTTGACAGGAAATGCAGTCCGGCTAGGATTTGATTTATATGCCAAAATGCATGGTAAATGCCAAAAAAAAAAGTCTTAAATATAGCACACGAGACCTGAAATGCGCCAGCAAATCAAACCCGTGGTATAATGGTAATTGCTAAGCGTGGGAAAAATTTAGAGGCGAAACGATGAACTCACGTCTTCATTTCAAAATTAGTACGTCTTCATTTCAAATGAAATTATTCTCTTTGTGCACACGAGTGCTTAGAGGCAACACCCCCACCGCCTGCCCGTGTTTTGCTCAACTAGTCCGCCCAACATCCATTGCCAGCTCCCCCCTCCCCCAGATCCATAGCAGAACCCTCTCCGGCGCCGGCGGGCTCACCCCGGCCGTGTGCCCAGTCTTCGACGTCAAGCCTACCTCCACTGCCGTTCCCAACACGTGGCTGCCCGCACCTCGCCGTCTTCGTTTTCTCGCCAGCCACCCTCGAGCATATCGGTCCTGTAACCCTTGCCTCTGCTGTCGTCCAGCCGGGTTTGTACTAAGAAACATGTTAGTTAGTGCTCTCCATCACGGTGAGGCATATTTCCTCGCAATCCCTCTTCCTATTTCGTTCTGTATGTTCCCAAATTGGCTATAAAATAACAGAGAGCGTATATATGTTCATTATCTACCTTCCTAACTAGTACATATAAGTTGTATTTGTTCCAATAAGTTACTGCTGATTTACAAATCGCGGGCACCCGAGTCACACAAACTTAACAAATAAGCCATACATTTTCTAAATTATTGCATGACATGTTTAGACAGCTTGATACCAAGTTGTTAGTTTTATGCTTATCCTCCTTCCCTGAGTTTCGCATGTGTTCTCTGTAGATGTCGAATAGCAGCGACATCACTCATGTTTCAGGTGATGTATCTTCACCTAATTTCGACAACTCTAGGTCTTTAGCAGATGGTGAGGGATCAAGTAATCTTGAACGGGATAGAGCTGCAACAATTACCCTTCCGGTCAGGACACAAAGGAACGCTCCAAGGAAGCCCACACAACAACCTAAAGGTGTATACGAAGAAACCGAGATCGATTTAAAGTCTTGGGCTCCAACTAAACTAGATAAAGCACGCACGAGGTTCAGGAGTGTGTGTGAATTTGTTGGCAGGGCAAGGCTCAACATTAATCTGCCGTGGTTTCGGAAGGCTGACACAGAAACACGGCAAAAGATAGTCCGGGAGATCATGGATCACTTGAACATTCCGAAGCAGTGGAGAATGCAAGTGGAACACGCTACACTGAAGAAGGCTAGGGATGCTTGGAAAAACTGGAAGCACGTGATGTACAAGAAGTACTTGAGTGAAGGCAAGGACCCAATCCCTACATACCCCAAAATTACAAAGGCAGACTGGGCAGAATTCAAAAGGGTCAGGGTAACTAAAGAGTTTGCTGAGAAGAGTGCCAAGCAATTAGAATTTTAGAAGAAGAACACACACCCTCACTGTATGGGTGTGGAAGGATACTACGACATGACACCGATATGGGACCAGGAGGACAAAGAAGCAGTAGCGGCGGGTGGGAAACCGGCCTTTAGTGAACTCAGGGGCGAACGCACCAAAGACTACTTGTGGGCACGTGCAAGGAGGCGTGATGACGTAACTTATTACTTTGAAAACTCACGTGACGAAGAACTGTATCAAGTGATGTTAAAGGCTTTCAAGATCCCTGGAAGGTTCTACAGGAACTCAGGACCATGTGACATTCTGTCCGATGCTCTGGAAACAAGAGAGCCCCCTGGTCGTGCAAGGGGTATAGGTGGTAATGTGCCACACAAGAGGGCTTTCACACTCAGCAAAGAAGAGAGGCTTAGCACGAAAAAGCGAGGAGTGAAATGAAGCAGAATGAATTGTATGGAAGGTTGAGGAAGGACATGTATCCAGCTGTTCGAAAGGATATTGAGGAGTCAATGATGATGCAGAAGACTCTAACACTGATAGATAGCCAGCAGATGGGAGGGGAGGCGGGCATGGAGGATGCTTATTATTGCGCGACAACACCGCACAAGAGTAGTTGTGCATCAGCTGACCCCAGCGACACTGAGGCTGCAGCTGCTCATGATGATGCTATATCTGATATATCTGGAATGAAAGACAGACTGAAGGGCGTGCTTACACATTATGAAGGTACATTAAAATGTGCAACAACCTGGGTTTGCCCGCCCTTCTTGGAAGAGGGCCTCTTGTTGGACAATGTGCCATTGAACTCAGGCTGTGTGAAGTGCTACGTGACTGAAGTAAAGCCTGGATTCAATGAATTTGCCCTAAAGAATGTCCTAGGAGACTTTGATGAGCAAAGGACCTTGGGAGAAACACTGTTACATCACACCCAGTGGCCATGGAAGGAAATAGAGTTCATTGATGAGATCCCTGAAGCCCCGCCAAGAGCAACAATTGTCGCCCCTCAACCGATGACACTCTCCTTGCCACAGTAGCACCCGCGCGCTTCCCCCAAAGAACCTAATACTCATAATCCGACGGCTGATGCATCAACCTGTGATCAGCCGTCCTGACTTTGTGCCGTACAGGCCATGTCATCCTCCGCCCCAGAGTAGCTAGTGGCAAGGCCTACAACTGCTGAAGACGCACCACCGGTTCAGATGCCGGTCCCTGAAGCAGCGGGGGAGACCCAGCTGTAGCACATGCTTAGCAGACCAACCTGGTGGAACGGACTGCTATGCAGTTTGATGCTTTGGAACCGCCTGCTAAGCAGTCTGTAGGTCCAGAACTGACTGCTCATTAGTTCGTCGGTCCGTAGCCGCGTGATCAGCATACCAATGAGTCAACACTTCCTGCTCAGCAAACCAACGCGTTGGCACGGCCTCCTCGGCACACCGACAGTTTGGCACCACATGCACAGAAACCCGACATAGCTTCAACGCATGGTCAGCAGTCTGATGCCTCTGCTCCTACAACCCAACAGTCTGTTATAGCAGCACCACCAGCTCAGCGGTCCGACATAGATAAACCGTCTACTAAGCAGTCCGTCGAAGGTTCACCGTCTGCTCGGCAGTCTACCTTGTAGCCAACTAAACGTTCTGCCAGAAATGCTTCAAGTACCAAGAAGGAAGCGGCCAAAAAGGCTGCACCCACGAGGAAGCGCGGCGGGAGAGCGAAGAGGGATGAGAACGATTGCCTCTTACTAAAAGCATTCATCGCCGAGAACCAAATTAACAACAGGTTGTTCGAATCGGGGAGTAATATTATTTGTGACGGCATGGACGATGAAGAAGTAGATCTGTTGCTTGCTAAAAATAAATCAGACGTACTTGAAGCACGCAATTACGTCCATGGCCAGCCATTTCTTGTTGGTGAATACTTTGATGAGTGCAGCTCCAGTTGCCGCGAGTTACATGAATATTGCATGGATCAAATGTCAATAGGTCATCATGGTTTGCTAGTCCACTACAACAAAGATCATTTCCGACACGATGTTGGTTCCATGAATGTGAGTTTTGAGGACTTACATCGCTTCTTCAACTTCAACGAGCTCGATGCCACTCTTGTTAGATGTCTGATTTTGTAAGTACTTAACAAACTCTGATCAGCTTCTCCATACAAGGCTGTAAATGATAAACAACTAACTGCATTTTATTCCTCTCAGGGGATTGAACGCGCAGAGAAGAAAAAGGGAGAGTGTGTAGATCCTGCATTAGCAAATGGCACAACATTAGGTTGTAAGGACTTATGGGACTGGGCCATTAACATGGTCGTCTGTATCTTCGAAATCACGTCCCATGCAGAATCATTTCTCTGGCCATATCATGAACGGTAAGTCAAGTAAACAACCATGCATACACTGATTGTCTTTCATATTTCGACATAATTCGTAAGTTCATGGCTTTCTTAATATGTAGTGATCACTGGATATTGGCCTTCATTGTTCCAAACAAGAACACAATTTACTACATGGTTTCTCTCATAGAGTCAACAAACGCTCAGGATGTAACGCATCTTCAGCAATTCATGGATAGGTATTGAATTCTATGATGTTGAAATTAATTTGCATTCATATCTGGTTCAATAATTGATATTGCCAAAATTCATCTTCATTTGAAGTGTGCTCGCATTGTGGAAAACTAAACCAGGGAATCTGTTCAAGAGGGAACTACCTCTGTAGCACGAGATCATTTCTCCGGTAACGCACCAAAATCCGTTATTTTCGGAAAATTTATCGAATAGTCTGCAAATACCTTTTCTTACGCTAGTCAAATGTTCAAGCTTCTAAATAAACCTCTTTCTATTTCTGTCCAAAGAAAAAATAATACATCTAACAACGGTTAGGTTGGTCGTAACAGGACAAATACATGACTAATTCCATACAAAAAAATGCAGTGTCCTTAGCAAGAAGCAGGGACCAACCTTTGTGGATACTATGTTTGCAGACACATGATCTGCATCTGCAAATCTGCTGATAATTGTGATGATCCTCGCAAATTAGTACCAGTAAGTCTATCTTAATTAATATCTTATACTCCACACATATGGCACATTCTGATCTTAAAAATACTGTACCTCATTGAGAACCGAGAACCCCTAAACCGCTCCGCGCTGGTGAATTGCTGATGGTTCGGAGATTTATCAGAGACTTTTTCCTGAATCACTACATCAATCCCACTGGTGATAATGAAGATTTCAGCATGCGTTCTCCTGAAACGTTGAGTAAGAGTTAGCCGCTAAACATATGCGCATGGATCCATTGTTTTCCATCTGATGAGGTCTTCGTATTTTGTACACTGTGATTAATTATGTAATGCATATATGTATGGACAAATCATTGGAATTTAGCTACCATATGTTCAATTGCAATTGTTGTGAAATCTGATGAATGTTCTTCCTGTGGACACTATTTGTTCAATTGAATATTGTGGCGAATTTGTTTTTTCATGCCGATTCAAAATGGGATATTTTTGTTTTAACCTGGCAATTGCTCCGCACACGGTTCAACTAAATGAGTGTGTGGGATCCACATCGGAAAGCATACGTCAATCATAGCGGAACCGTCTGTGATACACATCAGATCGCAAATGATTTGCAGCACTACTACGTGTGTGTAGGGTCTTCGGAACCATTTGTGATATCACGTTTCACACGAGAGCTTGGATTAAACTGTGCCCAATGTAAAATACAATCCCAGTTGTAAATTTTTCAGGAAGCGTGTGGGATCCCAAATGAAAAGCACGCATCACTCTTGCCCCAACCATCGGTGATACACAACAAATCACAAACGGTCTGCAACACTTGTATGTGTGCGAAGGTGCTACTGAACCATTTGTGATAGAACATTATCGCACACGGTAATTGTTGGGAAACGTGTGCGATGGAGTCTTGCATGGCAGACGGGTTCCGTAGAAGACTCGTGTGCGATGGGGCACATATCGCACACATTTCATATGTTGGCCCATGTGCCTTACATAGTGTTTCCCAAATGGTTCATTACGACACACTGTTTGGTTTCACTGCGTCATTAGAAACGTTTAATCACCAACCCTACACGTGCGAAAGAATTTAGTGTGTGCTGCATCACACACGATTACATTTTGCAAGGCCTCTGGATCATGGCTCCATATCCTCGATGGTTTCTAAGTCGTGTGGGAAGGACCCCTCTATCACCCACACTCACTTGGCGACCGTTCTAAATGCCATCGCGGAAAGGGTTTAACCGTGTGTATAGCACATCACTGTACTAGTGTCTCCATTTTCTTGCATGACACGTGCACCTTGATGCTAGATGTCACGTGTGTTGGCAAAAGGATGAACAAAGCTCACGTAAAAAAGAGTGGAAGAACATAGATTCCCGACGACCGAGAAGGAGGAAGGAACCTCGTGGTGGAGCGCCTGCACTCATAATATTTTATATTATTCAGTGATATAAAATCAACCAAATCTCTCCACATTCCTATACCATTCTATAGTGTGAGAATAAGTTTGAATGTTACCTTCGTGGGACACCTAGTTATAGTATATCCAACAGCATGTATTGCTTCTCGCTCCTCGTCCTTATAGCCTGCCGACTATACCTTATATACACTTGCTCTTTGAGCAAATGCTTCCCTAAGCACGCATTAATTTCCTGGGCATACTTCTTTCTACTCAATGTTGCATGCACTTTGAGCATGTTGGCAACTTCACTGCTAGCTTGCCGGCTCATCTGCAATTGACGCTAACACATTGCAGCACTCCTGCAAGCCCATAAGTTAATTTGAGAACAAGTACCTCGAGGTTAATTTGACAGACATGCCTTATAGGTTGACAGAAGTCATATCACTTTTTTTGGAAAGATGTCGTGAAGTAACACGATAGACCTTTTTTCAAGCCAATTAACTTCAAAAAAAATATCAAAAAGTAACGTGATAGACCTTCTATTAACATGTGTTCAAAAAACAAGTACTCCTACAAGGCCCAGATGTTAATTTGAGAACAAGTACCTCGAGGTTAATTTGACAGACATGCCTTATAGGTTGACAGAAGTCATATCACTTTTTTTGGAAAGATGTCATGAAGTAACACGATAGACCTTCTTTCAAGCCAATTAACTTCAAAAAACAAAAATTATCAAAAAGTAACACGATAGACCTTCGATTAACATGTGTTCAAAAAACAAGTACCCCTGCAAGACTCAGAGGTTACTTTGAGAATAAGTACCTCAAGGTTAATTTGACAGACATGCCTTAGAGGTTGACAGAAGTCATATCACTTTTTTTGAAAAGATGTCGTGAAGTAACATGAAAGATCTTATTTCAAGCCAATTAACATGTGTTCAAAAAACAAAAATTATCAAAAAGTAATGCGATGGACCTTCGATTAACATGTGTTCAAAAAACAAGTACTCCTGCAAGACCCACGGGTTAATTTGAGAACAAGTACCTCGAGGTTAATTTGATAGACATGCCTTATAGGTTGAAAGAAGTCATATCACTTTTAGGAGTCATGAAGTAACGCGATAGACCTTCTTTCAAGCCAATTAACATGTGTTCAAAAAACTAAAATTATCAAAAAGTAACGCGATAGACCTTCGATTGACATGTGTTCAAAAAACAAGTACTCCTGCAAGACCCAGAGGTTAATTTGAGAACAAGTACCTCGAGGTTAATTTGACAGACATGTCTTATATGTTGACAGAAGTCATATCAATTTTTTTTGGAAAGATGTCGTGAAGTAACACGATAGACCTTCTTTCAAGCCAATTAACATGTGTTCAAAAAATAAAAAATTATCAAAAAGTAACGCGATAGACCTTCGATTAACATGTGTTCAAAAAACAAGTACTCCTGCAAGACCCAGAGGTTAATTTGATAACAAGTACCTCGAGGTTAATTTGACAGATAAGCTTTATAGGCTGACAATAGTCATGTCACTTTTTTTGGAAAGATTTCGTGAAGTAACACGATAGACCTTCTTTCAAGCCAATTAACATGTGTTCAAAAAACAAAAATTATTAAAAAGTAACATGATAGACCTTCGATTAACATGTGTTCAAAAGCAAGTACTCCTACAAGACCTAGAGGTTAATTTGAGAACAAGTACCTCAAGGTTAATTTGACAGACATGCCTTATAGGTTGACAAAAGTCATATCACTTTTTTGGAAAGATGTCATGAAGTAACACGATAGACCTTCTTTCAAGCCAATTAACATGTGTTCAAAAAAATATCAAAAAGTAACACGATAGGCCTTCGATTAACATGTTTTGAAAAAACAAAAAATGTCAAAAATTACAAAACAAAGACCTCGAGGTTCAACTAATAGGACGGAGCACTATATACATTTAAGCCAATTAAAAGTTTATAGTAACCCATCCGATTAGTTTAACATCAAGTCCACCTCCCATTCGGTCACCCATCTGATGACTACTCCAGCCTCAGCACAGTTAACTTGAGAGTTCTTTTGGATGAGCAATCGGTAGGGAAGTTGGTCCTTGTCGATATAGGAAGCCTCTTCTCATCCTTTATTGCGTACCCGGATGACCACGTGTTGCCGCCCAATGGCCAATGCCACGTCCCCCACGAATGTAGAAGCTTCCCTCCCTCGTCTAGCTGGTTCGCGCATTTTCCCTTGTTTTTGCTGCCAGCCCACGTATAGAACCGCCTCGCACCGGCCAATTCCACTCCAAACACCTAGGGAGGCGGTTGAACCGAACAAGTCTAACTTGTTTCTAGTGGGTACATTGATGTGGCATCGAAAGGGTGTGATAGCTAACTCTCGCAAAATAATTGACTACCACATTGGCATACATGAGCATGGGGCCCACTTGCGAGTGTGCTGGACGGAAGAAGGAACGCAAGACAAAATGGAGCACAGAAGGATGCACATCGATTGGCTCATGTGTGATGACCACTGGAGCAATCCACTCAGATTGTACTACGTTAAAAAATTCATGCAAACACGGCCGGTTATACTATGAGTAGGTGACCGTGCGCTTTGCTCTTCGCCTCTTCCGGAAGTTGAACAATGATGATGGTACTACAACATAGATACTTCTAGTGATCTGACATCGAATGAAATGTTGCACATCCACCGCCTATATTAAGCGCACTATCGTAAAGCAAAAGCTTCTCGTCATCCTGTGAGCCACCGCGCGCGCGTGAGCAAGGGAGAGGTCGTACTAGTAGTAAGCAAATCATCTCCTCGTTTGTGAGTTGACGGGACACATCAAAAGTAGTGTGTTAGTCTCCAAAAAGGGCTGACCATGTCCATGGCTACCATCCCATCTCCGTCATTTAGTGTGTGCATGATTCACGTTCCATTGAGAAAATAATGTTGCGTGTGTGCCATTGAATAGAATAATTTAATTTATAAAAAATGCGCCACCGCGTCATGATCGAACTTTGATTCATCCACATGTGTTTCCCCATGAACAACTACTACACTCATCCACAAGAAAACTACTACACTCGCCAAATTATCAGGTGAGCTGCCTCTTCGTATAGAAATGAGCTCACCGTGTACCCACACGTGAGTATTAGGGAAAGAGGCAAAGAGTACATGCGTCGGTGCCTTTACCTCTCTCTTCGTGCTCGTATTCCTTTTTTTGGGGTGATTCCTGTGCGTAGTCCACCTATGTTCGTGACCATAGGTGAGTCTCTCATACTATACTTAACTCCATTTTCTTGCATGACATGTGGACCTGGATGCTGGATGTCCCACGTGCCGGCAAAAGTTAGAAGAACGCTTTCCGGAGACCGAGAAGGAGCAAGAAACCTCGCGGTGGAGCGTTTGGACTCTTTAATATTTTTATTCATCGGTATAAAATCTACCCAGTCTTCTCCACAGTATACGGGAAGAGTCCGAAACACGGCAGCCCAGTGTAGTTACATCATACATGGCCAACCCACGCTATCAACATATTTCTTGGCCTCCATGCGACTCCTATCTCTAGTAATCCACCAGCATGTATCGCTTCTCACTCCTCGTCTCTCTCAAAGTTCGGCGGGCCGGCGATTTTTCCGTCTATTGAGGTCGGTTAACTCATCACTCGCTCCCACATGTTAGCGACTTGCCAAGAGCATTCTAAAAAAATTAATGTACTCTATTGTTATGCCAAGAAGAGGAAGCTCTTTGACCGACGGACCAAACGAGACAGGCGTGTCATGCCGTGAATGGGTACAATTTCTCGTTTTGAACTTGTTTGGTGTAGTAGTACAGTAACACTTGGTTTTGCACCTTCATAGAATGATGAAAATCCCCGTTAAAAAGGATCTTTGCTTTCTGCTAATCGCGTCAACCGTTCTTGTTTTGTGCATTAAATAGTTAAGTGCCATAACTAAGATATAATTAACCAATGCATGTAAAACATTCTTGTTTAGTACTGTCATACTCCACACACATGCATGCGTTGCGATTAGTACAACTCCCTTCATCCATACGTATATATAGGGCCTAATGTATTCTTCGAGGTTGCCTTTTAGTATTGATAAGATTTTTTATAATTTGAAAATTATATCATTCGAAGATCCTTTCACGTACGAATTTGACATGCTTTGAGCAACTTGAATGTCATATACTGCTCCTGTTTGGATACTCTAACTTAGCTAGAGGTTAGACTAACTCATGACTAACCCTGAACTAACTCTAACCAAAGAGGTGTTTGGACGACAGGGTTAGATTGACAATAAATGCATTTGACGGAGAGAGAAAAGTGATTTTTGAGTGGGCCCCACGAGAACTAGCTCCAATTAGCACCACTTGGCTGGCGGGATAGAGAGAGAAGGGTGATTTTTTAGTGGGCCCCATAGAACTATCTCCAATTAGCACCTCTTGGGTGGGATAGTTTTTTTGGGTGCGTTAGATGCAACTAGCTCAAACTAACCCTCATGTTTGGATAATTTAGGGCTATTTGAGCCCAAACTAGCTCAAACTAACTCTAACCCATGGATCCAAACATGACCTTTGGATACTTTAGGGCTATTTGAGCCCCAACTAGCTCAAACTAACTCTAACGCATGGATCCAAACAGGGCCAAAGTTAGTCTCGGAAAACGCATTAAGCCCTATATAGATGGATAGACGGAGTACATGATACTAGCTAACGCTCACAATTAGTAGTAGTTCATTGGTTGGTTTCGATTTTTGATTCAGTTGTTGTGATGCTACCGTCCAATATTTGTGTGTGGTTGTTTCTAGAATAAAATAAAAGGAGGGTGTATAAGTCACCTTACGAAAACCAAATAATCCCAAAACACTTAGGCGTGGTGCTTTAACTCCCACCTCATTTCTTGTTTCTTGACATATCAACCAATTAGATATGTGGGGCGTGCATGTTTTCAATGACTCCAGACTACCAAACACCAGATGCAGTAGTTAGTTCACTGCATGCAGTTCTATTAATTAGCAAATAAACATTAAGTTCTCTCGTTTTCCCCTCCTTGGTCATGATGCACTAAGATGACTTATTCACCTAGACGGAGGGAGTAGTACTTACTGTGGGAAAGGTGAAGTGATGGTTGCTTTGCCCAAGCAACTTATTCCACTTGGAATATTGGAGTAGCGGCGGATTCAACAAAGAGAGAAATGATGGTTGCTTCGTCCGAGAAACTTACTATGGCGAAGGTGGGGCTCTCTGATTTGACTACTCACCAATCATTATTACTGCGGCGCAACAACTGGGGTGAATCTCCCCTGCAGTTGTGCACTCAATATTGCTGCATGGCAGGTGGAGCCGGATGAAGGATGTCCCACATGTTGGCGAAACGAAGTTGAATTTTTTCTGGCATTGCTATCAATCTTTTAGGGTTTGTTTATATGTACGCATAATTTTCCAGCATAATGAAATTGTACTATGATGCTATGAAAGTTTCAACTTTGGTTCCCACAGAAAAAAAAAAGTTTCAACTTAAGATTCATGTGTCCTCTTGCCTCAAGATTGTCTCGTTACAACATTCCATCAAATACAAATGAAACTACCATGGCTGCTAATGCATCTCAATGGTTCACAGATCAGCGCAAATATTCACATCACAACTGAAGACAAAGTTGTGAGAAGGTGTACAAATAAAGAAAAATATATAATTGATCGATGTTGTTCGTAGGCATTTTCCTGGGCACAATGTTCATTGGTTGGCAAGTAGTTTCACGCAACATTGTAGCTAAGAAAGAGGTGTATGGAGGACATCACAATCCGATCATTTTGTGCAGTTCCACTAAAATCGAGCCGATCATCCCTGTTTGCAAAGATATTTAGTCAGTGTGATTGCAATAATAGTGGAACTAGATGATGAAACATAACACACACAAATAGAAGTCGGTCACCTCCGCGATCTCTCTTTAGGACTAACTACTTGTTGGAGAAGATTAGGCACGGAGTTGGACGAGGAGGATAGCAAAACCAATCTCCCTTTCTACAGTCCCACAGAAATGTAAAAATGTTGCTCGTGTGACATTTTGGCGGAATCGCACAAAATACACTTATTAAAAATATGATTTGTGCAGTTCACCAAAAGGTTGCAGTAGCAACGAGGTGAAAGGGATAGCCCTGCTTGCAAAAGAGGTAGAAAGGAAACAATTGCTGCCCAATAACAGGAGTTGAAGACACATACGCCGAGAAAAAAGAAGCATATTCCATGTCATAAGGGAAAGATAGCAACATGGTGGTTTATCAAAAACGGTTTGAGGACGAGATTGCAAGATGGAAAGTACGCCTGCGAGATACGTTTTAAGCAAAGAACTAAAGAAGATCCACATGCAGGATTTTCCACATGAAGCAACATGGGAAGATGGGCAGTGGAGCAAGGCCAGAGGAAGTTGTACCCGAGGGTCGTCGGGATGTAAGTAGGAGAGTGCCGGCGGCCGGGATCTACCCATACTGCGGCAGCAAGCAAGTGGCGAAGGCCCTACCGCGTTGGAGCTTGGTTAGAGAGAACGGCGGGTACCGCAAATCGGGACGTGCTGCTCAATGTCGTTGAACGGAGAAACGATGCACATCCTCCCTTTCCGCCGGCGGATGGGATGCGGCCGGATTAGTGACCAACGGTGAGAGAGGGAGGCCACCGCCGCCTTGTGTGAGATAGTGTGACGAGAGACAAACCCTGGCAGGCAGGCTCCATTGTATATAGTGGAGCGGATTTCTTCTTTCACGATGACAATTGTTTTATATTCTGTGCGTGCCATTCAGGAATATAACTTTATTTAATACTAACACGTTAAGTCGAACTTTGTTCCGTCTACGCATGGTACATGACCCTCCTTCGAGTAACCAACCACTACACGCATCAAATTATCATGTGGGCTGCCTTTTCGTACAGAAATGAACTCCACCATGTACCCGCACGGGTGTGTCCGGGAACGAGACGTGAGTACGTGCATCGTGCGTGTACCTCTTCTTTACGTGCAGGTACGTACATACGTGGGTGGGTGTGAGAGAGATGGTTTGTGCGAAACAGAGGCAATGTGTTGATGATATCTCAAACAAAAAAATGTAGCATATGCAAAGTGTGTGAAACAGAGTCATGGATATATCATATATAGAGGGAGCGATCCACGAGAAGAGAGTGGAGGGATCATCAGCATGAGATGTCGATAGAATCTAAAATAGGGATGAAGTGTGTGGGTGCGCGATCGATAAAAAGTGCCATCAAATTTGTGTTTGCCCACGACAAAGATACAGGGCGGCTGGCCCACTAGAATGTGAGAGGGCAGAGGTGCAGTTTGTCTGTGTGGCATGGATACCTACCTAGAATGTTCGACTATCAGTGTGTGTGTGTGGGGGGGGGAGGGGGCAGAGACCTAACTATAGAGAGGTAGATCGACTAGTATATGTGTGGAGAAGGAGAGAGACCTAGCTATGTATTGAGGAAGATCGATCGACATCCATGCATATGTGTAGCAGAGGAATAAGGTTGGGAGAGAGACAAAGGTAGAGTGTCGGAGGGTTGGTGGTGTAGTTGTTTCTCACAAATGGTGGGAGAGGCCTGCTAGAAAAACGGAGGGTACGAGTGCAATATCAATAATAGAGGGGATGTCTTCCTGTCTATGCACGTGCATGTGAGAGACGGGTCGGGAGTTATATGCAAGGATGATGAGGGGGGGGGCGATATGGTTGTGGTAAGCTGACGTAACAACATAGGAAGATCAATCATCATGTGTCAGAGAAAGGGAGAGACATAACTAGTGAGGTATGTCGATCGATGCGTGGGGAAAAAGAATTATAGTCGACCTAGCTATATGTAGGGAGATCGGTAGGTATACATGCATGCATGTGTTAGAAGCAAATAAGGTACGGAGAGACGGACAGGGGGAGAGGGGTGTGGCTAGGAGGTGGTGCGAGAGGCCTACTATGTCGACGGGGGAAGGAGTGTGCGAGCATGAGATCGATGAAAAGAGGGGCGGGAGTGTGCACCTGCATGGAATCGTATTGGACATAGGGGGGCATGGACAGTGAGAAGAGAAGAGGGGAAGTGTGTGTTTGTGGTAGGCACACTTGTCTAGAGAGGTATATAGACCAGTGTGGGTGTGCTGGAAAGAAGGAGCTGGGGCCCTACACACCGTGGGTGAATGACCTAAAGAGAAATAACGAATGTGCGTGATGGAGGGGACGTTGAGGGAGGGTGAGAGGGGGGCGGGCGTGTGCATGCACGATAGAAAGTTAGTGCTAGCTACAAAGAGAAGAGGATTGTGTGGGCGTAAAAGACGAACAGAGATCATAATATTCATTATAAAAAAGTGGATTCGATTAAGATATCATAGTGTTTTAAACCGATGCATGCATGATGAATATATATAATGGTGATATGCATGGTGTGATTATGAACATGTTATACTACATATAATATATTGAACATTGATTATAATTTGTGATGATCTGTGGCTTTTGCAGCTCAGGGCTAAATACTTGTCATAATGTAGGGGGTGGGGCACTATACTTTGTGTGAAAAACACAGTGTATGTGTGGAACATGGTTTAGATTATCATTATCTAGTTAGTACATCAAATGTACTATTATTTGGAATCAACATCAAGTGTATTCAAAAATTTGAATTCGAGTTCATATAGTACACATAGTTCATATCTATCTCTATAGTAATCATGTGGTGTGTTGTTAAGATAATACACGAATGATGGTTTAAGTTGGCAACAATCATGATTGGAGATTCTTATTCAAATAGAGAAACGAATTCAAATTTAGTTTGAATTGCAGTGGTACTATAGACATTTGGAATGCACTAAAATGGTGGTAGGAGTAGGTTACATGCATTATACAGCGATCGAAAAATTTTAATTGGACATAACATGGATTCATAGCTTTGAATAGCATTTGTACAGTAAAACGAGACAAGACTCTCTCTTTGTGTGGTGTGAATAATTTTATTTTTTCGTTGAGGGAAGTACGAATTGATTTGGTACGTACAATATTACACGTTAGGTTTGTCCCTAAAATTCAACCCGCGCCTTGTTATATCCCGAAAATTCAGATATCGTGTTCCCAAAACTCGTGCCTTCACAACCCGCGCCTTGCTATCCCGAAATTACAACACGCGCGAAAAACTCCCTCAAGCTGCCAAATCCCGACACACGAAATCCCCCTTCTAAGCCTGAGCTGAAAGGGCCGCTAATTCAAATCGGTGGGGGTACTTTTGTAACACACCCTACATTTGGACAAGCGCATCCCTAAGTCATGCCCCCCCTCCCGTCGCCTCCTTTTCGCCATTCGAAATCCCAGGCCGCCATAACCTCTCTGCTCCAGCCGCGAAACCCCACCCTCCTCCGTCCGCCACCTCACCGCTGCCCAGCCGGAGCCTCTTCCCCGACGACATCGCCCACTGCAGAAGCCCTACGTCCCTCATCCACCTCCCCGGATGAGGATCCGTCGTTGATCTCGTCGTCCCCCCGGTTCAGCCGCCCCATCCTCCACCTCCAAGGAGCTGCTCCGACGATCGCCACGGCTAATCCATCCCCACAGCACCGCCTAAACCCGCTCCACCGGAACCGCAACATCCTCACCGACTCCTTGGACGAAGCCGAGGCCTACTCGGCGCCACCAAAGAGGTTGTACACTCATCGCATTGCACCTTCTCCTTAACTCAATCTCCTGGTGCCGACGGTGCTCCATCCCGCACCCCCATGGCGTGGCTACCTTGAAGCCGGTGCCACGGGTGACATCTCCACATCGGCTCTCCCCAGTACGAGGCCCCTTCGGCGGTGGCAGCCATACTAGCCGGATCTACTGTGGCTGCTCCTGCTCCGGCTCTCGCTTGCTCGCGCTGCTGCTCTGCTCTCCCCCTCGCTCGTGCTGCTGCTCTGCTCTTGCTCTCCCTCACGCTGATGATGGTGGTACACAGGCTGCTGCAGCTAAAAGAGTTGTTGCTTGATGACCCACAAGTATAGGGGATCAATTGTAGCTCTTTTCGATAAGTAAGAGTGTCGAACCCAACGAGGAACAGAAGGAAATGACAAGTAGTTTTCAGTAAGGTAGCGTCTGCAAGTGCTGGAATTGTAAGTAGCGGAGTAGTTTGATAGCAAGGTAATTTGTAACGAGCAAGTAACGATAGTAGTAGCAAAAGTGCAGCAAGGTAGCCCAATCCTTTTGAGGCAAAGGACATGCCAAAACGGTCTCTTATGATAAGCAAAGCGTTCTTGAGGGTACACGGGAATTTCATCTAGTCACTTTCATCATGTTGGTTCGATTTGTGTTCGCTACTTTGATAACTTGATATGTGGGTGGACCGGTGCTTAGGTGCTGTTCTCACTTGAACAAACCTCCTACTTATGATTAACCCTCCCGCAAGCATCCGCAACTATGAGAAAAGTATTAAGAATAAATTCTAACCATAACATTAAACTTTTGGATCCAATCGGTCTCTTACGGATTTTTATATGCTCTTCTATAAGCCCAAAGTGCATCATCTAATTTCTTAGACCAATTCTTCCTGGACCTATTAACAGTATTTTGCAAAATTAATTTTATTTCTCTATTGCTAAGTTCAACTTGACCAATAGACTGAGGATGATAGGGTGATGCAATTCTATGGTAACATCATACTTGGCAAGCATTTTACAGAAATCACCATGAATAAAGTGTGAACCACCATCAGTCATTAAATATCTAGGGACTCCAAACCTTGGGAAAATAACTTCCTTAAGCATTTTAATAGAGGTGTTGTGATCAGCACTACTAGTTGGAATAGCTTCTACCCATTTAGTAACATAATCAACATCAACCAAAATATGTGTATACACTTTAGAGGAAGGAAAAGGTCCCATGTAATCAAATCCCCAAACATCAAATGGTTCAACAGCAAGTGAATAATTCATAGGAATTTCTTGACGCTTACCGATATTACCTATTCTTTGACATTCATCACAAGATAACACAAACTTACAGGCATCCTTGAAGAGAGTAGGCCAATAAAATCCAGACTGCAATACCTTGTGAGTAGTTCTATCTCCAGCATGATGCCCTCCATAAGATTCGGAGTGACATTTCCGTAGGATTTGTCCCTATTCATGCTCAGGTACACAACGTCTAATAATACCATCTACTCCTTCTTTACAAAGATGTGGGTCATCCCAAAAGTAATATCTTAAATCATAGAAGAATTTTTTGTTTTGTCGGTATGTAAAGCTAGGTGGTAAATACTTAGCAACAATGTAATTAGCATAGTCATCATACCAAGGAATACTATGAGAGACATTTATTGCAGCTAACTGCTCATCAGGAAAACTATCATCAATAGGTAGTGGGTCATCAAGCACATTTTCAAGCCTAGACAAATTATCAGCTACTGGGTTCTCAGCTCCTTTTCTATCAATAATATGTAAATCAAATTCTTGCAACAAGAGAACCCATTGAATAAGTCTAGGTTTAGCATCTTTCTTTTCCATAAGATATTTAATAGCAGCATGGTCTGTGTGAACAGTTACTTTTGAATCAACAATATAAGGTCTAAATTTATCACAAGCAAACACCACTGCTAAAAATTCTTTTTTAGTAGTACCATTGTTTCTTTGAGCACTGTCTAGAGTTTTACTAGCATAATGAATAACGTTCAATTTCTTATCAACTCTTTGTCCTACAACAACACCAACAGCGTAATCACTACCATCACACATAATTTCAAAAGGCAAGTTCCAGTCAGGTGGTTGAACAATAGGTGCAAAAATTAAGGCTTTATTGAGTGTTTCAAAGGCTTCTAAACAATCATCATAAAAACAAAGGGAATATCCTTTTGCAAGAGACTAGTAAGAGGCCTAGGAATTTTAGAAAAGTCTTAGATAAATCTCCTATAGAAACCAGCATGACCTAGGAAACTACGAATACCTTTTATATCTTTAGGACATGGAATTTTCTCAATTGCATCAACCTTAGCTCGGCCCACTTCAATAACTCTTTCAGAAATTTTATGACCCAAGACAATGCCTTCATTAACCATAAAGTGGCACTTCTCCCAATTCAAGACAAGATTTGTTTGTTCACATCTCTGCAAAACTCGCTCAATATTGCTTAAACAATCATCAAAAGACTTCCCATAAATAGGAAAATCATCCATGAAAACCTCAACAATGTTTTCACAAAAATCAGAGAATATAGCAGTCGTACATCTTTGAAAGGTAGTAGGTGCATTACATAAACCAAAATGCATACGTCTATAAGCATAGGTTCCAAAGGGACAAGTAAAAGTGGTCTTTTCTTGATCAGGTTGAGAAACGTGTATTTGTGAAAAGCTAGAATATCCATCAAGGAAGAAAAAGTCTGTGTGCAAAGGGTAATGATCTTTTCTAGTTGCTTTATTTAATTTTCTAAAATCAATTACCATTCTATAGCTTGTAACAATTCTTTGTGGAATAAGTTCATTCTTATCATTAGGAACAATAGTAATACCTCCTTTCTTAGGAACACAATGAACATGACTTACCCATCTACTATCAGCTATAGGATAGATTATACCTGCTTCCAGAAGTTTTAAGATTTCTGTTCTTACCACTTCCTTAATTTTTGGATTTAACCGACGTTGGTGATCAACAACGGGTTTAGCATCAGGTTCTATATTAATTTTGTGCTGACATAGAGTGGGACTAATGCCCTTTAAATCATCAAGCGTATATCCAATAGCAGCCCGGTGCTTCCTTAGAACTTTCAATAATCTTTCTTCTTCATCTTCTGAAAGGTTAGCACTAATAATAACAGGATATATCTTCTTTTCATCAAGATAAGCATATTTCAAAGTGTCTGGCAATTGTTTTAATTCAAACACAGGATCACCTTTAGGTGGAGGAGGACCCCTGTTACATCCCAAAATTCTAAATTTTGGAATGTTATAATAAATAGATAGATTTGATTGATTGTTTGATTGATTGTGTGAAATTGAGTGAAATTCGTAACTTTCTGAAAGTTAAATGAGAGGGAATAAAAGGACTTTCCAAAACTTTCATTTTTCATTCGTGATCTCCGTGAATTCAAATTCTTTTCACCACAAAACCCTGGAGAGAAGATGACATGACTTCTTCCATTTATTTAAATTACAAGGGGTGTTGAAAATATTTGAATTTCATTTGGAAAATATTTCCAACCGAGGAACTTTATGCAACTCAATGATTTTCACGAGCGAAGATAAAATGATTTCTTCAAAACATATGAAATATGAGTTGGGAGTTTCAAAGAATTAAATTCAAAGTTCTTTTGAATTTATTTTCAATTTGGAGTTATTTGAGTTTTATTCAAATTATTTTTCTCCAAAAATAAAATATATGGAAAATAGGGTAACATGATTCCCTACATTAGAAAATTGGAGAAAAATAAATTTGAAATCATTTTGGTATTTTTAAAATGATTTTTATGAGGTTTTATTGTAGTAGTAGCACTCTTTCCTTTATTTGTATTTTTTTATATTTTATTTGATGATAGGAAAATGTCCACGTGGTAGAAAATCGTTTTCTGAAAATTTTGATATATAATATGCCTAGGTTATACTTTATTTTATTTGCATTTATTTTATTTCTGCTGTCTGCAAAATTATTTAAAAAAACCTTCTTCCCCGACTGGGCCGGCCTAGCCAACCAGGCCAAGCCCAGCCAAGCCGAGCCTTCCCCGACCTCGCGATGGAGGCCGGATCTCGCACGACTGCGCCGCCGCCTTGACGTCCGTGCTCCACCCGGACTCCCCGCCGCCTCTCCTTGACCCTTCCCCCACGCCATCGCCTCCCCTCACCCTTTATAAGTGCCTCCCCGGGCCCCGCTTCTCTCTCTGCCGCGCCGCCGCCCTTGGCCGCATCTCGCCGCCGCACTTTGTCGCCGCTGCCGCGCCTCACCGCCGCCGCCTTGCCCGCACCGCACCGCCGCTGCCCATGTAGCTTCCGCCCGCCGCCGCCGCTGCCGCCGCCGCGCCGGAGCCCCACGCCATCTCGCTGGAGTTAACCGCCGTCGTCGTCGAGAACCGCTACCGAACCGGTAATAAAACCGATCCGGTTTTCTTTGGTTTTCTTTTGGTTTGGTTAGACTGGTTTAGTTTTTTTCTTTCTAGATAGTTTAGTTATTTAACGACCGTTCTCTGTTTAGGAACATCGAGCGAACGATTTCGTTCGGTAGCGTTCTGTAACGAACGCTCGCTATTTAGATTTTTCTTTTTCTTTTTAGTTTTCGGCCAGGAACCTATTCGTGATAAATTTTCTTCACAGATTAGTCCCTGTACTTCAATCGGTCATTACATTTTGCTCGTTACTCGGATTTAGACGAAACCAACGCCCACTTCTTCGTTATGATCCCCTCTATCGATATAAACAACTTATACGTGTTTTGAACGTTTTAAAATTTGATTTTAAGCAGATTCATGTTTGAATTTCGTTTGATCATAACTTGAGTTTTATAACTCCGGTTTAGTTGATTCTTTTTACAAATCGAAGCTCTTGACCTAAGCTTTCTGATAAGGCCAAATTGACATAATTTTGGTACTGTTAGAATTTTTTTTATGTTGCAAGAGTTATTTACTTTGGGTCTGATGTGTTCCGAATTGTCTTCTTCGTTCTTTCCGATCTTTTGAGTGATTGCTTATGTGTGGTTACCATTGCTTGCTTACGATAGATTGGCCGAAGTGTGACGAGTAGATCTATCAAGAGTTTTGAGTGCGAATCATCTTCATCAACAGTACAGGCAAGTTCACACTTTGATCATATCCCTTTCATACCCAGTTTTTATGCAATAGTTTCAACCCTCAAACATTGCATGAGTAGGATTGATAACATGTGGGTATTGGGAAGTAGTTGATGAGGTAGGAACCTATTGCCCTGTATTCAAACCCTTGGGAGTTACTTTCTACGTATTGCTTATATTTCTATGCTATGCTCGTAGACGTGGTTTGGGTGAGTGAAATCCATGACAGATGTGAGAGTGTTAATTAATGGTTCAACTTAAGGTGGCAACTTAAATACACATCTGGGTGGATTGAGGCACCTGGAGAATCCAGTGTTGCCTGCATTTTTGGAAATCCCGGGGTTCCGTGTAATCTTCCTATGGACCGCCACCCAGGCTCAAAGGGAACTGAGATATTTTCATGCTAGAAACTTCCGTGTGCAGCCACAAGCTATTATGGGCTCTAGCATAGTTGAGTAGGTTACATGAAGCTCTTGAAGAGGTGGATCAGCAGGTAGAGGGTTGTAGGTTTGGTATGGTCTGCCCGGAGTAGAGAGTTAATGTTTCTGAAAGACTGTGTCTCGGTCATCCGTTTCTCAAACACCATGTAGTGCGAGAACTCAAACGGAGGCGATCGAGTCTTGTGGGGAAAAGTGCGCAAACCTCTGCAGAGTGTACAATCTAATCATGGTTAGCCATGTCCCCGGTTATGGACAATCTTGAGTATCTAGTACTTGGAGTATCCTAAGTATCTCAACACTCTAAATTAATATTGTTGGGTTGATAACTACTTTAATTGGGATTGAGTTGGAGGAACCTTCTCAATGATGTTTCAACTACCATGATAGTTAAAATAAAATCTATTCCTTTGTAGTAGGGAAAAATTGGCTTTTCGCAAAAACCTTATAACCATAGAGCTTTCCACCAGCCATATATGCATGTAGTGATAGCTATTATTCATCATTGTCCTATGGTGTGAATTTGCCAGTACATTCAATGTACTGACCCTTTGTGGCGGCAACGTCTCATGTTGCAGGATCTTATGACGAGTAAGTGATATGTTAGGGTTACGATTTCTACACTCAACTTTGCCGTTGGTGTTGATGGGAATCCACAACCTTGTTGTTGCTTCCGCTATTTGGATTGAGGTAATAGTATTTACGTTATTTTATACATGTGATTTACCTCTGTTATAAATCCTCGGGTACTGTGTGTGTCAGCATACCGATCCAGGGATGACACTTAAGCACAGAGACTTGACTGTTTGAGGTTGGGTCACTACAAGATGGTATCAGAGCACATGTTGACTGTAGGACGTGACCCCAAGAAACTGGCAAGCCCATAGGAAAGATTTTCTCTACAAACTTAATTTTCAAAAAGATCTTTTACCCCCTCTTCTCTTCTGAGCTTATTAAAATATTCCCTTTTAGTGAGACCATTCCCCTTTCCCCATTTGACCATGAAGATTCGACTAATGAGACCACTCCAAGAAGGACAAGATATCAGACAACCAAGACAAGTTCAGAATGAAGATGACTTAGGAAACTACAACGGTTGAAGACTCTGAAGACTAGGAGAATTTGAAGTCTATGAAGAATTCCTAGATTGGTATGACCTAGGAAAGTTACCCTTATGGAACTTGGTAGACTATGGCAGCTGTCACTACTCGAGATCAAGGTGTACCGGAGAAAGACCTGAACATGGAGCATAGGACTCAAAGTTATTGTCAAGAAACCCTAAGGCAGGAGATATCAACTATGGAATGATAGCTCATGGAATTAACAAGAGCTAAAACACGGCTATCCAAGATGTTATCGCCCGCTTATGCTATTGTCGCCATGCTGAGATGAGCATGCATTTCACCGGAAGGATTGGATGGTAGAAGGCTGATGGAGCATCTACGAGCAAAGGATAAAGTTTTAACCTTAGCTGGTGTATTGCCAGGATCTGGAGTGTTACATCAAGAAGTTAAGATGGACCTGCAGGAAGTAGTATTTGATAAGGAAGCATTTCGCGAAGGACTCAGGACCCAAAATCTAAAAGTAGCCAAGCTAGAGGAGCAAAACCTTGAGACATCAAAGATTCGTCAGGAACTGAAGGACAGTAGGATCATGGTTCATGCCAAGGATGTTGAAATACAGAACTTTGGAACGCAACTCTTAAAGGATGTCGCGAGAGACTTCACGTCAACAGAGATGATCTAGCAACTTGAGTATCTAGTACTTGAATATCATGTGAATCTCATCATGTTACTTCTAATTAATATTGTTGGGTTGTTAATGATTACTTCTAATTGGGATTGAGGATGTTGTCAACCATTCTCAATGTTTAACAACCACCATGACAGTTAACAAATTTATTCCTTTGCAGTAGGGAAAAATTGCCTTTACGCAAAACTGTAACCATAGAGCTTTTCCACCAGCCATATATGCATGTAGTATAGGCTTATCATTCATTATTCTCTATGTGTTACATTGCCAGCATATTCCATGTGCTGACCCGTTTTTGGGCTGCAACTTTCATGTTGCAGACTTTTTAGACGACGAGTAAGGTGCCTTTTAGGTCGTGGTTCTATACTCAGTGATGCCGTTGGAGTTGATGGACTCACTTATCTTCCAAGCCTTCCGCTGTTATCGATATTAGATGGCCTTAAGCCATATTTATTGTAATAAGTTCTCTTTGAAACAACGATGTAATAAGTGTGTGATTGCTACTTTATTATAAATCCTTCGAAGTATTGTGTGGTGTCAGCATTACTGATCCAAGGATGACACCAGAGCACAGAGACTTGACCATCTGAGGTCGGGTCGCTACAGAGATGGTATCAGAGCACACGCTGACTGTAGGACACGACCACTAAGTTAAAGCCATAGATCACTATTCTCTTCTCATTTTCTAACTCCTCATCTTTTCTACTCTTTTAGGATGATAGACGCGAAGATCAAGTACGCTCAACCGGATGAAGGCACACCTTTTGGATTTCACTTGAAGGAAGTCACCAAGTACTTGAACATTGGACTACCAAGCTTCACCGGGACTTTCAACGCCACTCTGCCTGAAGAGGAGCGCTGGAAGATTCAAGCTCACGTTCCGGGAAGGACATTCGCGCCAATCACGAAGCCCATAGATAGTGTTTTCAGTGCACCAACCTGGATTCTGGGAAAGAGCATGGCAGCTCATATCACCATGGGACGCATTGGAGAAGTTTATCAAGAAGACCTCAAGGACACTATCTACCAGATTTGCGGACGCCGAGATGAACAATGGGAGATAGTCAGCTCCAAGAAGGATAGGTCCATTGCAGCTTTCATCCAAGAGTTAAACCAGCACATTCGACGCCAAGAGAACCAGATGTGCAATGATATGATAGAGTTGAAGAATTTGAAGGGAAGGATCATCGAGCTAGAAGGAGAACTGAAGGCTACACGCAAGGACTACATGGACGAGATCGTAGCTCTAGCAAGGCACAACGGCGATCTTAAGCAGGAGATTGCCGAACTCAAGGGGAAATTAGCATCCAAGAAGGAAGACAAATACGTCGCATGTCCGAGCAACTACATCATCATCGACGACACCGATTCGGATCCAAGTGAACCCGACTTTGAAGACGAAGCTGGAGCAGACATCATGGAGTCTTCTACCGATTCAAATTTCTAGATGACCACCATATATTAGTAGTATTTCCCCCATGTAAACATTATAGTTCGAGCACTTTTGCGATAGTTCTAGACCGTTGTATGCCCTTGTTTGATTTTAATGAAGTGATTTTGTGTGCATTTGCTCATGTGCATTTGGGGTAGTGTTTTCTCCTTAGACCTCACTCTATTCTTAATTCTCGTCTTTTCTAAACCTCAGATGCCTTCGAGACGTGAAAATGAATTCGTATTCCCGCCAGAGATCACTCAGTTGATTCAGCAGCAGAATGCCTTGATCCAAACTTTGGTGCAGAACAACAACAACAACAACAACAACAACAACAACAACAACAACAACAACAACAACAACCCACCACCACCACCACCTGTTGATCATTTGACCCGTTTCCTTAGGCTGAATCCGCCGGTGTATTCCAGTAGCACCGAGCCGATTGTAGCAGATGATTGGCTCCGTAAGATAGGAAGGGAGTTGACCACTGCAGGATGCACCGATGCTGAGAAGGTGAAGTTTGCCGCACATCAGCTTGAAGGACCTGCGGCAGCATGGTGGGAGAATTTCACAGCCACTTACCCTGTAGACACTGTCACATGGGATCAGTTTTAGCAAGCTTTCCGCACTGCCCATGTTTCAGCTGGAGCTATGGCCATGAAGAAGCGTGAGTTTCGCAACTTACGCCAAGGAGGAAGGACAATTGGCCAGTATGTGGATGATTTTAGTAAGTTAGCACGTTATGCCCCAGATGACGTTGCTACAGACGCAGCTAAGCAGGAGAAGTTTCTGGAAGGACTGAATGATGAGCTAAGCATGCAGTTGATGGTAGCAAGTTTCAACAACTACCAGGAGTTGGTAGATCGTGCCATCATGATTGAAGGGAAGCAACAGTAGATTGAGAACCGCAAGAGGTAGTATGGACAGGGGAAGTATAACTCTGTAACCCAGCAGAAGCCCCGTCATACCCCTAAACCGGGAGTTCAGTTTCAGCATACCCATGGAGGAGGTGGTTCGCACAACCAAAATGGCCACAAGAATGGTAATGGAAGAAGCAACGGCTAGAACCGTACCACCCCATCAACCCCAGCCAAGAGAGATCTGAGTCAAGTCACCTGTTTCAAGTGTTCCAAGACCGGACATTATGCCAATGAATGTCCCGAAGGCCAAAATGGAAATGGAAGCTCTGGAAAGAAGCCGACCCCTTTCAACAGGGGACAGGTGAACCACGTTAGCGTGGAGGAGGTTGAAACTCAGCCCGATGCAGTAATCGGTAAGTTTTTAGTTAAGTCATTTACTGCACTCGTTCTTTTCAATACTGGTGCATCGCATTCATACATATCAAGGGGATTTGTGGAAAAGTATAGCCTGCCCACTAGAGTTCTTAAAACACCTATGCTAGTAAGCTCGCCAGGAGCAGAGTACATGGCCAGACAAGGATGTTTTCAAGTGCCATTAAGTATAGGAAGGCATGTTTTCCCAACGGATTTAATCATTCTGGAATCCCAAGGTCTGGATGTAATTCTCGGTATGGATTGGCTGTCGATGTATGGAGGAAACATCGATTGCGCCAGTAAGACAATTTTGCTCACAACGCCAGAAGGAAGAAGGATCAAGTATGTATCCCGACATGGATCAAATAGGAATCAAGTGAATTCTTTATCAGGAGTTGTGCAGGAAGAAGTACCAGTGGTAAAGGATTTTCCCGACGTATTTCCGGAAGAATTGCCAGGCATGCCACCGGATAGAGACATTGAGTTTTTAATTGAGCTTTTGCCAGGCACTGGGCCAATATCGAAGAGACCATACAGGATGCCCGCAAAGGATTTGGTGGAAATTAAGAAGCAGATTAAGGAGTTATTGGATAAAGGTTACATACGCCCAAGTTCTTCGCCTTGGGGATCACCCGTACTTTTAGTGGAGAAGAAGGATGGATCATTAAGGATGGTTGTTGATTACCGTGGATTGAATGAAGTAACCATCAAGAACAAGTACCCTTTGCCAATGATTAATGATCTGTTTGATCGCTTGCAAGGAGCTAAAGTGTTTTCCAAGATCGATTTGCGATCAGGGTACCATCAGTTGAAGATTCGAGAGCAGGACATACCTAAGACAACATTCACCACAAGATATGGACTGTATGAGTATACCGTTATGTCATTTGGACTGACTAACGCACCTGCCTATTTTATGAACCTGATGAACAAAGTGTTTATGGAGTTTTTGGATAAGTTCGTCGTGGTTTTCATTGATGATATTCTGGTATTTTCGAAGAATGAAGAGGAGCATAAAGAACATTTGCGATTGGTTTTGGAGAAACTAAGGGAACATCAGTTAATGCCAAGTTCAGCAAACGCGAGTTTTGGTTGAAGGAAGTTGGATTTCTTGGACATGCTATATCCGGAGAGGGAATAGCAGTTGACCCCACAAAGGTTGAGACCGTAACCGAATGGGAAGCACCAACGACAGTTGGAGAGATCCGGAGTTTTCTTGGGCTTGCAGGATACTATCGGAGATTTATTGAGAACTTCTCAAAGATTGCAAAGCCTATGACGGAGTTGCTGAAGAAGGATGCTAAGTTCATATGGACTGAGGAGTGTGAGGCTAGTTTTCAGGAATTGAAGAAACATTTGGTTACCTCACCAGTGTTAATTTTGCCAGATCAAACCAAGGATTATGAGGTGTATTGCGACGCTTCACGTCGAGGACTTGGAGCAGTGCTTATGCAGGAGGGAAGAGTTGTTTCGTATGCTTCACGACAACTGAAGCCTCACGAATTGAATTATGCCATGCATGATTTGGAGTTATCAGCCGTAGTGCATGCATTGAAGACATGGAGACATTTCCTCATTGGAAATCATTGTGAGGTGTACACGGATCACAAGAGTTTGAAGTACATTTTCACGCAGAAGGAGTTGAACCTCAGACAAAGGAGATGGTTGGAGCTCATCAAGGATTACGATATGAGATTGCATTACCATCCCGGAAAAGCTAATGTAGTAGCTAACGCATTGAGCCGTAAGAGCCATGTCAATACACTGATGACTGGAGAATTACCAAAGGAGTTAGCAGAAGATCTTCGTGAGCTATGTTTGGAAATAGTTCCGAGAGGCTATGTAGCAGCATTGGAGATTCAATCTACCTTGATGGATAAAATCAGAGAGGCTCAGAAATCTGACAAGGAGATTGCAGACATAAAGAAGAAAATGAGCGAAGGAAAAGCAAAGGGATTTCGTGAGGATGAGCCCGATACCCTATGGTTTGAGGACCGCGTTTATGTGCCAAATGACCCGGAGATCAGGAAGTTGATTCTGCAAGAGGCACATGATTCGCCCTATTTGATTCACCCAGGAAATACCAAGATGTATTTGGATTTGAAAGAAACATTCTGGTGGACCGGAATGAAGAAGGATATTGCAGCATATGTAGCAGTTTGTGATGTGTGTCATAGAGTAAAGGCAGAACATCAGAAGCCAGCAGGATTGTTACAACCATTGCCGATACCCGAATGGAAGTGGGATAAGATAGGCATGGATTTTATCACAGGACTACCTAGGACGAAGGCAGGCTATGACTCGATATGGGTAGTAGTTGATCGTTTGACAAAGGTAGCACATTTCATCCCAGTTAAGACCACTTACACCAGTGCTAAGTTGGCAAAGATATACATGACTAGGATCATTTGTTTGCATGGAGTTCCGAGGAGTATCGTATCATATAGAGGAACCCAATTTACCTCAAAGTTTTGGAATCAGTTGCATGAAACTTTGGGAACCAGGCTAGAATTTAGCACAGCTTTTCATCCGCAGACAGATGGACAGACTGAGAGAGTCAATCAGATTTTGGAAGATATGCTGAGAGCTTGTGCACTAGATTATGGGTCTAGTTGGGACGATAACTTGCCATATGCGGAGTTTTCTTATAACAACAGTTACCAAACCAGTTTGAAGATGGCACCTTTCGAAGCTTTGTACGGAAGGAGGTGTAGGACACCGTTGTCATGGGACGAAGTTGGAGACCGTCAGTTGTTTGGACCAGATTTGATTAAGGAGTCTGAACAAAAAGTTAAGTCGATTCGCGATAGGCTCAAGGTAGCCCAGTCCAGGCAGAAGAGCTACGCAGATTCTAAACGCAAGGAGACAGTTTACGAAACCGGAGACAGAGTTTATCTTCGAGTATCCCCACTTCGAGGAGTCAAGCGCTTTGGAGTTAAGGGATAATTAGCACCGCGTTTCATTGGACCGTATAAGATCTTGCAACGTATGGGAGAAGTCGCTTATAAGTTGGAACTACCAGAGGGACTGTCAGGAGTTCATGATGTATTCCATGTTTCTCAGCTGAAGAAATGTCACGCCGAGATGGAGGAAGTACCACTAAGAGATACAGTGCCGCTTGAAGCGATTCAGTTGAAAGATGATCTAGCATATGAGGAGAAACCAGTGAAGATTCTCGAGTATGCTAGCAGGGTTACCCGCAGCAAGGTTATCAAGTTTTGCAAAGTTCAGTGGAACCACCATTCAGAGGATGAAGCCACCTGGGAGAGAGAAGAAGATTTGCTCAAGGACCACCCTCACCTATTTTCTAGCCAACCCGAATCTCGAGGGCGAGATTCATCTTAAGGGGGGTAGGTTTGTAACATCCCAAATTTTCAATTTGGAATGTTATACATTAGATCATCATGCATATCATATTTTCTTGCATTTGGTCGATCCTAGAAATTTCACGCAACTCAAGGACCCTCGGAGAGAGTTGGAGATTTCGTTATTTTCATATTTGAGTTTTCTCAAATTTTGAAAAGAGGATCATTTGATTTTATTTATTTCATCTTCAATTATTTTCCCTATATCAAAAATACGAGAGGGAATAATATGACTTTCCCAATTTTAGGAAAAAAGAAGATTTAATAAATAAATCAAATTTGGATTTTCCGGATTTATTTGCATTTATTTGGATTAGGGAAAAATCCATGTTTTCAAAAATTGCATCTAGGCCCCGAGAAAAAGTTCATTTTGTTCGACTCATTTTTAGGAGTCGGGGAAAATTTACATTAGAATTTTTGGAGTTCGTTTAGATTTTCTTTTCTTCGTTTTTCTGCGCGCGTTATTATTTAAAAAAACCGCAGCGCCCGACTGGGCCAAGGGCCCAGCTGAGCTGGCCCGCGCCGCCGTCCCTCTCCGCGTGCGCGCCCGCGCGCAGTCGCCGCTGCCGCCGGCCGAATTCGAGGATGATTCCTCCTCCTCCCCTTGTCTTGCCCCCTCCCCCAAGCCACCTCCCCCCTTTAAATACCCAACACCCCCCTCTCGTCCCCACACCGCCCGCCGCCCCGCAGCCGCAGCAGCAAGCAGCAGCCGCAACCGCGCCCGCCGCCGCCGCCGCAAGCCGTCGCCGCCGCCCGTGCCGCAAGCCGCCGCCGCCGCCAGCGCCGCCTCGCCCCGCCGCCAAGCCCCGCCCTCGCCGGAGCCCCGCGCCGTCGAGGTAGCCCTGTGCCGCGCTACCCGCACCCCGGTACGGTCTTTTTTTTTAAAAACCGTTCCGGTTTATTTTCGTCGATGTTTCGGTTTTTTTTCGAAACCCTAGATCGGTTTTTCGCTTTTTCTTTCGGTTTAGTTGTTTAGCGAACGTTCGCCGGACCGTTCGTCTTAACGAACGTGATCACCGGTTATTCTCGGTCAACGAACGTCCGTTTGTTTAACCGTTCGTCGTTTTTCTTTTTCGTCGGATTTATTCCGCGATTTTCTGATCGTGATTTCAGATCCGATCTTCGTTCTAGTTTATCTTCTGGCTCATTTATCGGAATAAGGTGATTCAAGCGCCTGGAGTTTCGTTTCGAAACCGCCGTTCCGACTAATCAACTTAAACAAGTTTTTGCTACTGTAAAAATTTGACCTAGTTTCAAATTGGTAGAACCGAATTGTTTTCTTCCGCCGTTTGTTTTCCGTTGTTTTGTTCGGTTCATTTTCTCTTTGCAACGGGTGTTCTTAAGTTGAACTTTCTGGTTCGCTCTCTTGTTCGAGTTTTACCTGTGCATTAGATGAGTACTTACTGTATGCTTGTTGTTTGTCTGCGATAGATTACCCGAAGTGCGCCGCCTGTTACTTCGAATCTCTAGGTTTCGCGGATCATCAGCAAGGCATGTAACACTTTGATCATACCTTCTCATTGCCCAGTTTTATTGCATTAGACCAATCCTCACACATTGCATGATTAGGATCTAATTAAACTGTGGGATGGGAAGTAGTTGAGGTAGTACCTATTACCTGTTTTACTTATGAAACCTTTCGAAGTTACTTCTACGTTTGCTTATTATGCCATGCTATGCTAGTAGACGTGGATTGGGTGAGTGATATCCATGACAGATGTGAGATTGTTAATTAATGGTTTACCTAAGGTGGCAACTTAAACACACATCTGGGTGGATTGAGGCACCTGGTTTCTATCAGGACTTGCCTGTTTTTTTTGGGACCGCCACCCAGGCTCAAAGGGATCATAAGATCATTCATGCTAGTAACTTCCGTGTGCAGCCACAAGCCATATGGGCTCTGGCATAGTTGACTAAGTCGTGCGAACTCTTATAGTGGTAGACTAGTAGATGTAGGGGATGTAGGTGTACCGGTCTACCCATCGTAAGGTGCTAGCGCTTCTGAAAGACTATGTCTCGGTCATCCGTTTCTCAAACACCATGTAGTGCGAGAAACCAAACGGAGGCGATCGAGTCTTGTGGGGAAAAGTGCACAAACCTCTGTAGAGTGTACAAACTAATCATGATTAGCCGTGTCCCCGGTTATGGACAACTTGAGTATCTAGTACTTGAATATCATGTGAATCTCATCATGTTACTTCTAATTAATATTGTTGGGTTGTTAATGATTACTTTTAATTGGGATTGAGGATGCTGTCAACCATTCTCAATGTTTAACAACCACCATGATAGTTAACAAATTTATTCCTTTGCAGTAGGGAAAAATTGGCTTTATGCAAAACTGTAACCATAGAGCTTTTCCACCAGCCATATATGCATGTAGTATAGGCTTATCATTCATTATTCTCTATGTGTTACATTGCCAGCATATTCCATGTGCTGACCCGTTTTCGGGCTGCAACTTTCATGTTGCAGACTTTTCAGACGACGAGTAAGGTGCCTTTTAGGTCGTGGTTCTATACTCAGTGATGCCGTTGGAGTTGATGGACTCACTTATCTTCCAAGCCTTCCGCTGTTATCGATATTAGATGGCCTTAAGCCATATTTATTGTAATAAGTTCTCTTTGAGACAACGATGTAATAAGTGTGTGATTGCTACTCTGTTATAAATCCTTCGAAGTACTGTGTGGTGTCAGCATTACTGATCCAGGAATGACACCGGAGCACAGAGACTTGACCATCTGAGGTCGGGTCGCTACAAATCTCTTCGTTTGTTCTCCGCTATTAGTGACTTTGGAGTGACTCTTTGTTGCATGTTGAGGGATAGTTATATGATCCAATTATGTTATTATTGTTGAGAGAACTTGCACTAGTGAAAGTATGAACCCTAGGCCTTGTTTCCTAGCATTGCAATACCGTTTTCGCTCACTTTTATTTCTTGCTACCTTGCTGTTTTTATATTTTCAGATTACAAAAACCTATATCTACTATCCATATTGCACTTGTATCACCATCTCTTTGCCGAACTAGTGCACCTATACAATTTACCATTGTATTGGGTGTGTTGGGGACACAAGAGACTCTTTGTTATTTGGTTGCAGGGTTGCTTGAGAGAGACCATCTTTATCCTATGCCCCCACGGATTGATAAACCTTAGGTCATCCACTTGAGGGAAATTTGCTACTGTCCTACAAACCTCTGCACTTGGAGGCCCAACAACGTCTACAAGAAGAAGGTTGTGTAGTAGACATCAGTGATCTCCTATTTTAATTGACATGACAGGCATGCCAATAACAGGTCTATGTTTATCCTTTTTATCAGGTTTGGCAATTCTAGCAGCTTCTTCACAGAAGTAAATAACATGCCCACCTATATCTTCTTCTAAGAGATCTTTAACCATAGCAATGCTAGGTTCTACTTTAATTTTTTCATCAGGTTTAGGTGTTCTAATATAGCTTTTGTTAACCACAGCTGAAACTTTAGCATGTTACTTTATCCTAACTGGGAAAGGTGGTTTAACAATATAAGCAGAAGGAACAACTGGATCAACATTATAAAGTGTAGTTTCCTCTTTAATTGGTACCGGTTCTTTGATTTCTTCTTTAATAGGTGGGTGATACTTATACCACTTCTCTTAGGGAGTTCAACATGAGTAGCAAATGATTCACAAAAGGAGGCTACTATCTTAGAGTCAAGTCCATATTTAGTGCTAAACTTCTGAAAAGCATCGATATCCATAAAAGATTTAACACAATCATACTTAAGTTTTACCTGACTCTTTACCTTCGTCGAGTTCCCAATCTTCAGAGTTGCGTTTAATTCTTTCCAAAAGATCCCACCGGAATTCAATTGTCTTCTTCATAAAAGAACTAGCACAAGAAGTATGAAGCATGGTTTGATCATTACGAGAAAGTCGAGCATAAAAATTCTGGATAATAATTTCTCTTGAGAGCTCATGATTGGGGCATGAATATAACATTGACTTAAGCCTCCCCCAAGCTAGAGCGACACTTTATCCTTCACGAGGCCAAAAATTATATATATAATTCCGATCACGATGAACTAGATGCATAGGATAATTTTTTGGTGGAACTCCAATTTCAAATGATTCCAATTCCATGATCCAATATCATCGCATAGCCTATACCATGCCAATGATTTTCCCTTCAAAGATAAAGGGAAAACCTTTTTCATAACTTGATCCCTGGGTAAACCTGCAAGCTTAAACAATCCACAATTTGTTCCACATATATCAAGTGCATATCAGGATGTTCGGTACCATCTCCTCCATAAGGATTAGCTAGCAGTTGTTCTATCATACCCAAAGGAATTTCATATTCAATATTTTCAGTAGGTGCAGTAGGTTGAGGGATAGCTAATTGTGGTTCCGGACGAGGTGAAGATACCCCGAACAAACCCCTCAAAGGATTGTTTTCCATAGTAACAAGTAACAATAAATTTCAGCACACTATATAAATGTTTCCTTACCAAATTCCACTTCCAAAGGCGCTTCACTCCCTGGCAACAGTGCCAGAAAATAGCCTTAATGACCCACAAGTATAGAGGATCAATTGTAGGACTTTTCGATAAGCAAGAGTGTTGAACCCGATGAGGAGCAGAAGGAAATGACAAGTAGTTTTCAGTAAGGTAGGGTCTGCAAGTGTTGAAATTGTAAGTAGCGGAGTAGTTTGATAGCAAGGTAATTTGTAACGAGCAAGTAACATTAGTAGTAGCAAAAGTGCAGCAAGGTAGCCCAATCCTTTTGAGGCAAAGGACAGGCCAAAAATGTCTCTTTCGATAAGCAAAGCGTTCTTGAGGGTACACGGGAATTTCATCTAGTCACTTTCATCATGTTGGTTCGATTTGTGTTCGCTACTTGGATAATTTGATATGTGGGTGGACTGGTGCTTAGGTGTTGTTATTACTTTAACAAATCTCCTACTTATGATTAACCCTCCCACAAGCATCCGCAACTACGAGAAAGTATTAAGAATAAATTCTAACCATAGCATTAAACTTTTGGATCAAATCGGTCCCTTACGGAATAGCGCATAAACTGGGGTTTAAGTTTTTGTCATTCTCGCAACCCACAATGCATTCCCTTAGGCCCAAATATGGTGAAGTGTCATGTATTCAACGTTCACATGACACCACTAAGGGAATCACAACATACATACTATCAAAATATCGAACACATATCAAGTTCACATGATTACTTGCAACATGATTTCTCCTGTGACCTCATGAACAAAAGTAACTACTCACAAATGATAAACATGCTCATGATTAGAGGATTATTAAATAGCATATTGGATCTGAACATATAACCTTCCACCAAATAAACCATATAGCAATCAACTACAAGATGTAATCAACACTACTAGTCACCCACAAGTACCAATCTATAGTTCCGGTAACAAGATTGAACACAAGAGATGAACTAGGGTTTGAGATGAGATAGTGTTGTTGAAGATGTTGATGGAGATTGCCCTCCCCAAGTTGGGAGAGTTGTTGGTGATGATGAGGACGATGGTTTCCCCCTTCGGGAGGGAAGTTCCCCTGGCGGAATCGCTCCGCCGGAGGGCAAAAGTGCTCCTGCCCAAGTTACGCCTCGAGGCGGCGGCGCTTCGTCCCGAAAGTCCTCCTCTTATTTCTTAGGTCAAAATGACCTATATACCAGAAGATGGGCACCGGAGGTGGGCTGAGGAGGGCACAACCCACCAGGGCGCGCCTGGGGGCCCTGGCGCGCCCAGGTGGGTTCTGCCCACCTGGTGGGCCCCCTCTGGTGGTTATTTGCTCCTATAATTCTTACATATTCCATAAAAAATCTCCGTGAAGTTTCAGCTCATTTGGACTTGTGCAGAATAGGTAGCCTGATGTGGCTTTTTCAGGTTCAGATTTCCAGGTGCCGGAATTCTCCCTCTTGGTGTCTACCTTGCAAATTATGAGAGAAAAGGCACTAGAATTACTCCAAAAGGCATTATCATGGATAAAAACATTATAAATAATAGTAAGAAAACATGATGCAAAATGGACGTATCACTGCTCTGGCTCTAGTTCGCGCTGCTCCTCCAAGCAATTGTGCTCCGGCTTCTATCTGCTACTGTGTTCCCCGTCGATCGCCTGCTAATTTAGATCACTGTTTCTCTACTACTAGTGCTCGGGCGGCCTAAACTACATGTGAAGTGCCTCTCTGCTACCAGTGCATTCAGTTCTGGCAGTAACATTTTGATTCCATAGTAAATTTCAGTTTTGACAGTTAAGTACATAGTCAACAGTTTTTACCTCATCTGTTGTAGTCAGGTGTTTTTTGGTGATGTAAATTTTACGTCTATCACTTTTTGGTAATGTATTGTACATCATCTATTGGAGATGCAATTAGAATCCCACTTGATATTAATGATGTCTATCTTGTACCGCTTCAGCCTCGATGTCTTACGGCTCGCCGGAGCTGCTCCAACGACGGAACCATCCATCACAACAGAGCAGTGCCCTGGAAGCTGTCTACAGATTCCTCAGATCTTCCTCCACACCTCCGACAGCCACATCTGCCTCAACTTCTTCAGTGACCAACCCAATGATGCCGAGGTCGACACGGCTACAACAAAGAGGTTGTACACTTGTCGCATCACTTCTGACTCTACATTCATGTCGATCCATTAGGGCTATTTTGGTTCAAAGGAAAAACATAGCAATAGGAAATTTCCTATGGCACGCTACTATTCAATTATTCATGCATTTTGTTGAAAGGAATGGAGCAAAACATCCACCTGGACCTACTTTTCAAAATCCTATGCATGAAAACAAGACCAAGTGCATTAGTGGCAAAATAACATTCTAACTGTACACGCTTTCATATGGTTTCACTTTAATTTGGCCATGTTTCTTTGCATTCCTATGCTCTTCCAATTCCTGTGAACCAAACGCCCAAGTTGACAGAAATCATGTGTTTACAAATGCTCTGTTTCCCACGTGCATTCCTATCCTATTCCGGTGTTTTTCCTATCCCTGCATTTTTAGAATCCTGCAAGCCAAAGGAGCCCTTACAGAATTACTTCAGTTACAGGTAGGTGTCGAAGAAAACTTTGTGTGGTTTATCCTGCTCCTGTCGTGACGTCGTCCACCTCATCTGAGCTTCTCCATCAACAGAAGCATCCACCAAACCAGACATCACAACTCCTAACCATCTTTCGCCGCCTCAAATCTCCTTCCCTGACGCTGGCACCCACCGCAACTGTATCACCATCATCGACTCAGCAGATGAACCTGAGGAGTACACGGGTCCACAAGAGCGGTCGCACTCTTTTGTTTTTGCTTATGTTATGCATTGCTCAATATTACCTACTACTTTATCGTCATGTTCACCTCTTAGACTCCAAGTCCGGTCCAAATTAATGTTCGAAATTGAGTTTTAAAATTACTTGTGGGGCACATATCGAGGCAGCAATGAATAGTACCTCTGTCAATTATCTGGTTCACCTAGGGTATGCCTATGTTGTTCATCTTGGGTGGGAAACAAATAGTAAAGCAATCATCATCTGTCTTTTTATTAAATTAAAGCTATCATCAGCCTGCTATCATTATTTTTGGATCCATCCACTGGTTGTTACCATCACTCTAGATTTCTGCATGCTCTCCTTACATAATCTCACTATATTTTTTCGTATGCATGTCAGATATTGTACACAGTCATGTTGCACATGTAGAGCAAAATAGAAGAGTTTTGTGTGGCAATACAATGTCATGCAGACATTGCTCCATGGTGGGTTAAATGGCAAACCCTCCCCCCTCTACAGATTGTAATCAGAGGAAGATATCTATTCTGAGGTGGATTCAGATGCAGCTGACCACTCCTATTTATCCCACAAGGTGTTTCCTCTAACTTGGCATGATGATGTTGGTCATATCATGCATATGTTGCCTTGCAGTGCCTACTTTCGATATCATATATGTCATCTGCTTAGTTTACACATGTTCTGTAATGCCACCTGTTTAGTTTCTATATCATATATGGGAATTATGCAGCCAAATCTCTTTTAGCCAGCCATAATATATGTGAAATATGCAATGCCATCCTGTTTAACCAAGCATCATATATTTGAATGATATCTTGCCCACCCTTTTCTTCATTACATTTCCATTTGTCGACAATGTTTGTACATTAAACTACTCTTCCTATGAATCAGCCATTTGAGTGGTGATGGAAAAATCTAGAGTGAAAACAAGGTCTTTAGAGCAGACAGTGCTACCTATTGAAGCAGATCTCTTGCTGGGTCCCAATAGCTCCTCAGAGATGGGTTCAGAGACAGATGACCAGTTCTATTCCCCTACCGAGGTGTATGCTCTAATTGGCACGATTATACTGCTCATATCATGCATATGGTGTATTGCATTGCATAGTTTAGACATCATATACACAATATTCAACACCATGTTCTTAGTTCAGACATCATATATTTGAATGCCCTCTGCTTAGCATATAAATTACATATGTGAATTAAATCATGCGATCCTGATTACTTAGATAACATGTATGTGAATTATGTCATGTGAACATGTTTACTAAAGACATCATATAATTATCTCATGCCATCCTGTTTAGTTAGTCATCATATCTTTGAATTATGTGATGCTATACTATCTAATTTAGATAGACATCATATATGTGAAATTATGTCATTCTATCCGTTTTAGTTAAACAATATACATGTCAACTATTTCATGCCCTCCTTTTTCCACAATATCCAATGCATCTGTCTCTCATACAATATCTGTACATTCATCTATGTTTCCTGTTTATCAGTCATTTGAATTGGAGAGGGTGATGGCAATATCTAGCGGAGTAAAAACACGGTCTTCAAATAAAACAGTGCTACCTCTTGGTGGAGATAGCACCCCGGTTGTACATGCACGAGAACCAGCCCTACCACACATAACCCAGACTCTCGCAGATTGTACCCCTACTGCGATGGATAGAGAACCAGCTTCACCCAATCTAACCCCAATAGGGATGGCAGTTTTGCCCATGGGTATGGGTACCTGCAGGTACCCTACCCGAAAACAATGGGCATGGGTGAGACTTGTCAAGATTTTGTACCCATGGGTAATGGGTATCCATACCCGCAAAATATATGGGTAGGGTACTTTGTTCGTGTGGAACAAGTGCTTAAACCTGAAGAACAACTATTCTCATTTAAGATTCCATTGCTATTGTGCATATGCTTTGCTCTAGTATCACTGTATTTACTCATACAAACTTATTTTTAAATTGAAGGATCTAATCAAAACTCCGATGTCACAATAGTTATGTTTACGCATGTTTCTTTAATAGGTTTTCTCTTATAAATAACTCTATTAATTTCAGTTGTGTATACAGTTGACTTCTCATATCATGCACATTACTGCATAACAACAGAGCCAATAGTGTTGTTGTACATGTAGACCCGTGGTACCCATCTAAAATCTTGTTGTGCCGTGTAGTTTCCGACGCTTTGTATTCTTTCAGTGCTACTTTGTCTTGAACAGATATGATTTGAACCGTGTCTCTATTCTGATTTGGCAAGACAATGCAGTGACCATAGAACATAGATATATGTTTGTTTGATGCTTTTATTATGTACTACTTGGCAATAGAAGACTTGGTAGTTTAATCCTGTCCACCTTACTAATGAACTGGTTCACCGAAATGAGTTTCATATACTAGTACATGCAAAACCTGTTATGTGTCTCCTTGTTTCTTCTTTTAGAATGCTGACAGAATATTGGGGAAGAGTGCCTTATTAAGCAATGGTAAAGGAAATAATGCAGATAAGGTTCAGGATAGTGAGACATCCTTGTTGGTCTCCAACAAAGCTGATAAAACAACTAAGGAAAACTATCTTAAAGACAGTGAGACAACCCAAAAGTCCTGTCTTGGTGTAGTGTTTGAGTTACTGGCCACTACCAATAGCACAAGTGTCGGCGTACTAAAGTAAGGGTACCTTAGTACCCCGAACTTGTGCACGGGCAGTTGTAGCACCCCGCGGCAAGGCTTGCCAGGTGACCACCAAAAAAAGCCCTCAGCTGGCCCCTTTGGAGCCATCCAAGAACAAAGTACTTGAGCCAAGAAGACAAGGCCCCGGCAAGAGGAGCTTGCTGGGCCAAAGAGACGAGACCCCGGCAAGAGGAGCTTGCCGGGAGGACCAGTTGAAGAACGAAGGCCCCGGCAAGAGAAGCTTGCCGGGGAGACCAGCTAAAGCACAGAGGCCCCGGCAAGAGGAACTTGCCGGGAAGGCCAACCAAGGCATCTCACGAGAGCTCGCCGCGGCGCACCACGCGTCCCGGCAAGGCCTGGTGAGCGGCAAGTTCCCAGGCGCGGCAAGACATCCACCGTGGCAAGGAGTTTGCCGCGACAAGTCACCATCCCGGGCCTGCGCTCCAGCTCACCCACCAACGTGTCGCTCTGGGGCTCTCCCAGGCGCACGTGGCGGGGCGTTGTGCGGCCAGGGGCATGCGGCGGCATGCACCGCTGACAAGATAGCCATCGTGGCAAATGGGGCGCCCCTAACGGTCCATTTTAGCACTGTTTGGGCGATCCAGACGGGCATTTAATGCCCTTGTCCCCTGCCGTCAGAGTTAGGTATGATAGCACTGTACAACCACTGTACGCGCAACTCTTTTCCATTTTTGCCCTCATCTGCATCGCCACCTGTGGGTACCCCCTTGAGCATATAAAAGGAGGCCCATGCGCACGTAGAGGGGGGAGAGGAACCCAGAGAACACTCACGCCCGGTCCCAAGTGTACTGTAGCACTCAGTGCCCTCAAGCAAGAACCCAATACAATCAGACAAGCAACAGTAGGGTTTTACGCCTCCGTGCGGCCCGAAGCTGGGTAACATCGTTCGTGTGCTTCGCCTCGATCCGCTCTTCGTGTAGCCTCCGTCCCCCGCCGAACCGAGAAGGGGATCCGTCCCCATAGGTGTTCGAGGAGGCAAATTCCCCCCGACATCTTTGGCGCGCCAGGTAGGGGGCGTCGAGGTTGTGTGAATCCGATCCGGCGTTTGCGCGAGCTAAATCTTCATCGACTCTGTCAACATGCCACCGAAGAAGAAGGCTTCGGAGGTAGCTGGCCCGTCCGCGTCGAACCCACTACCCCCGGAGCAAACGGGCGGTGGGGGAGACGCCGACGGAAGAACGGGCGCAGACGAGGGAGCTCACGACGCGGCCAAGTCCAAGGACAAGGCTGCGCAGACCTCGGCGTCCGTGCATGTGCCGCGCCCAACCCAGGAGGCGCGGGACCAACAGCGTCGTGGCACCCATGGTGCCATACGCTCGTTAGACCAGGATTGAGCCGGTGGATCCTAGGGTGCTCGAGACCAACATGCACGCCCGCATGTTGATATGGGCGGGGCGCGGTCACCTGGACGAGATGTTGCTCCTTCCAACGTAGTTGGAAGTTCGAGCATATCCCGCTCTTCGCACCGTTCGCAGCCACTGCCTGCCACCCGAGCAGAAGCTTTAGCGCGAGCCCAGCTGCTCCTGGATTTCCCTCCAACGCCGGACAAGATCGACGACTGGAGGGCCACCATTCAGAGTCTCATCGGCTTCGCCAACGGACACACTCTGCGGCAGCCGAGTACACCGCAGCCGCGGCAAGCCGACCAGGTGCGCGCCGATGGTGACAAGACTGCGGGGGGTGCGACCACCGTGCACTCCCCACCTCGAAGGCCGAGATCGCCGGCTCACCGGACCCACGACAACGACTCCACCGCGTCGTCGGATCCGCGAACTCGTCGCGATCAACGCCAAGTTCTTCATGAACGGAAGCAAGAAGACGCTCGCACTCGCATCGAGCGCCGAAGAGAAGCGCGGCGTCAGTCAGACCAGCGCGCTGAGCCCTCTGTCGACATGCATGCGCCAGGGGCACCAGGCGACCTACCGTACTCGGTAGGCTGCCCTGCGTTTACCCGTGAGCTGCGGCAAGTCCAGTGGCCCAATACAAAGAATTTCGAACCAGACGTACCCGAGAAGTACGACGGCAAGTCGCATCCGTCGGAGTTCCTCAGCATCTACACCATAGCGGTGCAAGCTGCTGGAGGGCGGGATGACAAGATCCTCGCCAACTACTTCCCTCTGGTACTCAAGCCCAATGTCAGGTCCTGGCTCATGCACTTGCCGGACAACTCCATATCCTCCTGGGGAGACCTATGCCATCAGTTTGTCGGCGCCTTTACGGGCGGCCACAAACCTCATGGCCAAGCAAGCGACCTTCATCTGCTCGTCCAGAAGGAAGGAGAGACCCTGCGCAAGTTCACTCAGAGATTCAGCCGTGTACACTACAACATCCCAGATATCCACCCTGCCGCGGTCATCAGCGCGTTCCATTAGAACGTGCGTAACCGCATGATGCGGGAGGAGATGGCGATGTACAAAATCAAGGACGTCAGCGAGCTGTACGCCCTGGCCGACAAGTGCGCGCGTGCTGAGGAAGGGAGGAGACTTCCAGGAGAAAGCGCGGGAGCAGAGGGATCTGACAGCGACGATACCGCCCCGGCAAGGAGAAACCGGCGGCAGAACAACAGAAAGAAGACCGGCAAAGACGTGCTAGTCGTTGAGCAGTCCGGCAACGGAGGCGGCGCCGACAAGGCCCAGGCTGGTGGCTTCGGCAAACAGGTTGCCGGATGCACCAACTGCCAGGTTGTGGCGGCCGCCGACAAGCAGGACGGCACCAACAAGTGGTACTGCAAGATCCACCGCACCAAGGGCCATGACCTCCAGAGCTGCAAGCAGGTCGAGCGGCTCGTCGAACTACAAAAGGCCGAATACGAGCGGCGCGACAAGGAGAAATCCCAAGGAGGTGGCGGAGGGTCCGGCACGAAGCGCCCCGGCCAAGGAGGACGCCGCGGCAAGGACAAGCAGCGGCAAGCAGACAGGCCTCCCCGCGGCCGCGACAAGGATGAAGACGACGACGATGACGAGGATATGGATGATGTCGAGACTAGCGAGCAGGAGTTTCAGAAAGCCACAGAGGTCTTATGCGTTGACGGCGGTGCTTCTCTGCATGCTTCTCGCCGCCAACTCAAACAGTGGGTGCGAGAAGTCAATGCGGCGGAACCACCTGTCGAGTCGTGCAAACCTCTGAAGTGGTCCAGCACGCCCATCATCTTTGATATTGAGGACCACCCTGATCGCACGACCGCGATCGGGTGCTTGCCTATGTTGGTATCACCAACAATTCGCAACCTCAAGGTCACTAAGATGCTGGTCGACGGCGGGGCCGGCTTGAACCTGATCTCCTCCGCTGTGCTCCAAAGACTCCAAGTCCCCGACAGCGAGCTCGAAGAGACCGGAACGTTCCAAGGAATCAACCCGGGAAGGAGCAAACCGAAGGGGAAGATCACGTTGTCGGTGACATTTGGCAGCGAGCTGAACTTCAGGACTGAGAGGGTCACCTTTGACGTTGCCGATTTCCCATTGCCTTACAATGGGATCCTCGGCCGTCCGACGCTTGCCAAGTTCATGGCGGCCTCTCACCACGCATACAACATGCTGAAGATGCCCGGCCCGATAAGCGTCATTTCTGTCCCCGGCGACAAGAAAGATGCCCTTATCTGTGCCGACAAGATCTACCGGGACGCGGCAGCCGCAGCGGATCACGAGCCACTTGCCGCTGCAGCTCCCGGAGGGAAAAAGAAGACCAAGACCGGCAAGTGCTCTGGTGCCCACTCCGGCAAGCGCACCTCTTCGGAGTGCTGCGCTACCGTCGAGGACGCACCATCAAGCTCCGCCGGCAAGAGTAAGAAGGAGGCAATGGCAGCTCCGCCGGCAACCAAGAAGGTACCCGCCAAGGAGGACGGCACTGGTGGTACCTTCACCATCAGTGCCATGCTCGACCCCAAATAGGAAAGCGCGCTCACTGCTTTCCTGCGGCCGAATGTCGATGTGTTTGCCTGGCAACCATCTGACATCCCCGGCGTTCCCAGGAAAGTAATTGAGCACCACCTTGCCGTCTGTCCTCACGCGCGGCCCACCAAGCAAAAAGTCAGGAAGCAAGCAGTGGAGCGCCAAGAGTTCATCGCAGAAGAAATCAAGAAGTTGGAAGTAGCAGGCCTCGTCAGAGGAGTGCTTCATCCTACGTGGTTGGCCAATCCTGTAGTCGTGCGCAAGGCTAACGGGAAATGGAGGCTTTGTATCCACTTCACCGATGTCAATAAAGCTTGTCCCAGAGATCCATTTCCCTTGCCGCGCATTGACCAGATTGTTAACTCCACGGCCGGATGTGACCTGCTTTCATTTCTTGATGCATATTCAGGATACCATCAGATCTTCATGGCAGAAGAAGATGAGGAGAAGACTGCATTCATCACTCCATGCGGCATGTACTGCTTCGTACGGATGCCTTTCGGATTGAAGAATGCCGGTTCAACATTTGCGAGGGTAGTCCATACCACTTTTGAGCCCCAGATCCACAGAAATGTGGAAGCCTACATGGATGACATAGTGGTCAAGAGCAAGGACAGGGCTACCCTGGTTCAAGATTTAGATGAGACGTTTGCAAATCTATGCAAGATCAGCCTCAAACTTAACCCCGAGAAGTGCATGTTTGGATTCCCTTCCGGCAAGCTTCTCGGGTTATTCGTGTCTCAGCGGGGGATTGAAGCCAACCCCGACAAGATTAAGGCCATCGAGCAGATTGAAGCACCGAAGCGCATCAAGGATGTGCGGAGACTTGCCGGTTGCGTGGCGGCTCTCAGCAGGTTTATCTCTAAGTCAGCTGAGTGCGCCCTGCCATTTTTCAAAGTATTGAAAAAGGCAGGTCCTATGCGATGGACTCCGGAAGCGGAGGCTGCGCTGCAAGACTTGAAGAGATACCTGTCCTCCACTCCAATACTTGTCGCGCCTAAGCCACGAGAGAAGTTGCTGCTGTATCTAGCGGCAACCAATCAAGTGGTTAGTGCTGCGTTAGTAGCGGAGAGGGAGGCCGAGGCAGAGCCAGCAACCGCGGCAAGTGCATCCAGCGGCAAGCAGGGGGCTCCCCCGGCAAGCTCTGGCCCCGACAAGGACGGATCCACGCAGGCGCGCGAAGAGGTGCAGAAAAAAATGGTGCAGCGCCCAGTTTACTTTGTCAGTTCCCTCCTATAGGGGGCTAGGTCAAGGTACTCTGGTGTGCAGAAGCTGCTTTTCGGCCTCCTCATGGCCTCGAGAAAGTTGCACCATTACTTCCAAGCACATGAGACCACAGTTGTCACTCGCTTTCCGCTGAAGAGGATACTGTAGAATCCAGAAGCAACCGGCAGGATTGTTAAGTGGGCACTGGAACTGTCAAGCTTTGGCCTCAGGTTCGAAAGCACTTCAACTATCCAAAGTAGAGCATTGGCAGATTCGTAGCAGAGTGGACGCCGACACCAGATGAAGAAATCCCAGAGACGAGCATCCCCGTCAAGGAAGCAAGCAAAGAGTGGCTGATGTACTTTGATGGCGCGTTCTCGCTGCAAGGCGCCGGCGCTAGCGTGCTGCTTGTCGCGCCCACCGGAGAGCACCTCAAGTACATTGTCCAAATGCAGTTTCCCAAGGAGCAAGCAACCAACAATACTGCAGAGTATGAAGGTTTGCTTGCCGGTCTCAGGATCGCGGCAGAACTTGGGATCAAGAAGCTTATTGTCAGGGGTGACTCGCAGCTTGTCGTCCGCCAAGTGAACAAAGATTATCAGAGTCCGTTGATGGAAGCTTACGTTGATGAAGTGAGAAAGCTGGAAGAGCGCTTTGACGGCCTGCAGATGGAACATGTTCCGAGAGCTGATAACGATATCTCAGACGGCCTGTCAAAATGCGCAGCACTTAAGTTACCTGTGGAACCAGGGATCTTTGTGCTCAAGCTGACTCAACCATCCGTAACCCCGTCGACTGGACAGACGAAGAAAAGGAAGTTGGTTTCTGGCGACTATCTCCCGGCAGAGCTTCCCGAAGCCGCCGCCGAGAAGGTCCCCAAGATCAACACCAAGAGCGCTGAGGAGCAGCCTGCTCCGGCGAGCCCCAGGGTTCGCTCCGTCGAAGCAGACGCTCCCGGCAAGCTTTGCTCCGGCAAGCTTGCCGGGGAACATCAAGCTCCGGCTGAGCCACGGGTTCTCGCCGTATAAGCGGGTGTTCCCGCAGACGCAGACGCGCCTTTAGTCCTTGTTGTCGAGCCTCAGGCTCCAGCATGGGCGCAGCAGATTGTCCGCTTCCTCCAGACAGGAGAACTTTCCGAAGAACAAGAAGAAGAGGAAAGAGTAGCCCAATAGTCCAGTATGTACCAGTTCGTTGACAACGAACTGTACAGAAGAGGACGCAACGGCGTGAAATTGAAGTGTATTCCCCGGGAAGACGGACAAGAGCCGTTGGCGGAGATACACGGAGGCATATGTGGTCACCACATTGGCGCAAGAGCACTTGCCGGCAAAGCGTTCCGGCAAGGTTTCTTTTGGCCCGAAGCCCTCCAGGATGCAACTGCACAAGTAACCAAGTGTGAAGCGTGCCAGTTCCATTCCAAGCAGATACACCAGCCAGCTCAAGCTCTCCAGACGATCCCTTTATTCTAGCCCTTCTCGGTCTGGGGGCTCTGTTGGGGAACGTAGTAATTTCAAAAAAATTCCTACGCACACGCAAGATCATGGTGATGCATAGCAACGAGAGGGGAGAGTGTTGTCTACGTACCCTCGTAGACCGAAGTGGAAGCGTTGACGCAACGTAGAGGAAGTAGTCGTACGTCTTCCCGATCCAACCGATCCAAGTACCGTTACTCCGGCACCTCCGAGTTCTTGGCACACGTTCAGCTCGATGACGATCCCCGGGCTCCAATCCAGCAAAGCTTCAGGGAGGAGTTCCGTCAGCACGACGGCGTGGTGACGATCTTGATGCACTACCGGCGCAGGGCTTCGCCTAAGCACTACAACGATATGACCGAGGTGGAATATGGTGGAGGGGGGCACCGCACACGGCTAAGGAACGATCACGAAGATCAACTTGTGTCTCTGGGGTGCCCCCTGCCTCCGTATATAAAGGATCCAGGGGGAGGGGCTGGCCGGCCAAGCCCTTGGCGCGCCAGGAGAGTCCTACTCCCTCCGGGAGTAGGATTCCCCCCCTAATCCTAGTTGGACTAGGACTCCTCAAGTGGGAGAGGGAGAGAGGGGGCCGGCCACCTCTCCTAGTCCTAATAGGACTAGGGGAAGGGGGGAAGGCGCGCGGCCACCTAGGGCAGCCCCTTTTCTCCTTTCCACTAAGGCCCACTATGGCCCATTTGGCTCCCGGGGGGTTCCGGTAACCCTCCCGGTATTCCGGTAAAATCCTGATTTCACCTGGAACACTTCCGATGTCCAAACATAGGCTTCCAATATATCAATCTTTATGTCTCAACCATTTCGAGACTCCTCGTCATGTCCGTGATCACATCCGGGACTCCGAACAACCTTCGGTACATCAAAATGCATAAACTCATAATAACTGTCATCGTAACGTTAAGCGTGCGGACCCTACGGTTCGAGAACAATGTAGTCATGACCGAGACACATCTCCGGTCAATAACCAATAGCGGGACCTGGATTCCCATATTGGCTCCTACATATTCTACGAAGATCTTTATCGGTCAGACCGCATAACAACATACGTTGTTCCCTTTGTCATCGGTATGTTACTTGTCCGAGATTCGATCGTCAGTATCCAATACTTAGTTCAATCTCGTTACCGGCAAGTCTCTTTACTCGTTCCGTAATACATCATCCCACAACTAACTCATTAGTTGCAATTCTTGCAAGGCTTAAGTGATGTGCATTACCGAGAGGGCCCAGAGATACCTCTCCGACAATCGGAGTGACAAATCCTAATCTCGAAATACGCCAACCCAACATCTACCATTGGAGACAGCTATAATACTCCTTTATAATCACCCAGTTACGTTGTGACGTTTGGTAGTACCCAAAGTGTTCCTCTGGCAAACGGGAGTTGCATAATCTCATAGTCATAGGAACATGTATAAGTCATGAATAAAGCAATAGCAACATACTAAACGGTCGGGTGCTAAGCTAATATAATGGGTCATGTCAATCAGATCATTCAACCAATGATGTGACCTCGTTAATCAAATAACAACTCTTTGTTCATGGTTAGGAAACATAACCATCTTTGATTAACGAGCTAGTCAAGTAGAGGCATACTAGTGACACTCTGTTTGTCTATGTATTCACACATGCATTATGTTTCCGGTTAATACAATTCTAGCATGAATAATAAACCTTTATCATGATATAAGGAAATAAATAATAACTTTATTATTGCCTCTAGGGCATATTTCCTTCAGTCTCCCACTTGCACTAGAGTCAATAATCTAGATTACACTGTAATGATCCTAACACCCATGGAGTCTTGGTGCTGATCATGTTTTGCTCGTGGAAGAGGCTTAGTCAACGGGTCTGCAACATTCAGATCCGTATGTATCTTGCAAATCTCTATGTCTCCCACCTGGACTAGATCCCGGATGGAGTTGAAGCGTCTCTTGATGTGTTTGGTCCTTTTGTGAAATCTGGATTCCTTTGCCAAGGCAATTGCACCAGTATTGTCACAAAAGATTTTCATTGGACCCAATGCACTAGGTATGACACCTAGATCGGATATGAACTCCTTCATCCAGACTCCTTCATTTGCTGCTTCCGAAGCAGCTATGTACTCCGCTTCACATGTAGATCCCGCTACGACGCTTTGTTTAGAACTGCACCAACTGACAGCTCCACCGTTTAATGTAAACACGTATCCGGTTTGCGATTTAGAATCGTCCGGATCAGTGTCAAAGCTTGCATCAACGTAACCTCTTACGGTGAGCTCTTTGTCACCTCCATATATGAGAAACATATCCTTAGTCCTTTTCAGGTATTTCAGGATGTTCTTGACCGCTGTCCAGTGATCCACTCCTGGATTACTTTGGTACCTCCCTGCTAAACTTATAGCAAGGCACACATCAGGTCTGGTACACAACATTGCATACATGATAGAGCCTATGGCTGAAGCATAGGGAACATCTTTCATTTTCTCTCTATCTTCTGCAGTGGTCGGGCTTTGAGTCTTACTCAATCTCACACCTTGTAACACAGGCAAGAACCCTTTCTTTGCTTGATCCATTTTGAACTTCTTCAAAATCTTGTCAAGGTATGTGCTTTGTGAAAGTCCAATTAAGCGTCTTGATCTATCTCTATAGATCTTTATGCCTAATATGTAAGCAGCTTCTTCGAGGTCTTTCATTGAAAAACTTTTATTCAAGTATCCCTTTATGCTATCCAGAAATTCTATATCATTTCCAATCAGTAATATGTCATCCACATATAATATTAGAAATGCTATAGAGCTCCCACTCACTTTCTTGTAAATACAGGCTTCTCCGAAAGTCTGTATAAAACCAAATGCTTTGATCACACTATCAAAGCGTTTATTCCAACTCCGAGAGGCTTGCACCAGTCCATAAATGGATCGCTGGAGCTTGCACACTTTGTTAGCTCCCTTTGGATCGACAAAACCTTCCGGTTGCATCATATACAATTCTTCTTCCAGAAATCCATTCAGGAATGCAGTTTTGACATCCATCTGCCAAATTTCATAATCATAAAATGCGGCAATTGCTAACATGATTCGGATAGACTTAAGCATCGCTACGGGTGAGAAAGTCTCATCGTAGTCAATCCCTTGAACTTGTCGAAAACCTTTTGCGACAAGTCGAGCTTTGTAGACAGTAACATTACCATCAGCGTCAGTCTTCTTCTTAAAGATCCATTTATTCTCAATTGCTTGCCGATCATCAGGCAAGTCAACCAAAGTCCATACTTTGTTCTCATACATGGATCCCATCTCAGATTTCATGGCTTCAAGCCACTTTGCGGAATCTGGGCTCACCATCGCTTCTTCATAGTTCGTAGGTTCATCATGATTTAATATCATGACCTCCAGAACAGGATTACCGTACCACTCTGGTGCGGATCTCACTCTGGTTGATCTACGAGGTTCAGTAGTATCTTGATCTAAAGTTTCATGATCATCATCATTAGCTTCCTCATTTATTGGTGTAGGTGTCGTAGAAACAGTTTTCTGTGATGTACTACTTCTCAATAAAGGAGTAGGTACAGTTACCTCGTCAAGTTCTACTTTCCTCCCACTCACTTCTTTCGAAAGAAACTCCTTCTCTAGAAAGTTTCCGAACTTAGCAACAAAAGTCTTGCCTTCGGATCTGTGATAGAAGGTGTATCCAACAGTTTCCTTTGGATATCCTATGAAGACACATTTCTCCGATTTGGGTTCGAGCTTATATGTTTGAAGCTTTTTCACATAAGCATCGCAGCCCCAAACTTTAAGAAACGACAACTTTGGTTTCTTGCCAAACCATAGTTCATAAGGCGTCGTCTCAACGGATTTAGATGGTGCCCTATTTAACGTGAATGCGGCCATCTCTAGAGCGTATCCCCAGAACGATAGCGGTAAATCAGTAAGAGACATCATAGATCGCACCATATCTAGTAAAGTACGATTACGACGTTCGGACACACCATTACGCTGTGGTGTTCCGGGTGGCGTGAGTTGCGAAACTATTCCACAATTTTTCAAATGTACACCAAACTCGTAACTCAAATATTATCCTCCACGATCTGATCGTAGAAACTTTATTTTCTTGTTACGATGATTTTCAACTTCACTCTGAAATTCTTTGAACTTTTCAAATGTTTCAGACTTGTGTTTCATTAAGTAGATATACCCATATCTGCTCAAATCATCTGTGAAGGTGAGAAAATAACAATATCCGCCACGAGCCTCAACATTCATCGGACCACATACATCCGTATGTATGATTTCCAACAAATCTATTGCTCTCTCCATAGTTCCGGAGAACGGTGTTTTAGTCATCTTGCCCATGAGGCACGGTTCGCAAGTGCCAAGTGATTCATAATCAAGTGACTCCAAAAGTCCATCAGTAGGGAGTTTCTTCATGCGCTTTATACCGATATGACCTAAACGGCAGTGCCACAAATAAGTTGCACTATCATTATCAACTCTGCATCTTTTGGCTTCAACATTATGAATATGTGTATCACTACTATCGAGATTCATCAAAAATAGACCACTCTTCAAGGGTGCATGACCATAAAAGATATTACTCATATAAATAGAACAACCATTATTCTCTGATTTAAATGAATAACCGTCTCGCATCAAACAAGATCCAGATATAATGTTCATGCTCAACGCTAGCACCAAATAACAATTATTTAGGTCTAATACTAATCCCGAAGGTAGATGTAGAGGTAGCGTGCCAACTGTGATCACATCGACTTTGGAACCATTTCCCACGCGCATCGTCACCTCGTCCTTTGCTAGTGTCCGCTTATTCTGTAGTCCCTGTTTTGAGTTGCAAATATTAGCAACAGAACCAGTATCAAATACCCAGGTGCTACTGCGAACATTAGTAAGGTACACATCAATAACATGTATATCACATATACCTTTGTTCACCTTGCTATCCTTCTTATCCGCCAAATACTTGGGGCAGTTCCGCTTCCAGTGACCAGTCTGCTTGCAGTAGAAGCACTCAGTTTCAGGCTTAGGTCCAGACTTGGGTTTCTTCTCTTGAGCAGCAACTCGCTTGCCGTTCTTCTTGAAGTTCCCCTTTTTCTTCCCTTTGCCCTTTTTCTTGAAACTAGTGGTTTTGTTAACCATCAACACTTGATGCTCCTTCTTGATTTCTACCTCCGCAGCTTTTAGCATTGCGAAGAGCTCGGGAATAGTCTTGGTCATCCCTTGCATATTATAGTTCATCAAGAAGCTCTTGTAGCTTGGTGGCAGTGATTGGAGAATTCTGTCAATGACGCAATCATCTGGAAGAGTAACTCCCAATTGAATCAAGTGATTATTATACCCAGACATTTTGAGTATATGCTCACTGACAGAACTGTTCTCCTCCATTTTGCAGCTATAGAACTTATTGGAGACTTCATATCTCTCAATCCGGGCATTTGCTTGAAATATTAACTTCAACTCCTGGAACATCTCATATGCTCCATGACGTTCAAAACGTCGTTGAAGTCCCGGTTCTAAGCCGTAAAGCATGGCACACTGAACTATCGAGTAGTCATCAGCTTTGCTCTGCCAGACGTTCATAACTTCTGGTGTTGCTCTAGCAGCAGGCCTGGCACCTAGCGGTGCTTCCAGGACGTAATTCTTCTGTGCAGCAATGAGGATAATCCTCAAGTTACGGACCCAGTCCGTGTAATTGCTACCATCATCTTTCAACTTTGCTTTCTCAAGGAACGCATTAAAATTTAACGGAACAACAGCACGAGCCATCTATCTACAATCAACATAAACAAGCAAGATACTATCAGATACTAAGTTCATGATAAGTTTAAGTTCAGTTAATCAAATTAATTAAGAACTCCCACTTAGATAGACATCCCTCTAATCCTCTAAGTGATCACGTGATCCAAATCAACTAAACCATAACCGATCATCACGTGATATGGAGTAGTTTTCAATGGTGAACATCGTTATGTTGATCATATCTACTATATGATTCACCCTCGACCTTTCGGTCTCTGTGTTCTGAGGTCATATCTTATATGCATAGCTCGTCAAGTATAACCTGAGTATTCCGCGTGTGCAACTGTTTTGCACCCGTTGTATTTGAACGTAGAGCCTATCACACCCGATCATCACGTGGTGTCTCAGCACGAAGAACTTTTGCAACGGTGCATACTCAGGGAGAACACTTCTTGATAATTTAGTGAGAGATCATCTTATAATGCTACCGTCAATCAAAGCAAGATAAGATGCATAAAAAGATAAACATCACATGCAATCAATATAAGTGATTATGATATGGTCATCATCATCTTGTGCTTGTGATCTCCATCTCTGAAGCACCATCATGATCACCATCGTCACCGGCGCGACACCTTGATCTCCATCATAGCATCGTTGTCGTCTCGCCAATCTTATGCTTCCACGACTATCACTACCGCTTAGTAATAAAGTAAAGCATTACATCGCGATTGCATTGCATACAATAAAGCGACAACCATATGGCTCCTGCCAGTTGCCGATAACTCGGTTACAAAACATGATCATCTCATACAATAAAATTTAGCATCATGTCTTGACCATATCACATCACAACATGCCCTGCAAAAACAAGTTAGACGTCCTCTACTTTGTTGTTGCAAGTTTTACGTGGCTGCTACGGGCTTTAAGCAACATCTTACCTATGCATCAAAACCACAACGATAGTTTGTCAAATAGACTCCGTTTTAACCTTCTCAAGGACCGGGCGTAGCCACACTCGGTTCAACTAAAGTTGGAGAGACAGTCTTCCACAAGCCATCTATGTGCAAAGCACGTCGAGGGAACCGGTCTCGCGTAAGCGTACGCGTAAGGTTGGTTCGGATCGTCTCGTCCAACAATACCGCTGAACCAAAGTATGACATGCTGGTAGGCAGTATGACTTGTATCGTCCACAACTTACTTGTGTTCTACTCGTGCAAATAACATCAAACCATAAAAACCTAGGCTCGGATGCCACTGTTGGGGAACGTAGTAATTTCAAAAAATTTCCTACGCACACGAAAGATCATGGTGATGCATAGCAATGAGAGGGGAGAGTGTTGTCTACGTACCCTCGTAGACCGAAGCGGAAGCGTTGACGCAACATAGAGGAAGTAGTCGTACGTCTTCCCGATCCGACCGATCCAAGTACCGTTACTCCGGCACCTCCGAGTTCTTGGCACACGTTCAGCTCGATGACGATCCCCGGGCTCCGATCCAGCAAAGCTTCGGGGAGGAGTTCCATCAGCACGACGGCGTGGTGACGATCTTGATGCACTACCGGCGCAGGGCTTCGCCTAAGCACTGCAACGATATGACCGAGGTGGAATATGGTGGAGGGGGGCACCGCACACGGCTAAGGAACGATCACGAAGATCAACTTGTGTCTCTGGGGTGCCCCCTGCCTCCGTATATAAAGGATCCAGGGGGAGGGGCTGGCCGGCCAAGCCCTTGGCGCGCCAGGAGAGTCCTACTCCCTCCGGGAGTAGGATCCCCCCCCCCTAATCCTAGTTGGACTAGGACTCCTCAAGGGGGAGAGGGAGAGAGGGGGCCGGCCACCTCTCCTAGTCCTAATAGGACTAGGGGAAGGGGGGAAGGCGCGCGGCCACCTAAGGCAGCCCCTTTTCTCCTTTCCACTAAGGCCCACTATGGCCCATTTGGCTCCCGGGGGGTTCCGGTAACCCTCCCGGTATTCCGGTAAAATCCTGATTTCACCTGGAACACTTCCGATGTCCAAACATAGGCTTCCAATATATCAATCTTTATGTCTCGACCATTTCGAGACTCCTCGTCATGTCCGCGATCACATCCGGGACTCCGAACAACCTTCGGTACATCAAAATGCATAAACTCATAATAACTGTCATCGTAACGTTAAGCGTGCGGACCCTACGGTTCGAGAACAATGTAGTCATGACCGAGACACGTCTCCGGTCAATAACCAATAGCGGGACCTGGATGCCCATATTGGCTCCTACATATTCTATGAAGATCTTTATCGGTCAGACCGCATAACAACATACGTTGTTCCCTTTGTCATCGGTATGTTACTTGTCCGAGATTCGATCGTCAGTATCCAATACTTAGTTCAATCTCGTTACCGGCAAGTCTCTTTACTCGTTCCGTAATACATCATCCCGCAACTAACTCATTAGTTGCAATGCTTGCAAGGCTTAAGTGATGTGCATTACTGAGAGGGCCCAGAGATACCTCTCCGACAATCGGAGTGACAAATCCTAATCTCGAAATACGCCAACCCAACATCTACCATTGGAGACACCTGTAATACTCCTTTATAATCACCCAGTTACGTTGTGACGTTTGGTAGTACCCAAAGTGTTCCTCTGGCAAACGGGAGTTGCATAATCTCATAGTCATAGGAACATGTATAAGTCATGAATAAAGCAATAGCAACATACTAAACGATCGGGTGCTAAGCTAATATAATGGGTCATGTCAATCAGATCATTCAACCAATGATGTGACCTCGTTAATCAAATAACAACTCTTTGTTCATGGTTAGGAAACATAACCATCTTTGATTAACGAGCTAGTCTAGTAGAGGCATACTAGTGACACTCTGTTTGTCTATGTATTCACACATGCATTATGTTTCCGGTTAATACAATTCTAGCATGAATAATAAACCTTTATCATGATATAAGGAAATAAATAATAACTTTATTATTGCCTCTAGGGCATATTTCCTTCAGGATCGACATCCTCGTCCCCTTCCCCCGAGCTGTCGGGGGCTTTGAGTACTTGTACGTCGCAATCGACAAGTTCACAAAGTGGCCGGAAGTGGAGCCAGTGAGGAAGGTGACAGCACAGTCAGCAGTCAAGTTCTTCAGGTCGATTGTCTGCCGCTTCGGGATCCCTAACAGGATCATCACCGACAACGGTACGCAGTTCACGAGCCGCGCCTTCATGCAATACGTCCGAGATCTTGGCGCCAAAGTCTGCTTTGCTTCTGTTGCTCACCCTAGGAGCAACGGTCAAGCGGAGAGGGCAAATGCTGAAGTGCTGCGTGGGCTCAAGACCAGGACTTTCGACAGGCTGCACAAGTGCGGAAGAAACTGGATCGAGGAGCTGTCGACGGCTCTTTGGTCGATCAGAACGACGCCAAATCGAGCCACCGGCCAGACACCATTTGCTCTAGTCTATGGAGCAGAAGCAGTTACCCCCACGGAACTCGTATACGGGTCACCTCGAGTGCTCGCTTATGATGAGCTTGAGCAAGAGCAGCTGCGTGAAGATGACGCGCTGCTCCTTGAGGAAGATCGTCTTCAGGCTGCTGTGCGAGCCGCTCGCTACCAGCAAGCTTTGCGTCGCTACCATAGCCGCAAAGTCAAAGCCAGAAGCTTCGAGGAAGGCGACCTTGTTCTTCGGCGCGTTCAGTCGGCCAAGAATTCCAACAAGTTGACGCCGAAGTGGGAAGGCCCTTACCGGGTGAAACGAGTCACTAGGCCTGGTGCTGTCCGCCTTGAGACCGAAGATGGCACTCCGGTGAGCAACTCCTGGAATATCGAGCATCTTCGTAAGTTTTACCCGTAAGGCGCGGTTGTCGGACCCTGTCCGGCAACCAACCTTTTGTACAAGTCTTGCCGTTGTTGCATGTAATCCTTTGTACAAAGCCAGGCGCAGACCCTGAGCAACAGTTAATGAAGCGCTGGCGCCCCAAGTCATAGCATGCATGCTGAGTCGAGTCTCGTCCTTGGTTAGGGTTGATAGTGCCTAGCAGCTGCTAACCCCTAGCTTAGAGGTCGGGTGTGCGTCCCTTTTTGCTATTCTTTCGCTTCCCTTGGTTCGCAGGGTTCACATATCCTAGCAGAGCCGCTTGAGGACGAAGAAAAGAAGAAGGACGAGCCAGCACCTGCGTCCCGGCAAACCAGAGTTGTCGGGGGCCTGCAATTACAAGGATTCACCCACGGCAAGCCAGACTTGCCGGGGGCTGCAATCTCAGATAAGTTTTTTGCATCCCTTGTCATGCATTCGCTTATGAACTGAGGGATGCGAAAACCTTGTTTCCTCCTAAAAACTGCCGTGCTCCCTTAACTATAGGCCCCAGAGCGCGTTCCTGGGGCCCGTTTTGGTAGTAGTCGCAGCAACAAAGGGACGAAACAAGGGGCCAGAACCCGCCTTCTCCCTGCCTCCGCCAAGGGCGTGAGAGAGGTCGAGTGGCGCGGGAAGACGGCAGGGCCTGTTGCCGGGCAAAGAAATGTCTATCTTAACGATATAAAGGATTCACTCCTTGGCGTGGGTCTCACCCGCGAGACAAGTGGCCCGGCAAACATCCCCTTTTCATTAAAAAAACATTCCACTCAGGTACAGTTCGGAGAGAATGAAAAACATGAAAGATGGGGTTACAAGTTTTAAATGCAGCTAAGGCCCGAGGGTTTACAGATTAAAAAAGACATAAGGTGCCCGTAATCTTTTTCCTGTCCCTCTAATCAGGAGGTAGGACAAGGAGGCGAAAAGAGCAAAAGGGGCGCCTAGGCGAGCTACGGGTGGCAGAAGACACCAAGAGAAGATCCCGGTGGCCGTCGCCGAGAGCAAGGGTGATGGCGGCGTCGGGAGCAGAGCTGGAAGATGAGGCGGCGGAACGTCAGCACGCTGTCGAAGGCGACGCGTACTCCGACTTCGCGGCCTTGCCGCCCGCCCTCTTCCTCTGCTGCAGCCTCGCCACGCCAGCCGCCCAAGGAGACGACCCCGGGGAGTTCAAGGAGCCGGCGACGCGGATGATGGGGTCGCCGGTGCCACACGGAGCTGCGACCGGCGCCTAGTCGGACCCGTCATCCCGACGACCGCTACCCTCGTCGTCGTTGTCGCTCCCCTCCTTGTCACTCTCGCTCGAGGAGGAGCCTTCGCTATCGGAAGAGCTGTCCACGCAGCACCTCGCCCGAGTGCCGAAGTCTCCGAAGACCTTGACGGAGAGGAGATCGCCCTCCATCAGCTTAAAATGGAGGGTGAACCCCTCCATCAGGCTGTGGATGCGGGCGAACGACTTCCACCCTCGACCAAGATACATCACGCCGGGGGTTGGGAATTCAACGTGGACTCGCGTGCCACTGATTCCACAGCCCCTCATGCGCAGATTCAGCGTTTCGGGCGACTCCAACTCCATCACGCTCGCGAACGGCGCCGGGAGCCGGAGGCGACGACGAGGAGCCCGGCGCAGCCTGATGAAGAACTCGCAGGGGTCGTCCCCAATGTGAACCGCCATGGGGAGAGGAGCCGCTGGCGGAGGCGAAGCCGGCGCACCGCCCCGTCCACCTCTTCCCCGAGCGCCCCGGCCTCGTCCTCGGCCTTGCCCACGGCCTCGCCCCCTCCCTCTTCCCCTTGCGGCTGGTTCTGCCACCACGGGTGCGAGAGGAGGAGGGGCGCGTTGCCTAGCGGCAACCCTCGCCGCCACCGTTGAAGGACCAGGGTTCCCTCCCTCCATGGCAAACGAGAGGAAGGGGATCGGAAGCTGAAGAAGAGAGGAGATGAAGGAATGCGGGCTCCGACCTTCCCCATTTGCTCCTTATAAAGGAGCGGGGTGGGGGCTCGGCCGCCCAGCTCAACCAATCAAGACGCTGGAAGAGCAGGGGGCTGGGACCAACCCGCGGCCTCGACCCACGACGGCCCGGTTTCCCGCCTCCACCGCTCGCCACCCCAAGCGCATGGACGCCACGCGGCGGGCGAGCAGAACCGAGGCGACGGGTAAGGCGACCTCTCCCCACCCCGTGATCGTGGGTAGTGGACGCCTCGAAAACCGCGCCTCGGCCCCATCCAATAAAAAAATCCACGACGTGACGCATGCCTGCGAGGCTCAGCCCCGCGCACGCCGCCCACGTCACGCACGCCTCTCCCCACGATGCCGCGTTCGACGCATGCCGTCTGGGGAAGGCGCGATGGATGCGGAGTTAAGATAACGGTGCGACCCAGGCCGCGCGTGCCCGTGCACTGCTTTGGGCCTGGCCCAATAGCGCTCGGCACCGTGTATGGCCCAGGCCCGGGGGCTCCTGTCGGCGTACTAAAGTAAGGGTACCTTAGTACCCCGAACTTGTGCACGGGCAGTTGTAGCACCCCGCGGCAAGGCTTGCCAGGTGACCACCAAAAAAAGCCCTCAGCTGGCCCCTTTGGAGCCATCCAAGAACAAAGTACTTGAGCCAAGAAGACAAGGCCCCGGCAAGAGGAGCTTGCCGGGCCAAAGAGACGAGACCCCGGCAAGAGGAGCTTGCCGGGAGGACCAGTTGAAGAACGAAGACCCCAGCAAGAGAAGCTTGCCGGGGAGACTAGCTAAAGCACAGAGGCCCCGGCAAGAGGAACTTGCCGGGAAGGCCAACCAAGGCATCTCAGGAGAGCTCGCCGCGGCGCACCACGCGTCCCGGCAAGGCCTGGTGAGCGGCAAATTCCCAGGCGCAGAAAGACATCCACCGCGGCAAGGAGTTTGCCGCGACAAGTCACCATCCCGGGCCTGCGCTCCAGCTCACCCACCAACGTGTCGCTCTGGGGCTCTCCCAGGCGCACGTGGCGGGGCGCTGCGCGGCTAGGGGCATGCGGTGGCATGCAACGCTGACAAGATAGCCATCATGACAAACGGGGGCGCCCCTAACGGTCCATTTCAGCACTGTTTGGGCGATCCAGACGGGCATTTAATGCCTTTGTCCCCTGTCGTCAGAGTTAGGTACGATAGCACTGTACAACCACTGTACGCGCAGCTCTTTTCCATTTTTGCCCTCATCTGCGTCGCCACCTGTGGGTAGCCCCTTGAGCATATAAAAGGAGGCCCATGCGCACGTAGAGGGGGGAGAGGAACCCAGAGAACACTCACGCCCGGTCCCAAGTGTACTGTAGCACTCAGTGCCCTCAAGCAAGAACCCAATACAATCAGACAAGCAGCAGTAGGGTTTTACGCCTCCGTGCGGCCCGAAGCTGGGTAACATCGTTCGTGTGCTTCGCCTCGATCCGCTCTTCGTGCAGCCTCCGCCCCCCGCCGTACCGAGAAGGGGCTCCGTCCCCATAGGTGTTCGAGGAGGCAGATTCCCCCCGACAACAAGCTATTCAAACTAACTGTCTGAATTAGTTTCGTTTCTTGAGTCTCAACTACAAGCTGAAAGACATTGATCAGTTGTGTTGCGACAAGATGCCGAAGGAGTGCGGAAGTCCCTGGAGCATTCAGATGCATTCTTTCTCATGCAATAGCAAGCGTTGGAGGATTTTAGCGCAAAACAAGAGAAAGCTATAATAAGCTTGCTAAGCTTATTGCCAGCATGGTGGATACCCAGGATCATGTTTCTTGTGCTCTTCTGAAGTTGTTTCAGTTATGGACTTGTTTTGCTGCCGCGTTTATTTGCACTGGTGGCCAATTTAGACGGCCAGTGTATGTAATATGCTGCTTTGTTCCCTATATTTGCACTGGTGGCGAACTTTGATGCCCAGGTGATGTAATATGTGTAATAGCCGTAATAGACTAGCGTTAGTTGCTTGCTTATTTATTTCCTTATTGTCTTGTTTAGTTGTTTGCTTGTAGTCACCGTAGTTCTTTTTCCACGTCTTTCTAGTGGCCACAATAACCTATTTTTATAACTAGGCCACAATAACTATGCAACACACAGATTGTTGTAACCATGGTCCTGCTACCTGCTGTAGTGACCATGGCCCTCCTACGGGCCGTAGGATCCATGGGCCTTCTACGGGTCGTAGGATCCATGGGCCTTCTACGGGACGTAGGATCCATGGGTCTTCTACGGGCCTTCTAATCTATGGGCCTTCTACGGGCTGTCTAATCTATGGGCCTTCTACGGGCCGTATATCGTTTCGCCAAACATGGGTCGTACTATTCGTGGACCAATAGGTCCGCAAAATGGGTCGTAAATGGGCTAGAGTGGAAATCGTCTGTTTTATGGCCTGACCATAACAGGCCATTAATAGGTCGTATTTGATGATGCTATGAAAATAGCCCAATGGGTTAACGGGCCGACTGTAGCCAAGGGCTGAATTTGGCCCACAAGCAAAACAGGCCGGTAACGGACCGTAAGTAACCGAATTCTGGAAATGAGCCCAAGAATAAATGGGCCCTTAGAAGGCCGACAGTTAACGCGAGCTGGAAACGGACGACGGAATAATGGGTTGTTAATGGGTATAAAGTGATACACTATTCATTATGGGCCAGTTTCATCTCGGGCCTTTAATGGGCCCATAGTTACAAAGGGCCTCGTATGGGCCGAAAGACGTCATGGGCCATACATGGGCCGAAAGTTACAATAGGCTAGAATCATATTGGACGGCCTAGATGACGCTACTGGGCCTAATTCGGATAGGCCATGACGGGCCGTGAGTTAGCGGGTTGTAAATGGGCCATATGCGAACATGCCATTAACATGCTTTTCGTGGGCTGGCCCGCTATGTTTTGACTAAGTCAAACGGGCCGGCCTTTTCACCGAAATGGGCCTCTGTTGGGCCGTGCCACGTGTCACGTATCATAGGTGCCTTCGGTCCAATGAGTGGTTGACATCTGTCCCAACGGTGAGCCGACACGTGGTTCCTCTGGCCATTGAGAATTTTACACGTGGAAAATCCCCATTGGTCTGAGCTATTAACGGGTTGTCGGATCCAAACCGGAACCCGATAGCTTAACGGTGACGGTGGATGCCACCTGTTGGTTACCCTTAACGAAAGCACTTCTATGATGCGTGATTTATCGTCATGGAAGTGGACACTTCCGTGATGATAATTTTGGTAATGTCATGGAACACTTCTACGACAACACAGGTATGACTATCTTGATTATGTCATAAAATTGTCATGGATGTACATGTATGACAGAAAACATGACCTACTGTGAAAAACACGTATCATCACGGAAGTGTATTCTTTTTGGGGTGATCCACCCCCAACACCTCCGAGTCCAATCCCTCCAACTCCTTTGTTGCTAGCTCCGTCAATCCCGTAGATCGCTCATAGTTCCACCACCATCCAGCTCATCAACATCCGCAACCATGTCACCGTTATCATCGACTTTGAGGTGTCCAATTTTTTGCATTTGGCTAACCTTCTTCAACCTCACTTTTCGCAAGCTTGGTCTTCTTGATCACATCGATGGCTCTGTCGACGTTCTCATGGTGTAGGATCGAAGGTATGTCTAGAGGGGGGTGATTATACTATTTTACCAAATAAAAACTTGTCCTTTTCCCAATTTTAGTTGTAGGGAAATTTTAGAAATTCTACGAAGTCAAGTAACACCCAACACATACAAGTCTAAGAGTTGAGCTGCGGAAAGTAAAGACTTTGCATATGAACGTAAAGGAGGGATCGGAGAAATCAAATGCAATGAAGATACAGTGATTTTTGGCATGGTTCTGATAGGTAGTGCTATCATACGTGCATGTTGATGGAGACTTCAACCCACGGAGATAACGGCTGCACGAGTCCACGGGGGGCTTCACCCACGAAGGGTCCACAAAGAAGCAACATTGTCTATTCCACCATGGCTTATGTCCAGAAAGGACCAGCCTCACTCGGGGTAGATCTTCATGATTTAGGAGATCTCCTTGCCCTTACAAACTCCTTGGTTCAACTCCACAAGATCTTGGAGGCTCCCAAGTGACACCTAACCAATCTAGGAGACACCACTCTCCAAAAGGTAATAGGTAGAGTTGTTGATGATGAACTCCTTGTTATTTTGCTTCAAAAGATAGTCTCCTCAACACTCAATCACTCTCTCACAGATTTGGCTTTGATAGGACAAGGATTAGAGTGGAAAGCAACTTGAGGAGGCTAGAATCAAGGTTCAAAGGTTGGATTGGAATGCCTTGATCTCAACACATGAATAGGTGGTTCTCTCTCAGAAAATGAATGGTGGAAGTGTAGTTTCGTTCTGATGGCTCTCTTAGAGAGTAGGTGGGGTGGAGGGGTATAAATATCCTTCACCCAAAATCCAACTGTTACAAGTCTTCGTCGTCTCCAGCTCGCTCTCACCGCCGGATTCCATCACCGTCAATGGAAATTTTCGTCATTGTTGCCGCCGTAGCAGATCTCCACCAAGTTAGGGTAAGATTCGACCCCCTAGTTCTTCTCAATCTGATTCAATGAACTAGTAGACGTGCATTTATTCTTGCCACCATATGACATTCCTTTTCCAACAAAAAAAATCCTTGGAATTAGGTTTGAGTAAAATTTTAGGTTTAGGATTCCGCGGAACTCATCTCAGACTGACCGAATTGGACTAACTCGGAGTCACCAATTCGGCTTTAGCAATTGAACTTAGTACATCTCGGTGAAACTGTAACATACTAGTCTGTGATACTGAGTTAGACCGTCAGCAGTACCATGTGCACTTTGATGAAACCTAGTTTCAGTTGTCGCCTCGGTACTTCCAAAATTGGATGTCCTTGAGGGAGTCCTGGACTAAGGTGTCCTCGAGCTGCCGAACGATCTCCTATGGGTCGGCCAGATGGGTCGTTCTACAACTACTAAAAGGCCAAGCTATAAGGCGACTCTGTGTCCAGACAGGAAATCTTCGAAGCCTTGGTGTGTGTACTTAAAGTCAAGATGGAAGAATCGACATGTTTATCCCCTTGTTTTAACTGACCATGTGTAACCCTAGTACCCCTGGTGCCTATATAAACCCGGGGTTTAGTCCGTAGAGGCCAGAAGAAGAACCATCATTCTAATCACCTAGGGTTTAGTTCATCTGATCTCGTGGTAGATCGAATCTGTAACCATCATGTACACTTCAATATAATCAAGCAGGACATAGGGTTTTACCTCTTCGAGAGGACCCGAACCTGGGTAAACATCGTCTTCTTCATCCCTTGTTCCCCATTGATCCAAGATGCACAACTCGGGACCGCCCTACCCAAAATCCACCGGTTTTGACACTGACAGTCCTTGAACGAGAAATATGCATCGCAACATGCTCACACAATAAATATAGCAAATGAAATATGTCAAATATGCACAACCAATTCTGGCAACTATCATGCAATGGGTGATGACATAGTCATCTATATATGAGTATACTGACTTAAGAGCCAAATGAGAATATTTGATCATAGGTAATACTCATCGTTTAAGCACAAGTGGGGTTGCCACTTGTACATAAAGCATTAATGTGTTCACACCATTAGAGTTGCTTTAGCTCAAGTCTTAGAGCAAAGCTCCCCCTAGATGTGATATCCCCCCAAAGAGGGATGAACTAACCTTGGGTTTGTCCATGACGACTTCATGTAGATGTTGTAGATGTGTATGCTCAAAGTGGATGTAGACCATCAAGAGTTGGGAGCAATCCTTTGAATTTTAGCACTTCCAATACCTACATGGGTTAGTCCCACAAGGAACAAACAAGGATATCCATAGACATAGAGTGAAATGCACACAGGATGATGTCCGTGAATGCATTGAATACCTTGTCCCTTGACATACCAACAGGAGGGTTTGTGACTCCATGAACTAGTGCAAGATGTTGAAGTTAGTTGCAAAAGTTCTTGCCATGAATAAATATGAGTGAATTTTGTTGGCGGAGTCACCCTCAAGAACTCTCTAGTTCTTCTTCATTGGGACCCACATCAACTTGATGGGAATCCTTGGAGTTGTAGTTGTACTTGATGAAGTCTTCAGGTCATCTTGAGCTTGTGTCACCTTGAAATAAGTAGGATCGTACTTCTCTTGTTAAGGAACAAACTTCCTCTTGGGGTATTGATCTTCTTCCCGCTCAACTCCGTTGGCATTGAACTTCTGTTCAAAACAAACACCTTGGTTCTTCCGGTGCGTTCCTTGCTTACGTACAATTTCATCAAATTGCTTACTCCCTGCAAGGCTCTTGTAGACACCCTTTTCTATAATTACTTCCAATAATTTTTTTCTTGCTCAAGTGTAACTTGGCTAAGAGAATCATCAATAGAACTACTAGAAGCAGCAACATTGGATTTAGCATTGTTATTGTTACTACTAGAGATAGAACCTTTATTACTCTTGTTACTAGTTTGCATATATTTAACTTGTGGCATAAAATTAGACAAGAGAAGATGTTTGGCAATGTAAGAAGAACTCTTCTTTCGAAGATCTTCATTGATTGCTTTTAGAAGCTCATGTTCTTGCTCTAAATTTACCTACTCGAAGCGTAACTTCTCATGAGTTCTTAGGAGCTCTCTATGATCTTCTTGAATTGTTTCATGGGCTAACTTAAGAGTATTTAGTTATGTAGTTAAACACTCAATATCCCTCTTAGAATTGTCATTCATTTTATCTTGACTATCATGATTACTAGCAAGTCCATTATAGCTTACATCACTAGTTTTATCAACAAGCAAATCACCATCACCTACCAAATCATACTCATCAATATTGAAATCAAGATATTTGAGGTGTGATACCTTGGGGCATTTAGCCATGAAGCATCTTCCAATTCCTTCATTTGGTGAATCAAATAGGTCATAAGAGTAGGAGGATACGAGAGCAAGTCCGGCAACACCTTCATCTTGACTATGTCGAAGTCTCAGTGATAACTTCTCTTGGAATGGTTATCGGAGCCAGAGTCGGAAACCCATTCACCAAGATGGGCCTGATATCTTCTTCTAGAGTAGCTCTTGGTTGACTTGTCTTTCCTTTCTGGATCCTTGTTTCTTCGAGAAGGTCTTCGTTCATAACTATCATCTCTACTCCTTCTCTATCTCTATGAGGTGATTCATCTCTTCTACTCTTGCTTCCAGGTGATTCATCTCTTTTCATGTGAGGTGACGTACACTCATTGGAGTAGTGTCTGGGTTTCCACAATTGTAGCAGTTACGGTAGCGACTTGATGTTCTTTCCTCATAGTGTCTTGAGTTGGAGCTTCTCTCTTTGCGTCTATTCTTGTAGAACTTGTTGAAGTTCTTGACCATTAGGCTTATCGCTTCATTGGATACTAGTTTGTCACTTGATGTTGTGGGAGCATCGCTTGAGGCCTTGTAAGCTCCAATTGACTTACTGTGGAGCTCCTCCTTGTCCTTGAGTGACATATCATGAGCAACAATTCTTCCAATGACTTTTGTTGGCCTGAGATCTTTGTAATTGGGCATCATTTGGATCAATGTGCACACGAGATCATATTTTCCATCCAAAGCTCTAAGGATCTTCTTGATGATAACCTTGTCGGTCATCTCTTCACTTCTTAAGCCGACAATCTCATTTGTGATGTCTGGATTGTTCATAGAACGACAGGGGGTAGTCGGTATATTCCATGCTAAGCGGATTATTCTTAGGACGAGTGTTTATTCGCTCGCCATTACACGAGAAAGGGGCGGTAATAGGGATTCACAGTCCCAAACTGCAAACAGAAAAGAGCTTACAAATAATCAAACAAAAACTCCTACGGAGTCATAACGTTTACTTTATCGCTTGGGAACCGCTACTAATGTGTTTAGCATGGAAGATATTGATAACTGATGGTCGCGAAGTAAACAAGAAGGGTGCATTTCTCAAAATATCATTTACCTCTGTTTTAAAAACTTGAGCTCTCGCACCGTTGCAAATCACTGCCTCCCTCTACGAAGGGACTTCCTATTTACTTTTATATTGTGTCATCACCTTCTAAAATAAGCGCCAGAACCTGAGAGCACTACTATCATGCTTATGCATTGTGTGTAGCTAATGTTGGGTGCATCATGACTGGATCTTTTCTACCATGAATTACAATGTTTAGTCCCTGCTTGAACTTTGGAGGTGCTCTGCATTTATGTTTTGCGGTCTCAGAAAGGACTAGCGAGATACCACTATTTTCATATTATATCATGGTCGTTTTGATAATGTGTTGCTGTTTGAGATATCTTATCATTGCTTGCTAGCTGATTATGTCATTGATATGAGTTAATATAATTTTTGAGTTATTGTCTACATGGTTAGTTATAATATTGGCTGAAAACCTGGGTGTTGTTTAAGCTTATTTATGCAAACGAGAGAAAAAGAGTTCGTAATTTTTTCTTTTCCACTTTCAATTTATCAACTGAATTGCTTGAGGACAAGCAAAGTTTTAAGCTTGGGGGAGTGACGATGACATGCACCTAGGGTAGGGCCATAGGCCTGACCTAGATGCCCTACCCAAGGACATAGCCCTAGAGTCAAGGACATTCAAAGTACAACAGAAGAAACCGGCTGAAGTCACCTTGGAGTGCAATCCACTCGACCTGCTATCCCACTCGGATACCCCAATTCCACTCAACCATACGAAGAATCACTCGGCGTACAGAAGGTCTAAAGCCACCCCAGGATGGTAACGGTCAGGCGTTCACTCTGTAGTCTTAAAGATCATTATAGTCATTTATTGCTAGCGTTACCAGTAAGGCCTCTGCCTTAACGTACATTAAACCCTGTGTAACTGAGGGCTGGAGGGGCCCAGTGTACTCTATATAAGACACCCTCTCCTCTGGCATAAGGGTTTGCACCCCCTATAACTCTCACGCATAATCCAGTTGACTTGTCTCCGGGCACCGAGACGTAGGGTTGTTACTTCCTCCGAGAAGGGCCTAAACTCGTAAAACTTGCGTGCACAACCTCGTCGTAGCTAGGGCCTTGCCTCCTCCTACGTACCCCCTATTCTTACTGCCAGACTTGCTCCCACGACAATTGGCGCCCACCATGGGGCCGACATCTTAGCGACTTCCGGTGAGGTTGCAATTTTTCCGATCTTCATCAACATGGTTTCCGGCGGTGGTTTGGCTTTGGGCCGCAAGATCCGTCTCGGCGCGCTCGTTTTCTTCGCTGACGACTCCACCTGGCTGCAAGAGGCCCCCCTCGATGTCGAGGCCCTTCCCATCCGTGGGGCGGCGCACTTCCACGCGAGTGCCTGCGGCATCCTCCTGCGGCAGCCTTCGATCCAGTATCGGTCAGCTCCCGCGTCATCCGCTCTCCTCGTTGTATGCTGCCACAAGCGATCTGGTCGATCGCGGCTACGGCAGTGGGTGAAGCATGCGGTGGCTCGACAGTCGACCACCCCTCAAGTCGCTTCAATCGAGCCCGACGAATCTCTCTACGGACCATTTGACCTATCGACTGGTTCCGCAGACACTCTGTCTGAGTGCAGAAGCAGCGATCCTGCGGCAGAAGTCCTCATGGTCGGCTCCCTTCGCAGCCCGCCTGGTTTCCGTCACAACGGTGGCGACGGTGATGGCCCGTCATACATTCATGATGAGTACTAACTCCAAGCCCACACTTCAAAGCAAACAGAAGAGTTGCATCATCGCAACATGGAGGCACTCCAGACCCCCATCTTGTGGGAGACCTCCGAGGCTCGGGCCTTGGAGGCTGCGAGCCTGGCCACCTTGGCTGAGCGCACGTGTCTGGAGAATCTTCACCATTCACTCGACGAACGCGCACGCCGGCAGATTCACGAATCCAGTCGACGGCATCGACAATTGTTTCCGCCTGAACCTCATGTATACCGTACTCCAGTCCAGAATCTTGCTGCTGCAACACGTATAGCAGAATCAATTCAGCCGTCTCGTTCGGAAGCTGGTAGAGGTTTGCTGCAGATCTAGCGCTACTCCGAGCAGCGGGTGAACAAAACTCAGTTGTTTTTCAGTCGCGTAACAAGATCCATAGCAGATTTGTGGTTGTAGACACAGTTCAGTCTGCACATGGTCCAAGATCGCCTCCGTGGCGTGAAGATCGTGGGCACCGCCAAGATCGGTACCTGGTTCGAGTCCACGGACAGTATGATCATTGGTACGCCCATGATGACCACCGTCGAGTGCCTATGCCCCCTCCGAGGGACGGATCGTATGGTGATGAGCGGGGAGCTCCAGTCGACCCAAGAGAGCCTGGGTTTGATGCGAGATCTCTTCTCGTACAAGGTTTGGTCGACAGGGGCTAGGCACAAAGATAAGGACAAGACATGAACCGTCCGAGTGGAAGCAGAGTACATGTTTTTGGATCTGAATGTTTTAGTAGAGCCATCCGAGCTGCCGAGATCCCTCCCAACTTTAGGTTGGCGACGGACATGAGTAAGTTCACCGGTGAGTCGAAGCCCGACACTTGGCTTGAAGATTACCAAGTGGCAGTGCAGATTGGTGGAGGCAACGATGATGTAGCCATGAAGCACCTCCCCGTGATGCTCGAGGGTTCAGCAAGAGCTTGGTTGAATCAGCTGGCCCCTGGAAGTATTTTCAATTGGGAAGAGTTAGCCCGAGTGTTTATCAAAACATTCAAGGGCACCTGCAAGCGACCTGCTGGACTGACTGAATTATAGCATTGTGTTCAGAAATAGAATGAGACTTTGTGAGACTTCATCCAGAGATGGACTACTCTTCATCATACTATAGAAAATGTGTCAGCACCAGGCAGTTTGCGCCTTCAAAGAGGGCGTTCGATACAGAGAGCTCAACCTAAAATTCGGTCGGTCAGGAGACATGTCCGTGGCCCGAATGATGGAAATAGCCACTCAGTACGCTAACAGCAAAGAGGAAGATCGACTCCGCAGTGGCAAGAATAAACCAGTTGCCCAAGACACCGGAGGAGGAAATTCCAGTCGGAAGCAGAAGTGCAAGGCTGAACCTGCAGGTCCTACTGTGGCCGTGGTTTTGAATCAGGGGAAGTTCAAGGGAAAGCCTAAAGGGCCATGGATCCCCAAAAAAGTGAAATATCGGGCGGGAAATGATGTTCTTGATTTGTCGTGTCACATACACACCAAAAAAGATGAAGAAGGTAACTTGATTCTGCCCAAGCATACCACTCGACAGTGTCGACTCCTGATTCAGAGTTTCCGGGAGGGTCAGCCCTATGAGAAGGAGAAGGGATCTGACAAGGAAGAAGATAAGGAGGAAGATGATGGTTACCCCAATGTCAATGCTACTTTGGTGATTTTTGCTGACATCGAGAGCAAAAGTCGAGTGAAAGTTATCAATAGAGAAGTGAACATGGTTGCTCCGGCAACTACGACGTATTTGAAGTGCTCAAAACTCCCATTAAATTCGACTAGTCAGATCACCCAGTGCATGTTGCTACCCCCGAGCGGCAAGCATTGGTGGTCGACCCAATCGTTGGGGTGACTGACCAAGGTTCTGATGGATGGCGGCAGTGGTTTGAACATTCTGTATGCTAAGACCCTAAGGGATGGGCATCCCGATGTCCAAGCTCAGTGAGAGCAACATGCGATTCCACGGAGTCATGCCAGGAAAGAAAGTAGATTCACTCGGTCAGATCACTCTTGATGTGGTTTTCGGTGATTCAAAGAATTACCGTAAGGAAAAGTTGACGTTTGAGGTGGTGGATTTTTACAGTGCCTACCATGCTATTCTAGGCAGGCCCGCATATGCCCGTTTCATGGCTCGACCATGTTACGTATACCTCAAGTCGAAGATGCCTGGTCCCAGAGGCGTGATCACAGTCATAGGGAATCAGCAAAGAGCGAAAGAGTGCCTCTAGAAGTGCTCAAAGATTGCCGATGAACAGATGGCAGCAGTAGAGATGGAAGAATACAACAGGAATGCATATATGAGTGATTTGTTGCGAGCTAAGAAGCCTGCTTCAGAGTCCCCATTTCAGTCGGCCGGTGAGACAAAGCCTGTTCATATTCAGCCGACTGATCCCAATGCTGCTCCGACCCACATCTCAACAACACTCGACAGCAAATAGGAAGAAGCGCTCATCCAGTTCCTCCGTGAGAACTGGGACATCTTCGCATGGAAACCATCTGACATGCCCGGTGTACCCAGGGGACTAGCTAAGCACCGTTTGCGCGTCGACCCAAAAGTAAAACCTATCAAAGAACATCTAAGTCGGTCCGTCGTGGAGAAGAGAAAGGCAATTGGCGAAGAGGTGGCTCGACTTCTAGCAGCTTAGTTCATCCGCGAGATATACCACTCCGAGTGGCTCGCCAATGTTGTCATGGTCCCCAAGAAAGATGATTCACTTTGTATGTGTATCGATTTCAAGCACACCAATTGGGCCTGCTCGAAAGATCAGTTCCCTCTCCCCGCATCGACTAGATTGTCGAGCATTTGTCCTTTTTGGATGTGTATTCTGGTTAGCATCAGATCCGACTGTATGGACCCGATGAAATAAAAACAGCCTTCATCACCCTGTTCGGGTGCTTTTGCTATGTTACCATGCCCTTTGGTCTTAAGAATGATGGCGCCACGTTCATGCATATGATTCAGAAGTGCCTGCTCACTCAAATCAGTCGGAACATGGAAGCGTACATGGATTATATGTTGGTCAAGTCACGTAAAGGTTCCGACCTGCTGACTGACCTCGCTGAAACATTTGCCAACTTAAGAAGATATGATATCAAGCTCAATCCGTCAAAGTGCACATTCAGAGTCCCAGGCGGAAAGTTACTCGGTTTCCTTGTTTCAGAATGAGGGATTGATGCAAACTAGGAAAAGGTTGGAGCAATTCTCCGAATGAAACACCATGTGCGTGTGCATGACGTTCAGAAGCTTACTAGTTGTTTGGCTGCATTGAGACGATTCATTTCTCGTCTCGGTGAAAAGGCATTGCCTCTTTACCGACTGATGAAGAAGTCTGATAAGTTCGAGTGGACTCCTGAAGCCGAAGCAGTGTTTGTAGAGCTCAAAACCCTACTTTCCACCCAGCCGGTGCTTGCTGCCCAAATCAGCAAAGAGCCTCTACTGCTATATATCGTAGCCACTGGACAAGTTGTTAGCACAGTGCTCACAGTGGAGCGGGAGGAAGAAGGCAAAGCCTATAAAGTTTAGTGCCTAGTGTATTATATCTCTAAAGTCTTGACTCCGTCCAAGCAAAGGTATCCGCATTACCAGAAGCTTGTCTACGGGATTTACCTGACCACGAAAAAAGTTGCACATTACTTCGCATACCACTCAGTTTCAGTCGTCAGGGATGCCCCATTGTCAGAAATCCTGAACAATCGAGATGCAACTGGTCGAGTGGCCAAGTGGGCGATTGAACTCCTCCCATTGGATATCAAGTTCAAAGCAAAAAAGGCGAGCAAGTCTCAAGGAATAGCAGATTTCCTGGCCGAGTGGATCGAGCGGCAGTAACCGACTCAGATTCACTCGAAACATTGGACTATGTTATTTGATGGGTTCAAGATGTTGAATGGTTCTGGTGCTGGAGTGGTCTTGGTATCCCCAAGAGGTGACAAGCTCAGTTATGTCCTCCGGATTCACTTCGACTCTTCAAACAATGAAGCCGAGTATGAGGCACTCCTATATGGGTTGCGTATGGCCATCTCACTCGGTGTCCGGCGCCTGATGGTCTACGGCGACTCGGACTTGGTGGTCAACCAGGTAATGAAGGAATGGGATATCAGGAGCCCAGCTATGACTGGTTACTGCAATGCAGTGAGAAAGCTAGAGAAGAAGTTTGAGGGATTAAAGCTCCACCACATACCCCGAATCAAGAATCAAGCAACCGATGATCTGGTGAAAATAGGTTCCACTCGGAAACCTATTCCCAATAATGTGTTCTTGGAGCATCTCCACACCCCGTCAGTTCAAGAAGATCCTTTTATAGAGGAGCCCCCACAACTTATAAGTTCAACTAATCCGACTAAGATTGAAGTCCAAGCTATAGTCGACTTGATCATGGAGGTTTTAGTGATCACACCCGACTGGACGGTGCCATATATTGCATATCTGCTCAGTCAAGAGCTTCCAGAAGATGAAGATGAGGCTTGCTAGATCGTCCGCAGATCCAGAGCCTTCATGGTGATAAGTGGGCAACTTTACACAAAAAGTGTTACCGGGGTAGCTCAGCGTTGCATCTCTCCAGAAGAAGGTCGACTGATCTTAAATGAGATTCACTCGGGGACCTGTGGTCACCACGCGTCCTCTCGGACTATCGTGACCAAAGCATACCGAGCGGGATTTATTGGCCATGTGCGAATGAGATGGCTAAAGATATAGTCGACAAGTGCGAGGGCTGCAAATTTTACTCAAACATGTCTCACAAGCCTGCTTGTAGCGACCCGACCTCAAACGGTCAAGTCTCTGTGCTTCAGTGTCATCCCTGGAACAGTAATGCTGACACACACAATACTCGAAGGATTTATAACAGAGTAACAATCACACACTTATTACATCGAATGTCTCAAAAGAGAACTTATTACAATAAATATGGCTTAAGGCCATCTAATACGATAACAGCAGAAGGCTTGGAAGATAAAGTGAGTCCATCAACTCCAACGGCATAACTGAGCTGCACGGCAATGACCTAACGAACCTTACTCCTCGTTTGAAAAGTCTGCAACATAATATGTTGCAGCCCGAAAACGGGTCAGCACATGGAATATGCTAGCAATATAACACAGTAGAGCAAGAACAGAATAATGCTATCACTACATGCATATTTGGCTGGTGGAAAGCTCTATGGTTATAGTTTTTTTGCGAAAAGCCAATTTTTCCCTACAACAAAGGAATAGATTTTAATTTAACTATCATGGTAGTTGAAACATCATTGAGAAGGTTCCCCCAACTCAATCCCAATTAAAGTGATTGACAAACCAAAAATATTAATTAAGAGTGATGAGATACTTAAGATACTCCAAGTACTAGATTCTCAAGATTGTCCATAACCGGGGACACGGCTAACCATGATTAGTTTGTACACTCTGCAGAGGTTTGCACACTTTTCCCCACAAGACTCGATCGCCTCCATTGGATTTCTCGCACTACATGATGTTTGAGAAACGGATGACCAAGACACAGTCTTTCAGAAACATTAACTCTCTACTCCGGACAAGTCCGGCTCGGACTCTTGTCCGAGTCGGCGGCGGAGGCGGCGCGCGTCCAGGCGGGAGACAGCGGCGCGGGAGATGGGCCCGCCCAGCTGGGTTTCGGCCCAGTCGGCACTCGAAGATTTTTTTTAAACAATTCCGCTGAACAGAAAATAAATCCTAGAAAATAAAAAAAAATCTAAAAATGCCAAAACAAATTTTCACCGTCTAAATAGAATATTTAGAACGAGATGAACATCTTCTTAGCCCTAAAATGCAATTCGAAAAACGTGCAATTTTTCTAATGCAAATAAAAATCCAAATAAAATCAACTATTTGATTTTAATATTTTCCTCCAATATTTCAATTATTTTGGAGAAGTCATATTATCTCCTCTCATATATTTTAATATGAAATATTTCCGGAGAGAAAAATAATTAAAACCGAAATCCTCGTTTCAATATTGGATAAAAATCAAATATGAAAACCGGGAAATCCCCAACTCTCTCCGAGGGTCCTTGAGTTGCTTAGGATTTCGAGGATCGCGAAACGAAGTACAATAAAATATGATATGCAAGAATGATCTATGTATAACATTCCAAATTGAAAATTTGGGATGTTACACTGCTTCCCCCCTTAAGATGAATCTCGCACTCGAGATTCGGGTTGGCTAGAAAATAGGTGTGGGTGGTCTTTGCGAAGATCATCCTCTTGTTCCCAGGGGGCTTCATCCTCGGTATGGTGGCTCCACTGAACTTTGCAAAACTTAATAACCTTGTTGCGGGTGACTCGACTGGCAAACTCCAGAATCTTGACTGGTTTCTCCTCATAAGTCAAATCACTGTCCAACTGTATTGCCTCCAAGGGTACTGTATCTCTTAACGGTATATCGGCCATCTCAGCATGACACTTCTTCAGCTGTGAAACGTGAAACACATCATGAACTCCTGACAGTCCTTCAGGTAACTCCAACTTGTAGGCAACTTCTTCCATCCGTTCCAAAACACAATATGGTCCTACAAATCTCGAAGCTAACTTTCCCTTAACTCCAAAACGTTTCACTCCTCGCAAGGGTGATACTCGCAGATACACTTTGTCTGCAATTTCATAGGTTACCTCCTTGTGTTTCGAATCTGCATAACTCTTCTGCCTGGACTGAGCTATCTTCAGTCTATCCTGAATCAGCTTAACTTTCTCTTCAGACTCCTTAATCAAGTCTGGTCCAAAAAATTGTCGGTCTCCTACTTCATCCAACATCAACGGTGTCCTGCACCTTCGTCCATACAGGGCTTCGAATGGTGCCATCTTCAAACTGGCTTGGTAACTATTGTTGTATGAGAACTCTGTGTAAGGCAAATTGTCATTCCCACTAGATCCATAATCTAGCGCACAGGCCCTCAACATGTCTTCTAGAATCTAGTTGACTCTCTCGGTCTGTCCATCCGTCTGTGGGTGAAATGCTGTACTGAACTCCAATCTCGTTCCCAAAGTCTGGTGCAGCTGATGCCAAAACTTTGAGGTAAACTGTGTTCCTCTATCTGATACGATGGTCCTCGGAACTCCACGCAGACATACGATCCTGGACATATATATCTTGGCCAACTTCGCACTTGTATAAGTGGTTTTCACTGGGATAAAGTGTGCCACTTTGGTCAAGTGATCAACTACTACCCATATGGAATCATATCCTGATTTGGTCCTGGGTAATCCGGTGATAAAATCCATGCCAAGCTTATCCCACTTCCATTCGGGTATCGGCATAGGCTGTAACAATCCTACTGGCTTTTGATGCTCTGCCTTGACTCTCTGGCATACATCACATACGGCTACATACTCGGCGATATCCTTCTTCATACCAGTCCACCAGAAACGTTCCTTCAAATCCAAATATATCTTGGTGTTTCCGGGGTGTATCGAGTATGGTGAGTCATGAGCCTCCTGAAGTATTAAGTTTCTGATCTCTGGGTCATTGGGCACATAAACTCGGTCCTCAAACCATAAGGTCTCGTGCTCATCTTCATGAAAACCTTTGGCCTTTCATTTGCTCATTCTCTCTTTTATCTCGGCAATCTCTTTGTCATCCTTCCGAGCTTCTCGAATCTTGCCCAACAATGTAGACTGAACCTCCATTGTTGCAACAAAACCTCTAGGAACAATCTCTAATCGAAGTTCCATGATATCCTCTGCTAACTCCTTTGGTAATCCTGTACTCTCTAGGATATTAGCATAACTTTTCCGGCTCAAAGCGTCTGCTACGACATTGGCCTTTCTTGTATGATAGTGCAGCTTCATGTCATAATCCTTTATAAGCTCCAACCATCTCCTCTACCTAAGGTTCAGTTCCTTCTGTGTGAAAATGTACTTCAAACTCTTATGATCCGTGTACACATCACAATGGTTTCCAATAAGGTAATGTCTCCAAGTCTTCAACGCATGCACTACGACTGCTAGCTCCAAATCATGCGTGGCATAATTCAATTTGTGAGGCTTTAGTTGTCGTGAGGCATATGAAACAACTCTTCCGTCCTGCATAAGCACACTTCCAAGTCCTAAGCGAGAGGCGTCACAATACACTTGGAAATCCTTATGTATATCTGGCAGTGTCAGCACTGGGGCTGTAGTCAAACGTTTCTTCAACTCTTGGAAACTTGCCTCGCAATCTTCTGTCCATTTAAACTTTGTATCCTTCTTCAATAACTCAGTCATTGGCTTCGCAATCTTGGAAAAAATTCAATGAATCTCCGATAGTATCCTGCGAGTCCGAGAAAACTGCAGATCTTGTGGGTGCCAACCATTCAGTGACTGACTGAACCTTGTTGGGGTCTACTCCTATACCTTCTCCTAATATAACATGACCAAGGAATCCGACTTCCTCCAACCAAAACTCGCATTTGCTGAACTTGGCATACAACTGGTGTTCCCTGAGTTTCTCGAGAACTAAACGCAAATGCTCCTTGTTCTCCTCTTCATTCTTCGAGTATACCATTATATCATCAATAAATACCACAACGAACTTGTCCAAATACTCCATGAACACCTTGTTCATCATGCTCATGAAATAGGCAGGGGCGTTAGTCAATCCAAATGACATGACAGCATATTTGTACCGTGTGGTGAATGCTGTCTTGGGTATATCCTTTTCTCGAATCTTCAACTGGTGGTATCCTGATCGCAGATCAATCTTCGAAAACACCTTAGCTCCTTGCAGCTGGTCAAACAGATCATTGATCATCGACAGTGGGTACTTGTTCTTGATGGTCACTTCATTCAAGGCCCGATAATCAACAACCATTCTTAGGGACTTATCCTTCTTCTCTACCAAAAGCACTAGGGCTCCCCATGGTGATGAACTCCGTCGAATGTAACCTTTCTCCAATAACTCCTTGATCTGTTTCTTAATCTCCTCCAGATCATTCGCGGGCATCCGATAGGGTCTCTTGGATATTGGCCCTGTACCTGGCAATAACTCTATCAAAAACTCGATATCTCGATCCGGTGGCATGCCTGGTAACTCCTCTGGGAAAACATCCGGGTAATCCTTCACTACAGGCACTTCCTCCTGAACAACTCCCATGAGGGTATTCACTTGGCTCCTCCTAGGCACATGCCTAGATACATACTTAATCCCTTTTCCCTCCGGGGTGGTGAGATAAATAGACTTACTAGCACAGTCAATGCTTCCTCCATACTTTGACATCCAGTCCATACCTAATATCACATCCAATCCTTGTGACTCCAAGATTATTAGGTCAGACGGAAAAACATGGGTGCCAATGGTTAGGGGTATCTGGTCGCACCATCGACTAGCCATATATTTTGCTCCAGGTGAACTCACTAAAAGAGGGGTCCTAAGGGTTTGGGTTGGTAGTTTAAACTTATCCACGAATCCCCTTGATATGTATGAATGCGATGCACCAGTATCAAGAAGAACAAGAGCGGTAAATGACTTAACCAAAAACTTACCTATAACCGCGTCTGGCTGCTCTTCAACCTCCTCCACGTTAACGTGGTTCACTTGTCCTTTGTTGAATGGATTGGACTTCTTCCCAGCGCTTCCATTTCCGTTTCCATTCTTCCCTTCAGGGCAATCCATAGCATAGTGTCCAGTCTTCCCGCACTTAAAGCAAGTAACATGACTTAGATCTCTTTTGGCGGGTGTGGCTGGATTGGGGCGGTTCTGATTGTTGTTTGTTCCATTCCCATTCCCATTCCAAGAACCATTGTGGTTATGCGAACTTCCTCCGGTGTGGTTATGACCTCCGTGGTTATGAACAAGTCCTCCCGAGTTCGGGGTTAGGCGAGGCTTCTGCTGAGCTACTGAGTTATACCTTCCTTGTCCATACTTCCTCTTACGGCTCTCAATCTGCTGCTGCTTCCCTTCAATCATAAGAGCCTTATCTACCAACTCCTGGTAGTTGTTGAAGGTTGCTACCATCAACTGCATGCTCATCTCATCATTCAACCCTTCCATAAACTTCTCCTGCTTCGCGGCATCTGTGGCCACGTCGTCAGGGGCATAGCGAGATAACTTGCTAAAATCATCCACGTACTGAGCCACAGTACTGTTCCCCTGGCGTAAGTTGCGAAACTCACGCTTCTTCATATTCATAGCTCCAGTTGAGACATGGGCTGTACGGAAAGCTTGCTGAAACTGATCCCAAGTTACGTTGGCTATGGGGAAAGTGGCTGCGTAATTCTCCCACCATGAGGCTGCTGGTCCATCCAATTGATGTGCAGCAAAGCGCACCTTCTCAGCATCTGTGCAACCTGCGGTGGTCAACTCTCTTCCAATACGGCGTAGCCAATCATCAGCAACTATAGGCTCGGTGCTACTGGAAAACACCGGCGGCTGTAACCTCAGAAAACGGCTAGGTTGTCAACTGGGGGCGGGTTGTTGTTGTTGCCTTGGTTCTGAACTAGCAATTGCATCAACGTGTTCTGCTGCTGGATCAACTGAGTGAGCTCCGGCGGGAAGGCAAATCCGGTGTCACGTCTCGGAGGCATCTGATGGGTTTAGATGGAAGAGATCAGAATAGAAAAGGGGTCTAATGAGAAAAAAACTACCCATATGCACATGAGACAAACACAAACATTCCACTCAATCAATCAAGCAAGGGCATACAAGCGGTCTAGAACTATCGCAAAAGTGCTCAACTACTACTAAATACATGGGGGAATACTACTAATCATTTGGTTGTCATCTAGAAATTTTGATCGGTGCAAGACTCCATGATATCTGCTCCAACTTCGTCTTCATAGTCATCATCAGTAGGGTCGGAGTCGGTGTCGTCGATGATGATGTAGTTGTCCGGGCAAGTGGAATCATCGTCTTCTCTTCCCGGCGCTGGATCTCCCATGAATACTCCGATCTTCTTTACCAGGACATCATTCTTCTCCAGTAGTGTCTTGATTTCCTCCTCATATCCATCGTGTATAAACTTGAGTTCTTCCTCCAGCTCGATGATCCTAGTCTTCGCCTTCTTTAAATCCATCATATCTGCGCACATCTGGTTCTCCTGACGTCGAATGTGCTGGTTTAGCTCCTGGATGAAAGCTGCAATGGATTTGTCCTTCTTGGTGCTGATCATCTCCCGTTGCTCGTCTGAGCGCCCACATATCTGGTAGATAGTGTCGTTGAGATCCTTGTTGTAGACTTCTCCAATGCATCCCATGGTAATGTGGGCTGCCATGCTCTTGCCTAGACTCCAGGTGGGTGCTTCAAAAGAAAACTCTATGGGCTTAGAGGTTGGCGAGAATGTCCTTCCTGGAACTTGTACTTGAATCATCTAGTGCTCCTCTTCTGGTAAGGTGGCGTTGTATGTCCCGGTGAAGCTTGGTATTCCAATGTTCAAGTACCTAGTGACTTCCTTCAAGTGGCGTCCAAAAGGTGTGTCTTCATCCGGTTGCGCAAACTTGTTCTTCATCTCTGCCATCCTAAAGAGTAGAAAATGGAGAGGAGTCAGGAATGAGTAGAGAAGAGTGACCTAGGGTTTATCTTAGTGGTCCTGTCCTACACTCAGCATGTGCTCTGATACCATCTTGTAGCGACCCGACCTCAAACGGTCAAGTCTCTGTGCTTCAGTGTCATCCCTGGATCGGTAATGCTGACACACACAGTACTCGAAGGATTTATAACAGAGTAGCAATCACACACTTATTACATCGAATGTCTCAAAAGAGAACTTATTACAATAAATATGGCTTAAGGCCATCTAATACGATAACAGCGAAAGGCCTGGAAGATAAAGTGAGTCCATCAACTCCAACGGCATAGCTGAGCTGCACGGCAACGACCTAACGAACCTTACTCCTCGTCTGAAATGTCTGCAACATAATACGTTGCAGCCCGAGAATGGGTCAGCACATGGAATATGCTGGCAATACAACACAGTAGAGCAAGAACGGAATAATGCTATCACTACATGCATATTTGGCTGGTGGAAAGCTCTATGGTTATAGTTTTTTTTGCGAAAAGCCAATTTTTCCCTACAACAAAGGAATAGATTTTAATTTAACTATCATGGTAGCTGAAACATCATTGAGAAGGTTCCTCCAACTCAATCCCAATTAAAGTGATTAAGAACCCAACAATATTAATTAAGAGTGATGAGATACTTAAGATACTCCAAGTACTAGATACTCAAGATTGTCCATAACCGGGGACACAGCTAGCCATGATTAGTTTGTACACTCTGCAGAGGTTTGCGCACTTTTCCCCATAAGACTCGATCGCCTCCATTGGATTTCTCGCACTACATGGTGTTTGAGAAACGGATGACCGAGACATAGTCTTTCAGAAACATTAACTCTCTACTCCGGGTAGACCATACCAAACCTACAACCCACTACCTGCTGATCTACCTCTTCGAGAGATTCACGTAACTTACTCAACTATGCTAGAGCCCATAATAGCTTGTGGCTGCACACGGAAGTTTCTAGCATGAATCATCTCAGTTCCCTTTGAGCCTGGGTGGCGGTCCATAGGAAAATCACACGGAACCCCGGGATTTCCAAAAATACAGACAACACTGGATTCTCCAGGTGCCTCAATCCACCCAGATGTTTATTTAAGTTGCCACCTTAAGTTGAACCATTAATTAATAATCTCACATCTGTCATGGATTTCACTCATCCAAACCACGTCTACGAGCATAGCATAGCAGTATAAGCAACGCGTAGAAGTAACTCCCAAGGGTTTGAATATAACACGGCAATATGTTCTACCTCATCAACTACTTCCCAACCCACATGTTAATGACATCCTAATCATGCAATGTTTGAGGATTGAAACTAATGCATAAAAACTGGGTATGGAAAGAGTATGATCAATGTGTTACTTGCCTTGCTGACGATCCGCGAAACCTAGGGACTCCAAATAACACGCTTCGCACTCTGGGAATTCTATCGCAAACAAACAATAGCATACATAAGCAATCAAGCAAAGATGCACGGGCAAAACTCAAATAAGAGAGATTGACCAGAAAAGTTCAACTTAAGAACTCCGGTTTGCAAAAAGAATCAAATCGAACGGAGCAACAAAACTCAAACGGCGAAAGAAACAAGATTTGTTTACTAGTCTGAACTAAAGTCAAATTTTACAGTACCAAAATCTTGTTCAAGTTGATTAAACAGAAAGAGGGTCTCGAGACGAAGATCCAGGCGCTTGAATCGCCTGATTCCGATAAACGAGCAAAAAGATAAACTGAAACAAAAACCGGATCAGAAATCGCGATCGAGAATAATCGCGGAAAAATCCGATAAAAGAAAAATTGACGAAGAGGCTAACGAATGAGCGTTCGTTGTCTGTAACTACCGAGCGAAAACCGTTCGTTAAAACAAACGCACGGACGAACGTCCGCTAAACAGAAGAACCGGGAAAAACCGGCGAACCGATCTGAAACAAAATGAACTAGGGTTCAAAAAAAACCGAATCGGTTTTCTAGAGAAAACCGGCGGCGGCGGCTACCTCGTCGGATCCGGCGAGGCGGGGCTCCGGCGGCATGGGGCTTCGGCGGCAGGGCGGCGGGCAACGGTGGCGGCTTGCAGCGGCGGCGGCGAGGCGCGGGTGGCAGCGCGGCTCGGGTGGCGGGCTGCGGCGGCGGTGGTTGGTGGTGGTGGGGGGGCTTGGGGCGGCATATAAAGGGGGTGGCTTGGTGGAGGGGGCAAGGTGGCGGTGGAGGAGTCTGGCTCAGACTCTTGTCCGAGTCGGCGGCTGAGGCGGCGCGCGTCCAGGCGGGAGACGGCGGCGCGGGAGATGGGCCAGCCCGGCTGGGTTTCGGCCCAGCCGGCGCCCGAAGATTTTTTTTAAACAATTCCACTGAACAGAAAATTAATCCTAGAAAATAAAATAAAAATCTAAAAATGCCAAAATAAATTTTCACCGTCTAAATAGAATATTTAGAACGAGATGAACATTTTCTTGGCCCTAAAATGCAATTTTGAAAACGTGCAATTTTTTAATGCAAATAAAAATCCAAATAAAATCAAATATTTGATTTTAATATTTTTCCTCCAATATTTCACTTATTTTGGAGAAGTCATATTATCTCCTCTCATATATTTTAATATGAAATATTTTCGGAGAGAAAAATAATTAAAACCAAAATCCTCGTTTCAATATTTGATAAAAATCAAATATGAAAACCGGGAAATCCCCAACTCTCTCCGAGGGTCCTTGAGTTGCTTAGGATTTCGAGGATCGCGAAATGAAATGCAATAAAATATGATATGCAAGAATGATCTATGTATAACATTCCAAATTGAAAATTTGGGATGTTACACTGCTTCTGCCTTGAAGACTATTCCACTCGTCTGGCCATTTAAAGTTTGGGGGTTGGACATGGTTGGACCTTTCAAGACCGGCAGAAGCGGCTACACTCATTTGCTCGTAGTAGTCGACAAGTTCACCAAATGGATTGAGGCCAAGCCTATCAAGAATCTTGACTCAAGCGTTGCCATTAGTTTCATCAGAGAGCAGATATTCCGATAGGGAGTCCCTCATAGCATTATCACAGATAACGGCTCCAACTTTGATTCTGATGAGTTCAAAGCATTTTGTGCTTCCCAAGGCACCCGGGTTGATTACACATCCATTGCGCACCCACAGTCAAATGGGCAGGCGGAAAGAGAAAATGGCTTGATCCTTCAAGGACAGAAACCCCGATTGATGCGTGATCTCAAGCATGCAGCTGGAGCTTGGGTGACTGAGTTGCCATCTGTCCTATGGGGACTAATAAGGACTCCCAATCGGTCGACTGATCGAACCCCTTTCTTCATGGTGTATGGTGCTGAAGCTATGCTTCCGAGTGATATGCTGCACAATGCCCCCCCCCCCCGAGTGGAACTCTTCTTAGAAGCTAAAGCAGAACAGGCATGCCAGGATGCAGTTGATCTCCTAGAGGAAGAACGAGAGATGGCTCTGATCCGGTCGACCATCTATCAACAAGACTTGCATCAATTCCATGCCAGAAACGTCAGAGGCTGAGAATTTCAGGAAGGAGACTTTGTGCTCCGGGTGCACCAGAAACGGCCTCACAAGCTTGCTCCGGCCTGGGAAGGGCCCTTCATCATCACCAAGGTGCTCCACAATGGGGCGTATCACCTCTACAACATAGCCAGGAAAGAAGACAAGCCACGCTCGTGGAATGCGGATCTGCTTCGTCGTTTTTATACCTAAACACTCAGATCAACTGGTTGTAATAAAAATCCTTCAGTTTGCTTATCAAAGACATGATTTTCGCAGTATCTTAATGATTGTTTTCACATAAGCATGTGTGTTCAAATCCCCCAGTGGGTGGCTTAGCCGCGGTAAGTTTCGAAAAACACTATGAGTGAAAAGCAAGAGCAACCCTCTCACTCCGGGGCTTAGCCGCGAACCCGATTTGCCTAAGTTACAAAAAAAACACTCCGAGTGAAGAGCAACCCTCTCACTCGGGGGCTTAGCTGCGACCCCGTACTTGCCTAAGTTACAAAAAAGCTCCGAGTGAAGAGCAAACCTCTCACTCGGGGGCTTAGCTGCGACCCCGTACTCGCCTAAGTTTCAAAAACACTCTGAGTGAAGAGCAACCCTCTCACTCGGGGTCTTAGCTCCGAACCCGATTCACCTATGTTTCAAAAACACTCCGAGTGAAGAGCAACCCTCTCACTCAGGGGCTTAGCTGCGACCCCGTACTCGCCTAAGTTTCAAAAAGACTCTGAGTGAAGAGCAACCCTCTCACTCGGGGGCTTAGCTGTGATCCCGTACTTGCCTAGGTTATGAAAAACACTCCGAGTGAAGAGCAACCCTCTCACTCGGGGGCTTAGCTGCGAACCTGATTCGCCTAAGTTTCAAAAACGAACTTCGAGTGAAGAGCAACCCTCTCACTCGGGGGCTTAGCTGCGACCCCGTACTGGCCTAAGTTTCAAAAACACTTCGAGTGAAGAGCAACCCTCTCACTCGGGGGCTTAGCTGCGACCCCGTACTCGCCTAAATTTCAAAAAACACCCCAGTGAAGAGCAACCCTCTCACTCGGGGGGGCTTAGCCGCGACCCCGTACTCGCCTAAGTTTCGAAAAACACTCCGAGGAAGAGCAACCCTCTCACTCGGGGGCTTAGCTGCGACCCCGTACTGGCCTAAGTTTCAAAAACACTCCGAGTGTAGAGCAACCCTCTCACTCGGGGGCTTAGCTGCGACCCCGTACTCGCCTAAATTTCAAAAAACACCCCAGTGAAGAGCAACCCTCTCACTCGGGGGGGCTTAGCCGCGACCCCGTACTCGCCTAAGTTTCGAAAAACACTCCGAGGAAGAGCAACCCTCTCACTCGGGGGCTTAGATGCGACCATGTACTCGCCTAAGTTTCAAAAACACTCCGAGTGTAGAGCAACCCTCTCACTCGGGGACTTGGCCACACACTCTGAGCTGCGCCACAAGTATAACGTATGGTTGCACTCTGAGCTGCGCCACAAGTACAACGTATGGTTGCACTCTGAGCTGCATCACAAGTAAAACGTCTGGCTGCGCTCTCAGCTACACCACAAGTACAATGTATGGTTGCACTCTGAGCTCCACCACAAGTACAACATCTGGTTGCACTCGGAGCTGCGCCACAAGTACAACGTATACTTCGAGTGAAGAGCGACCCTCTCACTCGGAGATTCAGCTGGGATTCCCAATTCGCTCGAGTCAAGAAATCTGAAGATGATAAAGACAAAGCAACTGCATTCAACAGAAAAAGCCAAGATTCAGAATCACTAGCAGGAGTACTCGAGCACCAAGCCCGAAAGAGTTTAACGATTATAGGATCACTCGGCATTCCGAGGCAAATAAAATCAAGTTATCAAGTTTTCACTCGGCAGGAGCAGGACTTGCTGGCTCGACAAAACTGTCAAGGTTGACACCGTCTGCAATGCAAGTAGCAGCATTGATGACGGTCTCCATGAAGGATTGGAATTGAAGCTTCTTGGTGTTGGCAACCTTGAGAGCCGCTAGCTTCTCTTCTTTGACTTCCTTGCAATGAATGCGGGCGAGTGACAAAGCTACGTCAGCACCACAGCGGGCGGCTGACTTCTTCCACGCCTACACTCGCTCCGGGATGCTGTTGAGTCGAGTCATCAGTGACTCGAGGACGTTCAGAAGCACACCCTCTGGCCATAACTCCTTGTCGATCCGGGACAGCGCGACCTTCAGTCGAGCGATGTAATCCAAGACACTGGCAAGACGAGATTCCAGTCGCGGCACATTCATTGCAGCTTCATCCTTGATGGGAGAGTTGATAGGGTCCAGACCTGTCTCGATCCGCCCAGTTTCTTCCTCGAAGTTCTGACAGAATTCTGCACGCACAGAAAGGTGTTGGATTGACAGAAACATAATGAAAAAGTTCTCTACAGTCAATCGGATACAGAAAAATACCTTCAAGCATGAGGAACATCTTCTTGGAAAGACCTCCTAGATAAGTTTCCAGATCATCTCTCTTTCGAGTGAGTGTATCAACTCTGTCTGCCAAGGCCACCTTCTCCTCCTTCAGCTGCACGACTTCTTTCTTCGCTTCATCAATGGCACTTCTTAACTTGGCGTTCTCTTCTTCCAACTTTCCGACTGAAGCCAGCTTCTTGGCGGCAAGTTCAGTTTTCTCCCGCACCATCTTCTGCGCCCCTGCAAGGTCAAGATCCTTCTGCTCCAGAGCCTGCTTCATTTTTTCTAAAGAAATAACATTCTTCAAACGAGCTTGGAGTTGACGATTTTCACTACGCACATTTGTTCGAGTGGAATCACTCGGTTTAAAGGCTGAAAGGAAAAGATGGGAAGGCGAGCAGTCGACAAATTGTTACCTCCCATGACAGCTGCTTCATCTTAGGCTTTCTTCAGGTTCTCCTTAGCCAGCTCCAGGTCGAGATTGAGTCCAATTTTCTTTTTCTCCAATTCAGAAAACTTGGCCCCAAGCTCACAGGATTTCCGCAATCAATAAACAAGACATGTCAGTCGACAGAGACAAGGATCGATCACTTCCGAGTGATAAGATACAAGATTAGATTATTATGACGAAAAGAGTTCTGAGACTACTACTGAATCAAACATTCAACAGCAGTCTCGGGGACTACACCTAGTGGGTGCACTTGACATGCCCCACTGGTTTGATTGCCCACTCGACACGGTCCGCCCAGCATGAGTGGAAGGAGTAAAAAACAGCAACAACAACATCTGTTCTCAGACCACAGCCGACTACCTGCAGTTGACCACTGTCTCGGGGACTACACCCAGTGGGTGCACTTATCGTGCCCCACTGGTTCAGTTCCCACTTGGCATGATCCGTCTAGACCGAGTGGAAGTACTACAAACAAACATTTCTCAAAGATCCCCGCCGAATCAAACATTCGACAGCGGTCTCGGGGACTACACCCAGTGGGTGCACTAAGTGTGCCCCCACTGGTTCAAGAGTTCACTCGACACGACCTGGTCGACTCAAGGGAAAGAGCTACAAAGCAAAAGATAAACACCTAGTGGGTGAACAGATGCAAGGTGCAAACTCATGATAGATGCATGTAAAGTTCCAAAACGCTCATCCACGGACATCTTATGAGTAATAAAGCAGCATTTTTCAAGTAGCATATCCTAACAGAGCAAAGATCAAGCTGAAAGACAGTCAAAAATCAACTTACAATCCTACTTACTTGGACGTTGGTTTGAAGGGCAGAGCTGGCATCACAGGCGGCCTTGCTGGTTTCGTACACCACCTTCATTCGGTCCATCATTAGTCCTGCTTGCATCATGGCTTCCTTGGTAGCGCCTACCTGGTCCTCCAGGACATGATGAGTAACAAAAAGTGGAGTTGGTGGAATAGACGAGGCAGCCGGAGGAGCTGAAGCCTGGAGTTGCACGGTTGGAGTAGGGGCTTGAGCAGCCGACGGCATAGGCCGATCAGTCGACATGGGATCAGCAAAAGAAACAGAAGTCCGAACTGGATCACCAAGTTGTTGAACGACTGGTTCTGATGCCGATGTCGAGTGAGACACTTTGTTGGCAGGCACCTTCTTGCTCAGAGTCCTGCCCCTTCTCGTTGTGTTCTTTTGTGGCACTTCTTCATGGTCATTGTCGTCTGGAAGTTCAATAACATTTGGTGGCGCTACAAAACACTCGACCGTAAGAATTCAATCGACCATCGAAACAGTTAGCAAAGTAAGAGCATGGTTGTGAAGCTCTACCTACCCGAGAAGTCGTCGCGTCTGCGGTTTCCGCGTCATCCTGCTCCTTGTCAATGTCCATGGACGTCCCAAAAGTAGCAGCACTAGAAGTTCCCAATTCCACTCAGACAAACAAGAAAAGAAGTTCCCGATCAAAATGAAAACAGAGAGGAGAAACACTTACGCAGAAGCAACAGGAACATCCACCTTGATCTTGGGCAGGGCCTTCCGAGGCTTCGGTGGCACAACCCTAGGCTGCTTCGCGGCCTTCTCTGACGGCTCAGGAGTGGACGTCCGAGTGCGCTTCAGAACTTGCGTACTTGGTGGAGCTGCTTTACCATGCCCACCTGCAGGATCCTGCGACTGCTTGGAACGCCGTTCAGAGCGGGGTGGTGAGTCAACCTCTTCACTACTGCTAGAATCCTCGATGCCTCCTTCACTATCGTCCGGATTGCCAGTCGGCGCTTCCGTCTTCACTCTCCTCTCCCTCCTGGAGCTGTTCCCCGTTTGGCATCGAGTACATCTTGGTATAAATATGCAAAATGTGAGTTAACAAGTATCAGTCAGATTTAGGAGCAATTGCAAATCGCAAGGAGAAAACACTCGGTATTTTGAGTCTGACCTCTTCTGGCTCATGGTCGGCATCGAATGGCAGAACCCTCCTAGACCCCCTGGGGTTATCTTTGTTCCTAGTGATGCTTCGCAGCCACAGAGCCACTGTCTCCTCAGTGACCTCCTCTGGGTGGACCCGAGCGGTGTCGTCAGTGCCCGAATACATCCACATCGGATGGGCACGGGCTTGGAGAGGTTGGATGCGTCGACTCAGCAATACCTCCAACAGATCCATGCCAGTCACACCCTCCTGGACTAAGTTAGCGACCTAGTCGACTAAAAGGGACACCTCGCCTTTCTCCTCTGGGGTCTCAGTCAGTCAAGAGGGTTGGCGGAGTCGCTCCATAGTAAAAGGGGGGAGAACGGTCGACTGACGAGGAGTCGGGACGTCATTGCAGTAGAACCAGGTCGACTGCCATCCTCGGACCGACTCAGGAAGGGTCATGGAAGGAAAAGTGCTTCTACCCCTAGTTTGAATCCCCAAACCCCCGCACATTTGGATCACATGCATCTTTTCGTCAGTTGGATTCGCTTTCTTAACCGTTTGAGAACGGCAAGTGAAGATGTGTTTGAAGAGAACCTAGTGCAGTTGGCAACCCAAGAAGTTTTTGCACAATGAGATGTACGCAGCAAGATAGGTGATTATGTTGGGGGGGAATGGTGAATCTGAGCACCGAAGAAGTTCAAGAAACCCCAAAAAAACAGATGCGAGGGAAGGGAAAAACCTCAGTCGACGTGGGCGGTGAGGAGGACACGCTCGCCCTCACACGGCTGGAGCTCGGATTCCCCCTCTGGCAGCCTCCAAGATCCATCAACAATCAAGCCATCGGCGGCGAGCTTTTCCAAGTCTTCTTGCTTGATAGTGGAACGGATACAGTCCCCCTGGATCCAACCAGGGGGCAAACCGGACCGCGACAACGTCCCCCTCGCCGTCTTCTTGCCTTTCGCCGCCGTCGTCGCCTTCTTTGCGCGCTCCAAGGCCATCGTCTTGTCCTTCACCATGGCGGCAGAATGCGCACGGGCGAGCAGAGGTGTCGAGAGCAGACGAAGGCACGGTGGAGAAGCAGAGGAAGAAGAGATTTAATGAGGTGTACTGTACATTGCATCGGCCTCGACGCCTTTTATGGGCCTGCTTCCGAGTGGCTGACCCGAGGGCCCGAGCAATCCTATCATATCCCGCAACAGTCACTCACCCGATACGTGGCGAAAAAGGCAGCGCGGGGATCGAGGCGCCCCTGTCTACTCGCTCTGATTACCACGGCACACTCCGTCCCGCGCGCTTCTCCAAAATTTCGAATCTCGTGAGACCCCAGAACCGCAGAGAAATCAATCGCACCGAAGATTTTGTGCTATAACCCACCCAGAGATTATCAGCATAATTCACTCGACGACCTCTGATTTGATCAAGGCGACTGAAACGAGATTTAAGCTTCAGCATGATTTCCATACTCCAGTGAAATGCCTCCAAAGCATGGAATCGAGTCGGAACCAACTTCAACCCTTCTTCACTAGGACCTCAACCCATTCGGGGGCTAATGACGATGACATGCACCTAGGGTAGGGCCATAGGCCTGACCTAGACGCCCTACCCAAGGACACAACCCAAGAGTCAAGGACATTCAAAGTACAACAGAAAAAAACGACTGAAATCACCTTGGAGTGCAATCCACTCGACCAGCTATCCCACTCGGATACCCCAATTCCACTCGGCCATACGAAGAATCACTTGGAGTACAGAAGGTCTAGAGCCACCCCATGATGGCAATGGTCAAGCGTTCACTCCATAGTCTTAAAGATCATTATAGTCATTTATTGCTAGCGTTACTAGTAATGCCCCTGCCTTAACGTACATTAAACCCTGTGTAATTGAGGGCCGGAGGGGCCTGGCGCACTCTATATAAGCCACCCCCCTCCTCTGGCCAAGGGTTTGCACCCCCTGTAACTCTCATGCATAATCCAGTCGACTAGCCTCCGGGCACCGACACGTAGGGTTGTTACTTCCTCTAGGAAGGGCCTGAACTCGTAAAACTTGCGTACACAACCTCTCCGTAGCTACGGCCTTGCCTCCTCCTACGTACCCCCTATTCTTACTGTCAGACTTGCTCCCACGACAGGGGGTTGATACGTCTCTGTCATATCTACTTTTTCTAACGCTTTACTGATGTTGTTTTGAGCAGAACTGCCATGGTGTTGTTTTTGTGCAGAAATAAAAGTTCTCGGAGTGGAACGGAACTTTGCGAGGATTTTTTATATAATAAAAGAGAATTTCTGGAGCCAAGAACCACCGGAGGGGGGCACCTGGGTGGGCACAACCCACCAGGGCGTCGCCCTCCAAGCGCACCCAGGTGGGTTGTCCCCACCTGGTGGCCCCGCAGACCCTGAAACCGACGCTATAAAATCCTATTTTTCCAGAAAAAAATCAGGGAGAAAGAATTATCGTGTTCCACGAGACGGAGCCGCCACCGTCTCCTGTTCTTCATCGGGAGACCAGATCTGGAGTCTGTTTGGGGCTCCGGAGAGGGGGATCTTCAATCTTCATCATCACCAACCCTTCTCCATCACCAATTTCATGATGCTCCCCATCGGGAGTGAATAATTCCTTCATAGGCTCGTTGGTCGGTGAGGAGTTGGATGAGATTCATCATGTAATCGAGTTAGTTTTGTTAGGGCTTGATCCCTAGTACCCACTATGTTCTGAGATTGATGTTGCTATGACTTTGCCATGCTTAATGCTTGTCACTTTGGGCCCGGGTGTGATGTCTACTACATAACCTTCTTCTTGTAGACGTTGTTGGGCCTCCAAGTGCAGAGGTTTGTAGGACAGTAGCAAATTTCCCTCAAGGTATGACCTAAGGTTTATCAATCCGTGGGAGGCGTAGGTTGAAGATGGTCTCTCTCAAACAACCCTGCAACCAAATAACAAAGAGTTACTTGTGTCCCCAACACACCCAATACAATGGTAAGTTGTATAGGTGCACTAGTTAGGCGAAGAGATGGTGATACAAGTGCAATATGGATGGTAGATATAGGTTTTTGTAATCTGAAAAATATAAAAACAACAAGGTAACTAATGATAAAAGTGAGCACAAACGGTATTGCAATGCTAGGAAACAAGGCCTAGGGTTCATACTTTTACTAGTGCAAGTTCTTTCAACAATAATAACATAATTGGATCATATAACTATCCCTCAACATGCAACAAAGAGTCACTCCAAAGTCACTAATAGCGGAGAACAAATGAAGAGATTATGGTAGGGTATGAAACCACCTCAAAGTTATTCTTTCGGATTGATCTATCATAGAGTTTGTACTAGAATAACACCTTAAGACACAAATCAACCAAAACCCTAATGTCAACTAGATACTCCAATGTCACCTCAAGTATCCATGGGTATGATTATACGATATGCATCACACAATCTCAGATTCATCTATTCAAACCAACACAAAGTACTTCAAAGAGTGCCCCAAAGTTTCTACCAGAGAGTCAAGACGAAAACATGTGCCAACCCCTATGCATAAGTTCACGAGGTTACGGGACTCGCAAGTTGATCACCGAAACATACATCAAGTGAATCACATGATATGCCATTGTCACCATAGATAAGCACATGCAAGACATACGTCAAATGTTCTCAAATCCTTAAAGACTCAATCCGATAAGATAACTTCAAAGGGGAAACTCAATCCATTACAAGAGAGTAGAGGGGGATAAACATCATAAGATCCAACTATAATAGCAAAGCTCGCGATACATCAAGATCGTACCGAACCAAGAACACGAGAGAGAGAGAGAGAGAGAGAGAGAGAGATCAAACACATAGCTACTGGTACATACCCTCAGCCCCGAGGGTGAACTACTCCCTCCTCATCATGGAGAGCGTCGGGATGATGAAGATGGCCATCGGTGAGGGATCCCCCCTCCGGCAGGGTGCCGGAACAGGGTCCCAATTGTTTTTTGGTGGCTACGGAGGCTTGCGGCGGTGGAACTCCCGATCTATTATATTCTCCGATGTTTTTAGGGTATATGGATATATATAGGCCAAAGAAGTTGGTCAGGGGAGCCACGAGGGGCCCACGAGGGTGGGGGCGCCCGGGGGGTAGGGCGCGCCTCCTTGCCTCGTGGCTTCGTCGAAGCTTCCCTGCCGTCTACTCCAAGTCTCCTGGATTGCTTCCAATCCAAAAATAACTCTCCCAAAGGTTTCATTCCGTTTGGACTCCGTTTGATATTTTCCTTTTCTTCGAAACACTGAAATAGGCAAGAAAAAAACAATTTGGGCTGGGCCTCCGGTTAATAGGTTAGTCCTAAAAATAATATAAAAGTGTTTAGTAAAGCCCATAAACATCCAAAACAGATAATATAATAGCATGAATACTTCATAAATTATAGATACGTTGGAGACGTATCAGCATCCCCAAGCTTAATTCCTGCTTGTCCTCGGGTAGGTAAATGATAAAATAAATAATTTATGAAGTGTGAATGCTAGCAGGTGCAGAAGTTTGATCAATGATAATTTCAATCACCTTTTCTAGCATCATCATATGTCATAACAGTAGCTCATCTCCTAAAACTTTTCATGATCAAGTAACAAGCTATTCACATGTTTAAAGTATAGATCATAAACTTTCTTGAAAACTAACAAACCATGTTATTAGTCATCAAACAATTACAATTAATCTTATTTTCAGGAAGGGTCTATGTCAGAGCTTTGATTCAGCAAACTTCACATACTCAACTATCATTTAGTCTTTCACAATTTCTAACACTCACGTGATATTTTTGGGTTCAAAGTTTTAATCAGACACAGAGAAAGATAGGGGCTTATAGATTCGCCTCCCAACCTTTTACCTCAAGGGTAACTATATATATACACGGTAGCGCTATTGTGAGCGTGCGCGCATAATGGCTTAACGTACGCTCCGGTCGATTGCGGGGCATAGGCCTTCCCACCGCTAATCTCTTTGAGGGTAATGGTGCTTGTAAGAAAAAGTAATGCATTTAATTTCGTTACCATGCTTGGTCCGCTGCAACCCGATTCTGAGGTTGGCAGTAATAGAAAAGTAGTATGGATGGTAGTCGACTAAAGTTCTTTACTAGGCTTTACTAGGCAATGAGTTATCCATGGTTCGATCCCTTGGCTCTAAACATAGTAAAACCATGCTGACATATAGTAATGAATTATGACATGCTCACTATTTGTCAGCTATAAAATAGATGGTAATGAAAGAAATTATTTTACCAATAAATAAATTAGAGATGCTTCAATCCAGACGTGTGGTAATAGTGATGGTAATAATGTTACTACATACTAAGAGCCAATTACTATTGCTAAAACAGTGATGATAATAGCATTACTACTTCCTAAAGGGAATTAACCCTTAGTCTGGGCTCCTTTACGATGTTACGATGGCCAGTTACCATGAATTAATGATCCAAGGTGTAGGCGTACATGGTTACCGTAACTTCATTACTATTGTTTTCGCGCGGAGGAACACGGTCTGGCGAAGCATGTTGATTAGTATCTGGTTGTAATTAGTTACGATAGATGTTTCACAAGTGCGCGGTTCAGAGTAATTAGCATATGTACTTGGTTGGTCGATCCGCCACAGTGGCCGGAGCGCACGGTAAGGTATCGTACGCGCAGGCTTAGTTTAGCAATCCTATATATATGCTTCGCCAGACCATATATATATATATATATATATATATATATATATATATATATATATATATATATATATATATATATATATATATATATATATATATATATACACATCTGGGTTATTCTGTTACGTGTAACAGAATATTATTCTGTTACCCTTTTTGAACTAACGGTTTCAGGTGGTTGTACTGATGTTTTCAAAGCGGTTGAACTGATGCTTTCAGTTTTGTTTAACACATCGTCTTCTTTAGTTCAAAAACTTTTTATAATTTTTTTGTCGGAACGGGGCGTGTAATATATCGTTGGAAAGATCTTGACAACCATATTTCAAGTATATTGAACGTTTTTGCAAAATCATTATGGTTTAAGAGCAGTTTTGAAAAAACCGTTTTTTTTCAAAACCGAAAACGTGAATCGTATTTCGGACTCAATTTTCAAACCGTTTGTCGGAATTGAGCAAATAAGATGGCGTTGGAAAGCTGGTGAAAATACGCATCTTCCATATATGTATTGTTTTTTCTAATTCTATATGATTTAAAAGTAATTTGAAAAACGGTGAAATTCTGGGCGAAACGTATTTTCGTGATTTTTTGTAAACGGTTCGTCGGATTGATGCAAATGATACGGCGTTGGAAAGCTATGGAAAATACGCAAATTTTTTGTATATAGATGTTCTTCTAGTTCCTTACGGTTTAAAACGAATTCGAATACGGTCAAATTTGATTTTGAACGCGAATTTTTTAAAAGTTTGTCGAAATATGGCAAATAATATACCGTTGGATAGCTATCGAAAATGCGAAACTTAGTCATGTTGAACGTTTTCTCTACTTCGCAACCGTTTAAGAGTAATTTTGAATACGGCATGACGGATCATGCTGTTTTCTCGTCTGAAAAACAGAGTAGTCGTACTGATATATGTGTATGTTTGCACTGAGCTATTTTTTGTAGAGTAACTTTGAATGGCTCCGAAAAAGGGTACTTATACTGATGCTTGCATGGGTTTGTACTAAGCGTGTTTTCACTAACTAGACTTTGCTCTGCTTTGCTCATAAGTTTTCAATGATTTATTGTATCGTCGCCCCTGTACTTGCATGGTTTATATCATCGAACTGAACGGGGGGTAACAGAATAATATTCTGTTACCGGTAACAGAATAGTCCAGTCTTATTCATATATATATATATATATATATATATATATATAGGTAAAATAAATGGGACACCTAGGTGCCTGGGCACCTTGCTTCATTTTCCAAATTTTCTATGCATGCACTAGCACCTCCACGTCAATTGATTGCCTTCCAAAAAAAGTCACACGCTAATTACTTATTGTCAATTAATTCATTTCCTAAAAAGACGCATGTTACATATTCCATGTAAGCAATCTTGTATATGCTAATTTGACTCTTGTCCCGGCCAGCATATGGACATGGGCATTATTATATGTACAACATATATTTGTACCTATAAATATAGTATGCAGATACCTGAAAATATCTTGAATATGCGCAAAATGTTTGTACTTGTGAGTATGCGTATTTTTTAGCACCCAAGATATTCTCGGGTATGCATATACTGAATATATTTTTGGGTATGTGTGACTTATTAGTACGTCCATGCAGAAAAAAGACTTATTATTGCGTACACGCGTACGCGACTAGCTTATCTGCATATAGCAAACTTAAAATGATTTGCAATCAAATGATTTACTCATTTACCCTTTTAAGTATGTTTATATTTTTTTATATGAGAAACCTGAGAATACATAATATATTTTAGGTACCTACATTTTGTAGAAATAGGATACATGTATGTACTCTAGTAGATACCTCAGACACCAGAAATGTTAGTTCCTAAAAAATTCGGATATACGACATCTCGGAAAATGTAATATCCAAAGTAAACTATGTACATACCCGGCTAAAAATTTGAGATATACAACATACCGGAAGATGTTAATTTCACATTCCTGAATACTATACCCAATGTTTTGTACATATATATACCTCGCTATATAAATGGTTCTAAAGTGTTGTAGTTATCTAGTTGAACTGTATACCCAAAGTAGAATACGTATATACCCATCTATGCATATACCTGGATAAAAATTTGAGATATACGACGTACCTCAAATGTTTCTGTACTTGTATATACCCGGCTATGTTAATGTACGAAAATGTTGTAGGTATCCAAGTATATAGACATACCTCAAATCATACGCGTACAAAAATAAAATGTTATACCCAAATATATGGATTAATTATAATCCATTAATTTTTACTTTTCCTCTCTCCTAATTATATACAAGGAAGGATTGAATGTATGTCATTTATTTTGCATGCCAGAAATATGTTACCATACATAGCGTGGGCTAATAATATACATTGATGATTAGCGTTGTAATTGTTTCCAAATATGTATACCCATTAACTTCAAAATTCTTATAACAACACGCATCTAAATGAAATCTAACGGTGGAAAGATAAGGAGCCTGGGCACCTAGGTGTCCCAAATGCTCGTACTATATATATAGTGTTACTATTCATCACCCAGGGTGCAGAATAAGTTATTCTTCACCTGAGGTAATCTTACAATCATTTCATAATTAAATTACGTTTGGAATTCTAATAGTTACATTTCTATTGATTCACTACGTAAAATTTGACATAAGAAAATAAAAAATATAGGCCATAAGTCAAGAAAATTTGCAGTTTATGTGTATTTTACACTATGTTTTTACGTTTGTAATTTTACATAACATAAAATATTTTTTACGGCGATTATATATTTTCTTACGGTCCCTTTTTGCGTCGGAAATGAGACAAAACTTACATAACGTAAAATTACTGTGCATTGATGGTAAAATAGAGGGGGGTGAAGAATAACTATTACTCACCCAGGGTGTCGAATAACGCGACCCTATATATATATATATATATATATATATATATATATATATATATATATATATATATATATATATATATATATATATATATATATATATCAGGATCTTTCCAACACAATGTGCTAGCCAAAGGATAAAATATAAAAAGGAAAGGTGAAGATCACCATGACTCTTGTATAAGGTATAAGACAAGAATAAAAGATAGGCCCTTCGCAGAGGGAAGCAGAGGTTGTCATGCGCCTTTATAGTTGGATGCACAAAATCTTAATGCGAAAGAACGTCACTTTATATTGCCACTTATGATAGGGACCTTTATTATGCAGTTTGTCGCTTTTATTGCTTCCACATCACAAGATCGTATAAAGCTTATTTTCTCCACACTAATAGATCATACATATTTAGAGAGCAATTTTTATTGCATGCACCGATGAAAACTTACTTGAAGGATCTTACTCAATCCATAGGTGGGTATGATGGACTCTCATGTCAATAGTGGTTTAAGGGATGTTTGGAAGCACAAGTAGTATCTCTACTTGGTGCAAAGAATTTGGCTAACATGAGGGGGAAAGGCAAGCTCAGTATGTTGGATGATCCATGACAATATACTTTATTTCAGATATAAGAAAACGTAACCCATTACGTTGTCTTCCTTGTCCAACATCAACCTTTTAACATGTCATATTTTAATGAGTTCTCACAATTACAAAAGATGTCCAAGATAGTATATTTATATGTGAAATATCTCTTCCCTTAATATTCTTTCATGAATTGTTCAAGTGACCAATACAATGTTTGCTAACCTTCAATAAATTTACCACCTCTACTTCTTATATGTGAAGTCATTACTCCCCATGGTATAGGCATATGAAACATATATAATTTCAGATTTATGACATTCAAATCATTCAACCATTTACTCATAGGATATAAGTGAAGCACACGAGTAAATGATAAACTACTCCAAAAAGATATAAGTGAAGATCAATGAGTAGTTAAATAATTATGTAGCTATGTGAAGACTCTCTTTCATTCAAGAATTTCAGATCTTGGTATTTTATTCATACAGCAAACAAAACAAAATAAAACGACATTTCAAGGATAGCACTCATCATGTGAAGAAGCAAAAACTTAGACTCAACCGATACTAACCGATAATAGCTGAAGAAGAAAGGTGGGATGCTAACCGGGGCATCCCCAAGCTTAGGCGCTTGAGACTTCTTGCAATATTATCTTGGGATGCCTTGGGCATCCCCAAGCTTGAGCTTTTGTGTCTCCTTAATTCCTCTCATATCATGGTCTCCCTAAATCTCAAGAGCTTCATCCACAAAAAACTCAACAAGGACTCATGCGGTAAGTTAGTATAAACCAATGCAAAAACCTTATCATACTCTACTGTAGCAAATCACTAAAATTATTATTCAACATTGCATACTAAATGCCTGTGCATATTTAATAGTCCTATCCTCAAATAGAATCATTAAACAAGCAAACATATGCAAACAATGCAAACATAATAGCAATCTGCCTAAACAGGATAGTCTGTAAAGAATGGAGCAAGATCCATACTTCCCTAGCTCCAAAAATTATGAAAGAAAATTCCCACTGTAGTAAATTTATCAGAGCTTATTATGCAAAAGATTTCAACATTTATCACATTCTGACTTTTCTAGGGAATTTTTGCAACAGCGGTAAACTTTCTGTTTTGAAACAGCAACATGTATACTTGCAAAATCAGCATGGTAAAGGCTATCCTTGACATTTTTATTGAAAATAAAGATGAAAACATTATTATAAATAACATCAAGAAAATACTAACAAAATAAAATGACGCTCCAAGCAAAACACATATCATGTGATGAATAAAAATATAGCTTCAAGTAAAGTTACCGATGAATGAAGACGAAAGAGGGGATGCCTTACGGGGCATCCCCAAGCTTAGGCTCTTGGTTGTCCTTGAATATTACCTTGGGGTGCCTTGGGCATCCCCAATCTTAGGCTCTTGCCACTCCTTTTCCATAGTCCATCAAATCTTTACCCAAAACTTGAAAACTTCACAACACAAAACTTAACAGAAAACTCGTAAGCTCTGTCAGTATAAGAAAATAAATCACCACTTAGGTACTGTTGTGAAATCATTCTAAATTTATAGTAGTGTAATATCTACTGTATTCCAACTTATCTATGGTTCATACCCTTCGATACTACTCATAGATTCATCAAAATAAGCAAACAACACATAGAAAACAGAATCTGTCAAAAACAGAACACTTTGTAGTAATCTGCATCAAACGCAAACTTCTGGAACTCAGAAAAATTTGCCAAAATAGGACGACCTAGATAATTTGATTATTGATCTACTGCAATTGGAATCAGTATTTTATTACTTTCCGGTGATTTTTAATAATTGTTTCATGAGCAGAAAGTTTCTGTCTTTTTCAGCAAGATCTAATAATTATCATCCAAGAAGATCCTATAGGTCTTACTTGGCACAAACACTAATTAAAACATAAAACCACATCTAAACAGAGGCTATATAAAATATTTATTACTAAACATACCCAAAAAGCAAGAAACAAAAATAAAATTGGTTTGCCTCCCAACAAGCGCTAACGTTTAACGCCTCTAGCTAGGCATGATGATTTCAATGATGCTCATATAAGAGATAAGAATTGAAAAATAAAGAGAGCATCATGAAGAATATGACTAGCACATTTAAGTCTAAACCACTTCCTATGCATAGGGATTTTGTGAGCGAACAAATTATGGGGACAATAATCAACTAGCATAGGAAGGAAAAACAAGAATAACTTTAAAATTTTAAGCACATAGAGAGGAAACTTGATATTATTGAAATTCCTACAAGCATATGTTCCTCCCTCATAATAATTTTCAGTAGCATCATGAATGAATTCAACTTCTTTTCATGATCTACTTGCATAGAAATTTTACTACTCTCCACATAAGCAATTTTCTTCTCATTCGGAATAGTGAGAGCAAACTCAACAAAATAGTTATCATGTGAGGCATAATCCAATTGAAAACTAAAATCATGATGACAAGTTTCATGGTTATCATTATTCTTAATAGCATATAAGTCATCACAATAATCATCATAGATAGCAACTTCATTCTCATAATCAATTGGAACCACTTCCGAAATAGTGGATTCATCGCTAAATAAAGTCATGACCTCTCCAAATCCACTTTCATAATTGTCACAATAAGATTCAACACCCTCCAAAATAGTGGGATCATTACTTCCTAAAGTTGACACTCTTCCAAACACACTTTCATCAATATAATCATCATAAATAGGAGGCATGCTATCATCATAATAAATTTGCTCATCAAAACTTGGGGGACAAAAAATATCATCTTCGTCAAACATAGCATCCCCAAGCTTGTGGCTTTGCATATCATTAGCATCATGGGTATTCGAAGAATTCATACTAACAACATTGCAATCATGCTCACGATTCACATATTTTATGCCAAGCATTCTATGTAATTCTTCTTCTAGTACATGAGCACAATTTTCCTTCCCATCATTTTCACGAAAGACATTAAAGATGAAGCATATGAGGCACCCTTAATTCCATGTTTTTAGTTTTCTTTTATAAACTAAACTAGTGATAAAACAAGAAACTAAAAGATTCGATTGCAAGATCTAAAGATATACCTTCAAGCACTCACCTCCCCAGCAACGGCGCCAGAAACTGCTTGATGTCTACTACACAACCTTCTTCTTGTAGACGTTGTTGGGCCTCCAAGTGCAGAGGTTTGTAGGACAGTAGCAAATTTCCCTCAAGTGGATTACCTAAGGTTTATCAATCCGTGGGAGGCGTAGGTTGAAGATGGTCTCTCTTAAACAACCCTGCAACCAAATAACAAAGAGTCTCTTGTGTCCCCAACACACCCAATACAATGGTAAATTGTATAGGTGCACTAGTTCGGCAAAGAGATGGTGATACAAATGCAATATGGATGGTAGATATAGGTTTTTGTAATCTGAAAATATAAAAACAGCAAGGTAACTAATGATAAAAGTGAGCACAAATGGTATTGCAATGCTAGGAAACAAGGCCTATGATTCATACTTTCATGAGTGCAAGTTCTCTCAACAATAATAACCTAATTGGATCATATAACTATCCCTCAACATGCAACAAAGAGTCACTCCACAGTCACTAACAGCGGAGAACAAACGAAGATATTATGGTAGGGTACGAAACCACCTCAAAGTTATTCTTTCAGATTGATCTATCATAGAGTTCGTACTAGAATAACACCTTAAGACACAAATCAACCAAAACCCTAATGTCACCTAGATACTGCAATGTCACCTCAAGTATCCATGGGTATGATTATACGATATGCATCACACAATCTCAGATTCATCTATTCAAACCAACACAAAGTACTTCAAAGAGTGCCCCAAAGTTTCTACCGGAGAGTCAAGACAAAAACGTGTGCCTACCCCTATGCATAAGTTCACGAGGTTACGGAACTTGCAAGTTGATCACCAAAACATACATCTAGTGAATCACATGATATCCCATTGCCACCACAGATAAGCACATGCAAGACATACATCAAGTGTTCTCAAATCCTTAAAGACTCAATCCGATAAGATAACTTCAAAGGGAAATCTCAATCCATTACAATGAGTATAGGGGGAGAAACATTATAAGATCCAACTATAATAGCAAAGCTCGCGATACATCAAGATCGTGCCGAATCAAGAACACGAGAGAGAGAGAGAGAGAGAGATCAAACACATAGCTACTGGTACATACCCTCAGCCCCGAGGGTGAACTACTCCCTCCTCGTCATGGAGAGCGCCGGGATGATGAAGATGGCCACCGGTGAGGGATCCCCCCCTCCGGCAGGGTGCCGGAACAGGGCCTCGATTGTTTTTTTTATCTGAAAAAAAACAATCGAGGCCTCGATTGGTTTTTGGTGGCTACAGAGGCTTGCGCGGCGGAACTCCCGATCTATTTTGTTCTTCGATGTTTTAGGGTATATGGATATATATAGGCGAAAGAAGTCGGGCAGGGTAGCCACGAGGGGCCCACGAGGGTGGAGGCGCGCCCAAGGGGAAGGGCGCGCCTCCCTGCCTCGTGGCTTCCTCGAAGCTTCCCTGACATCTACTCCAAGTCTCCTGGATTGTTTCGGTTCCAAAAATAACTCTCCCAAAGGTTTCATTCCGTTTGGACTCCGTCTGATATTCCTTTTCTTCGAAACACTGAAATAGGCAAGAAAACAACAATTTGGGCTCGGCCTCCGATTAATAGGTTAGTCCCAAAAATAATATAAAAGTGTTTAGTAAAGCCCATAAACATCCAAAACAGATAATATAATAGCATGAATACTTCATAAATTATAGATACGTTGGAGACGTATCAGGATGCCATGATTTCAGATCTGAACCGTTTATGTTATAGATCTGATCTTGCAAGTTATAGTCACCTACTATGTGTTATGATCCGGCAACTCCGTAGTGACAATAGTCGGGACACTTCCCGATGATGACCGTAGTTTGAGGTGTTCATGTATTCGCCGTGTGTTAATGCTTTGTTCCGGTTCCCTATTAAAAGGAGGCCTTAATATCCCTTAGTTTCCAATAGGACCCCGCTGCCACGGGAGGGTAGGACAAAAGATGTCATGCAAGTTATTTCCATAAGCACGTATTACTATTTACGGAATACATGCCTACATTATATTTATGAACTGGAGCTAGTGCCGTATCGCCCTCGGTTATAACTGTCTCATGATGAATATCATCCAACAAATTACCGATCCAATGCCTACGATTTTCCTACATATTAATCTTGCTCAGTTACTGCTGCTACTGCTACTATTGCACTTGCTAAAAAACTAGTACTATCACTGTTACCATTACTATTGTTGTCGCTACTATTATCAAAACTATCATACTACTTTGCTACTGATCACTTTGCTGCAGATAATTAATCTCCAGGTGCGGTTGAATTTACTAATAAAATGCTAATACTTGCAAGTATTCTTTGGCTCCCCTTGTGTCGAATCTATAAATTTGGGTTGAATACTCTACCCTCGAAAACTGTTGCGATCCCATATACTTGTGGGTTATCAAGACCTTTTTATGGCGCCGTTGCCGGGGAGCATAGCTATATTTGTTGAGTCACTTGGGATTATTATCAATTTATCACCATGAAGAATCTGAAGGATGCTAAGACTAAGATTTTTCCCTCTAAGACGAGGGGAGGTACGGAACTGCCATCTAGCTCTGCTTTAGATTCACCTTCTATTATAAGTAAACTCGCAACACCACCACATGCTATCAATCTTGATATGTAGCAAGTTATTGATGATGCTACTTCTGCTATGAATGATACTTATGATGATGCTAGTACCTTGCTTGATGATAATGTGCCACTAGGTGAATTTCTTGATGAATAAATTGCTAGAGTAAGACAGCATGATATTGTTGAAACTAATGATGAGCTTGAACCCGAAAGTCTGGAAACACCTATTAGAACTATCCCTCCTAGATATGAATTGCCAAATGTACCGGAAGGTTATGTTATGAATGAGGATACAACTAGAGATATTCTTGCTTGTCAGAATAGAGATGATCTGTAACATCCCGATTTTCGTAATGTTTAAGAAAAAGTTTTCCAAAAATCGGTACAAGAAAATTTCATTTGTTTTATTTGTTAATAAAGCTTAAATGAGTTTTCATAAATTTGGTGGAGTTAATTTGATCTAATGCCAACTTAAATTAAATTTGTATTTTGGAACTTCTTTCAATTTTTTTTGAGCTTCCGTTCCTTTAATAGATTTTCCTTTAGGAAAATCTAATTAATTTCTTTTCCCAACTCTTGCCAATATCCAGTGGCCAATCTAACTTCTCTATTCGCTCTCACTGCTTCTTATTCCTCTCACCCGAATGGACTCAACCCATTTTTTTTCTTTCTCCATCTCTTGGACCGTAGCCCAACAACTCCCTCTCTCTATTTTTCCCTGCTTCCCTCCTTCCTCATGAGCCAAAGTCCATCTCTCCTCTTTTCTTTTCTTCCTTTATTTTTCACATGGGCCTTAGCCCATTTACCACATGTAGCTGAACCCCTCCTTGTCACGTACACACATAAACCTCACGTGCATACGAGAAACCTACAGACAGAAAACGCACATAGTCACTGCTGCGTGTTGCCTCCTTAATTCCCTCTCCTTGACTTCCCCTTGCCTTATTTCTCTCCACTTTCCATCTTCCAAGGCAAACCCCAAGCGCTTCTCCTTCCTCACGGCTCCACCCACACTTGCACGTACATGCGCACACGAAGCTGAAACGTACATGCACTACAACCCTATGACTCCCTTAACTCTCAACCGTTCTCAAATCCGTGAGTATATATATGTGTGCCTCCACCTCCTCTTGCAATCCCCTACCACCTCCTGCCCTCCCCCTTCTCTTTCTCTACAGAAACTCTCTCTCCAAAGAATGGTGCTCCATGGACGCCGGTGCTCGTTCCCGGTGATGTAGACCATCTCCAACCAAACCCTTGCGCCAAGTTCTTCCTTTCCACACCACGAATCCATTCAGAGAAGAAGGAACGTGTTCCGTCAACTACATGCGAAGAATTCAGCATGTTCGTCTACACTGTTCATTGAGTTCGTCGGATCGATTCGTTGCACTCGGTAAGTTTATGTCCAATTCCTTTTGCACATGCACTAAACCATGTTCAATCTATCTCCTAGACATCCTAGTTCAACCTATTTCTCTTGTTGGCCACGTCAACCACGTCATGTCCATGAACCGGAGGCCATCCGATGGTATTCATTTTCTTTAATTTTCATTCGTCATATGACTTCGTGCCCCATAGATGAAATACCCTTAGGACCTTCGTAACCCCGTGGAGGAGTCAGATTACTTGCTTGATCAATTGGATGTGGTGTAGATTTTACTGTTTGTTGATAGGTGGTATTTTTGTTGTTATTTATCGTATGCTCATGAAATGCCTAGGACTCGCTCGTAGTTATTTCATATCGTAGGAGTTACATATGATTTACTAGATTACTTGTTTGGTCAATCGGGTTATAGTGTAGAGTTAAATAGCGGTTTATGCCTAGGATCCGATAAGTGTTCTGAGTTCGGTAAACTTTTCTTGTTAGTCTAATATTTTATTATGTTAGTGATATGCCTAGGAGTGCATGCTAATGGTTACATAATTTTATGTGTGACATGTGACTTCTTAGATTTATTTGTTTACCGATAGTAGTTATTTAAAACTAGTGTTGCATGTCGTTTCATGATGATAATGTTGATGCGTCAAGTAACCCTCTTTTGTGCATGCGTACAAAAGTTGGTGAACATTGGGTATGCTTATATTTTCATAGAATTATTCTAAGCCTTGCTTGATTTCCTTAGTTATGGATTACTTCATGTCTTGATTATTTTTAATTTTGTCTAGCATAGCGATATCTTAAATATGGTTTATAGATTTTCATTTTCATCCACGTCGTATGCTTGCTTTATTGGTTTGAATCATTGCCATGCCTATGATTGATATTTTTTGTATGTGTTGGTGCATAGTTCTCTTGATACTAGACGTCAAATGAAATGCCTTGCTATTTCAAAATGACTATGTTATAGTTTGTTGCATAGAATATTATTACTTAGTTGTCTTATTTTGTAGATGATGTTATCCATGATTACATGGTGTTGGTTTCTTCTTGTCATGTTGTAGATTTATATTGCTACATATAGGTTATGCTTGTTTCATATAACCTACTCTATTACTTGTTAATTATCCAAGTTGTTCCATTTACCTAGGATGGTAGTTATGCATACTTAGTTGATTGACATGCCATGTTAGTACTTACTCAAAGTAAAAGGCATATTTTGTTATATGCCTACCATGTTTTCTATTGTTGGTAGTTTCTTATCTTATGTTCATGCTTTTGCTTATACTTTACTTGGTAGATATACATGATAGTAGCTTGATGATATTATACGTAGTTCTGTATCCTATGTCGTTGCAAGTGTAAGTTGTACTAGATAGGTAATGCAAGTCATCTTTGTTATTTGTGCTATGCTATTTCATTGCTTGATGTTGTTGATGCCATGATAGATGTTCACTTGCTTACATGCGTAGTATGATTCTCCTTTGTGCTTATATGTCACATATCATGATAGTACGGTGTGATAATACCTTGTTTGATATTTATGTTAGTCGTCATCAATCAAATTATGTTGTAGTTATATTTGAATTGTATCGGGACCATTGCACATAGCTTGTGTCATGATCATCCCTATGCTTAGCATCATATTTTGTTTGTCTTACTATTTCAGTTGTGGTACCTAACCCTAGACACCATGTCGTGATAGTGATCTTTCATGTTTTATTATGTTCCATGTGCTATAGTTGAGTACTTAATCCCTTGTGATTCTTATAGATGATTGCCTTGTCTAATGTTAGCATTAAAAGTGTTGGATACATTTTACAATCGTTCATCACATGCTATTGTCAATTCGTCCTTCATGATAGTAGTGTTGTGCTTCGATCATATGCTTAGTGTGAATAGCGTGCTTTGTTATTGTAAGAATGTGGTGATAATATTATTGCTAGTGGTTATTAGTTGTTCTTTTTAATTAAGACCATGTCCTAGTTTAGTATCTTCTCATGATCACTCATATGTTCAATGCTTGGGTTATTAGATAAGACATCTTCATGATTCTATACTCACATGCCTTATATGATGTGTCTGATTATTTAATTGTCCAACTAGTTTTCTGATAGCATTGTTTTGTCTTTCTTATAGAAATACTCACTAATAGTTGTTACAATTAGAGTTTAGTTTTTGCTTATTGTTAACCATTATAAGTATTTGGATTCATCCAAATATTTACTTGTGGTTGATTATCAATCTTAATCATATCATGTCTAGATAGTTGTTCATCCATTCGTTTCATGTTTTGTATAGTTTCTTGTTAATTGTTTGACAAAAGAATTGGCTTGATTTAATGGAGTGGATCCTATTTTATTTTAATAATGTTTTAGGACCAATCCTAGATCCAACTCAGTCCATGTTGTTGAATAATGTTTCATTGCTTAACTAGTATGGTTTGTAATGTTGGTATGTTTGTCTTATGGAACAATTGCTTCTGAATTATTATATAATTGATGTATATGTTTGGATGCTATTGACCATTATAAATATTTGGATTCTATCCAAATATTTACTTGTGGTTAACTTTTACCTTTATCATGTCCTGTTGTGATTGTGTAGTTAAATGCATAGGCTGGTTTCTTTTCATATGTGTTGATGCCATTGCCTTTGTTATGTAGTAGTTTCCTGTATAGTAGCTCAGATGTGTAAAGGTCACTACTACAACTTAGTAGCACAATTCATACTAGAACATTAGTCTTGATCGCCAAGTCTTCCATAGCCGTGTCAACCTAAACCTTGTCACTTCGTTGAATCCTCTCTACTTACCTCCCTATCGTGTTATCATTTCGAATCTCCATCTCGATCAATATATTTCTATCCATCCACCCTTAATTGTTTTGAATGTTATTTGGATTTACTTTTGCTTGGGTATTTATGGTTTGCCTTTTGCTATCGGTACGACGAGTAGGGAGTGACGGCGATGTTGCACATGGACGGAACCAGTTTACTGAAGAAGGACTCAACAACGAAGGCATGCCTCCTTCTTTGATCATACTTATCCTATGGTTTATAAAATTGCATTGAGTTTTATTGTTACTATATGCATGCTATTTTAATTCTCGTAGCTAGCATGTCAATTGACACATTACCTTGATCTGCTTGTCGCCTATTTACTTGACACCTGAGTAGAAGTGTATGATTCCGGTAGAGTAGAAATGCTTAGCCATGCTTATCACCCTATAGGTTCTTTATTGAATGACCTCTGAGTCATTGACAGTTGAAACTTAACGCTGAGCTAGGCCTGTTGGCCCTTGTTGACCTTCTCTATCCTCTTCTACTCTGGGTGAAACTTACCATCTGAATACTGGCGCGGGCGACAGCTGAATCAAGGATTGAAGGAGCGATTGGCCGCCCTTCACGAGTTGAAGGGGCAATCAGTCGTCCGTGCCGCATAAGGCCTAATAAGTCTTGGATTTGAAGATTGTGATAACAGTACAGCCACATGCTATATGGGCACTGGCTTGGTCAAGTAAGCTAGTCAGCCTTAGGTGTCGATGTCGCCGTACCGCAGATGGGATAGCTGCCTTGCGAGGAGTATCCTCGGCACAGATGGGGGGACCGGTTTGAGGATGTACTCTCAGTTCCGTGCGCCAGACCCGGTGGGCATGTCACACCTTTGGGGGATCTAGTCCAAAGACCTCGTCACAATCCCCCTGCCGGTACACCAAATGGAGTACTATACCAGCGGCCACTGGTGGCAACAAGTCGGGATTGTGTCGTGTGGGTAAAGTGTACGACCTCTGCAGAGTGTAAAACTATTCGAATAGCCGTGTCCATAGTCATGGACAGCACATGAATCTTTCATGACATACAGGACCTGTCTTGCTTATTCCCTCTTTGCCCCTATACTTGGAACCTATGAAGGATGTGAGTTGATCGAGGATCCTCACTTGATGAAAGTTGTTCTGGAGATAAACATGTTTTCATCTAAAATTGCTTTTATCCAACTACTTTATTTGTTAAACAAAATTAGCTTTACGCAAATGAGCCATACAGCCAACCTTTGAAGCCACATGTAGCTATTAGGTCCTTCCCCGAGGGAGGCATGTTGAGTACGTAATGTACTCATGGCAATAATTTTGTTGATAACAGGGTTCCATGAAGATGAAGGTGATGACTACGTCTACTATGGTGATCCGTAGGAGTGAGGTCACGTGGACTACATCGACTGCCTGTGGCTGAGATGGAGTCGCTACGCATTGTACTTTCCGTTGTTTTTTTTTCTTCTGAATGTAATAAATGGCATGAGACATTTCGCTAGGTATGTCTTGTGACAATATATATTGCTTGTAATACTTTAATGTATTGTGCAATGATATCATTTCACTGTGTTGTCAACAATGATCCTGGGGTTGACAAATATACACAGGAGGATCTGGAAGCTAATTCCGGGTTCTCACATGATCTATAGAAATTATTATGAAAGTATAAAGAAAAATCCTTGAATGCTAGAATCCAATATGATGCTAAGTTTGCTACTTCACCTATCTTTATTGATGATAAGGATTATGAATTCTCTGTCGACCCAGAGTTAATTACTTTGGTTGAATCTGATCCTTTCCATGGTTATGAAACTGAAATTGTTGTGGCACATCTTACTAAGTTGAATGACATAGCCACCCTTTTTGCTCATGATGAGAAAATTCGCTATTACTAAATTCTCAAATTATTTCTTTTCTCGTTAAAGGGTGATGCTAAAGCTTGGTACAATACTCTTGCTCCTGGTTGTGTGCGTAGTCCCCACGATATGATTTATTACTTCTTTGAAAAATATTTCCCGGCTCATAAGAAACAAGCTGCCTTACATGAAATATTTAACTTTGCGCAAATTGAAGAAGAGAGTCTCCCACGAGCTTGGGGAGGCTTCTCCAATTGCTTAATGCTTTGCCTGGTCATCCTCTTAAGAAAAATGAAATACTTGATATCTTCTATAATGGACTAACCGATGTTTCTAGGGATTTCCTAGATAGTTGTGCTAGTTGTGTTTTTAGGGAACGAACTATTGGGCAAGCTGAAGAATTATTGAATAACATATTGAAAAATTATGGTGATTGGACTCTTCCTGAACCACCGCTTAAACCCACTCCGAAGAAAAGGGTATCTTATATCTCAGTCCTGAAGATATGCAAGAGGCAAAGAAATCTACGAGAGAAGAAAGTATTAAAACTGAGGATGTCAAAAATTTACCTCATATTAAAGAAATACATGGGCTTGATACACCACCACCACCTAAGGTGGTAGAGGTAAATTATCTAATGAAATTCAATGATAATGACAATCCTCACAATATGCATCCTAGCCAGTGCCTTTATGAGTTTGAAAATTACATTAGAAAACAAGATCACTTCAATGCAAATGTAATGAAACAATTGAAATACAATTCTGATATGATTACTCGCTTGAGTGACTTGTTATTTAGAATCTCAAATGATGTTAGAGGTGTGGGGAAGCATGCTTCTATGGTTCAAACTCAGTTAGAACAAGTTGCTAAATCTCAAAGAGAGTTGCTAGATGAAATGAATAATAATATCAATGATCATGCTATTAGAGTCATGACTAGAGGAGGTAGGATGACTCAGGAACCACTTTATCCTGAGGGACACCCAAAAAGAATAGAACAAGACTCTCAAAGAGCTAACACTGATGCACGTAGTCCTTCTAAAAAGAAAAAGAAGAAGAAAAATTATAGGACGTTGCACGCCTCTAGTGAACCAGAAGTAGAAAAACCTCCTCATAATGAAGTTTCTATCTCGGATGCTGAAACTCAATCTGGTAGTGAACACTCACCTTCTGATAAGGAAAAAGATAATGATGAGGTTCATGAAGACACTCAAACAAATTATAAATAACTAGACAATGATGTTGAGATAGAACCAACAGTTGATCTTGATAACCCACAACCCAAGAATAGAAGATATGATAAAAGAGACTTTGTTGCTAGAAAATGTCGGTGTACTAAAGTAGGGGTACCTTAGTACCCCAGACTTGTGCACGGGTAGTTGTAGCACCCTGCGGCGAGGCCCGCCCAGGAAGCGCCAAGAGAAGACCAAGCATTCAAGACAAGGCCCCCGGCAAGAGGAGCTTGCCGGGCCAAGAAGACAAGGCCCCCGGCAAGAGGAGCTTGCCGGGCCAAGAAGACAAGGCCCCGGCAAGAGGAGCTTGCCGGGACGACTAAGCCCATGTAATACCATCCAAGAACAAAGTATACGAGACAGAAGATCAAGGCCCCGACAAGAGGAGCTTGTCGGGAAGGCCGAACCCAGGCACCACAAGAGAAGCCCGCCACGGCGCGCCATGCGCCCCGGCAAGGCCTGATAGCCGGCAAGCTATCAGGCACAGGAAGACGACCCCCGCGGCAAGCCACTTGCCGCGGCAAATCGCCACCTCAGGACTGCGCTCCAGCTCACCCGCCCATGCGTCGCTCCGGGGTTTCCCCCAAAGGCACGTGGCGGGGCACCGCGCAGCCAGGGGCATGCGGTGGCATGCAGCCACCACCGTGGCGAGCGGTGGCGCACCTAACGGTCCGCCTCGGTGCTGTCCAGGCGACCGTGACGGGCATTTAATGCCCTTGTCCCCTACCGTCAGAAGTAGGTATGATAACACTGTGCCGCACTGTAGCGCCACCGTTCCCGCACTGTTACAACTTCCACCCCTTTTACACTTTTACCCCTTTCTCTTACGTTGACACCTGTCGGTGACCCCTTTGCGCTATAAAAGGAGGCCCGTGTGCAACGTAGGGTTGGGAGGTTCGGAGGTTCGGAGGTTCGGAGATTCGGAACCCGGACAACCATACGCTCGGTGTAGCTAGCTCTCCAAGCTCCCGAGCTCCGCAGTTCAATACAACCAAGCAGGAGTAGGGTTTTACGCGTCTATCGCGGCCCGAACCTGGGTAAACCGCCCGTGTGCTCGCCTCGATCTGCTCTCTGTGCTCCCTCCGCCCCCCCTCACCGGACAACGAAAGGGGCTCCGGCCCCATAGGTGCTCGCGGGGGACGCCGTCCACCCCGACATCTTTGGCGCGCCAGGTAGGGGGACGCCGGGGGACAGCCCGCTCCTGCGGATCCCAGGATCCGTCCAGTCGAAGTAGGTGTCCCCGATAAGCCTTGCTCCGGCAAGCAGAACAGCAGTCTGAGCGCTGAGGAACAGTCCGCTCCTGCGGATCCGAGGATCTGTCCAGTTGAAGCGGGGGTTCCCGGCAAGCTTTGGCATTCTTTCCCACGGGCTCGTGTGCGGCCCTCCTCGAGTATCCACTCGCGCAGAGACTGGGCAAGAAGCAGCTGCTCCTTGAGGAGGACCGCCTTCTGGCCGCTGGGCGAACGATTCGCCTCCAGCGAACTCTGCGCCGCTCCCGTAGCCGCAGAAGTTAGCGCCAGAAGTCACGAGAAAGGCGACCTCGTTCCCCGGCGCGCCTCGTCCGCCGGGGTGCCGAACGAGTTGACGCCGACCGTGGGAGGAATCTTGCCAGCGCGGTTGCCGGAACCCGTTCCGCCAACCACCCTCTCTGCCCAAGTCTTGCCGCAGTTGCATGTGATCCTTGGCGCAGAGGGGCGCGGATCCCCAAGCATAGCTACGCCTAGCTCCGGAGGGTCGTGAGGCCCTGCGCCTTTGCCTACCCCCAGGATGGGCTGGATGCTGCCCAAGGAGGTTTTACCCTACCGGGCGGCAAGCGATAAGAAAAGATAAGTTGCCGGAGCTCGAGCAATTACCCCATAAATTTTTAAGAGTTATCTCCCTCGAACGACCGAGCCTTGGTTGAGAGGCCTGAGCGCGGAAGGACCGGCACGAGACTGGTTGCGCCCTCATTTCGTTTCGAGTCCGCTCAACGACTTGAGTGTGCTACACCCCGAGTAGCGTCCTCACTTTGTTTCGAGCTCGCCCGGCACCCTAAGCGTGCTGCGACCGCAGTCGCACCGCTTACTTGGCCTTGAGCCTGCTCAACAATCTGAGTGAGCGGCAACCAGCCGCGGCGAGGTTTCTTGCCGGTGGTAGCCCCGCCAGCGGGTCGCTGGCGTCCCGCACTCGGCGCCCGTGGCAAGGCGGAGGCCTACGCCGGCAAGTCCCCGAAAACGTAGGGCGGAAACAAACAAGGCGCCGGTCAAGTAGAGGAGATAACAGTGCGATGCATTGCTTAAGATAAAAAGTTATATTACAAAATGCCTTACTGCTGCTCTAACCAGCCGTTTCCCATGGCATATTTAACAGCGGCAGGGAAAGGAGATAAAAGAAAGGGGCAGGCGGCCTAGTCCACGCGGTCGCCCTCGATCCTCTTGACCCCGGCCGCCTTCTTGACGATAGGGGCGATGAGGGCCGGATCCCCGTCAGGTCTGCGTTCTCCGGCAAGGGCCTGAGGACGTTGGTAAGCCTGATGTCGGGGTTGCGGAAAATGATCTTCACCAGCACCCTCTCGAGGGCCCCGGAGATGGCCTCCCGCGTCTCGTCGGCCAGCTCCTTCGGAAGCGACGTTCGGAGGTGCTGGAGCGCCTGCACCACCCCCTGGAAGAAGGAAGTGAGCTTGGCGCTGGGCACGACGTCCTCGTCGGTGAGGGACTGGTGGCCCTCAATCCCCAGCAGCGTCAGCTCCTTGTCGATGGTGGCGGCGATGTCGACGAGGCCCTCGGTCCACCGCTCCACCGTATCCCTGAAGGTGTTCTGGGAAACGGCGGCGCGCCTCAGCAGCTCCTCGTTGCCGTCGACCTCCTTCCGTAAAGCCGCCTCCCGCTCCTTAGCGCTGTCCAGCGCCTTGCCGAGCGCCTCCAATTTCAGTTCCAGAGTGGAGTTGGAGTTCTTGGCGGCGTCAAGCTCCTGGATCTTCTCGGCGAAGCGACCCTGAAGCTCACCGAGGGTGAGCGCACCCTTCTCGCGCTCCTGCCGGAGCGCGGCGAGCTCCTCGTCCTTCGCCTTGAAGTCGGAATCGAGCTGCGCCACCCTCGCCTCCAGCCCCTTCTTGGTGACCTCAGCGGCTGCAGCAGCGTCCTGCGCCTTCTTCAGGTCTCCGCAGAGCGCCCGCTCGCGCGCGGCCACCTCCTCCTCGTGGTTGGCGAGGCTGGCCGTTTTCAGCACCAGCTCGCCTTCCCGCGCGGATAACTCCGCGGCGGCAAGCCTCTGCTGCTCCTCGGCCTCCGCCTTCTCAAGGATAAAGGCCGTCCGCGCCTCGCCAAGCTGCCTCCGCTCCTCCGCCAGGGACTGGACGGCCTGCTGGTTGAGCTCCCGGAGCTCGGCGGCGCGCTTCTCCATGTCCGCACCCGCCTTCGCGACAAGGGCCTCTCGCCGCTCCACTTTGGCCTGCCGGGCCCGGTAGAGCGACACAAGCCTACGGAACAGCTGCTCCTCCTCGGGCTCATTGCCGCTGGAGTTTGGCACGTCCACCACCGTCAGCCCGACGAAGGCAAGCACCTCTCCGTCCAAGGCCTCCCCCTCAACAGGCGCCCTGGAGCTCGACTCCCAGGGGAGCCTGATGAAGACGCCGTCGCCTGCTTTCAGGTAGGCGCCCGCCGGGGGCTCCTCGGAGTCCGCCGCGGCGGCGGCGGCAGGGTCGCTGGCCGGCGGAGTGCCCGACGCCCCCGTCACCTCGGGGCCGTCAGCACGATTACCGGTCCCCTCGCCCCAGGCGGCCGCGTCGGCTTTGGCGGCCTCGGCCTCCCCGTCGCCCGCGGGGATATCAACGCCGTCCGCCTCCCGAGCGCCGGCAACGTTGTTGGCATCGCCATGCGCGCCCTCCTCGACGACGACCTCAGCCTCTATCGAATCCGAGGCGGGCGGGTCTGAGGAAAGGAGAAAGATCAATCAAACGAGTCAAAGGAAGAAAAGACCAAGGGGAGCTTTTCTGCGCAAGGGAGAGTTACCGGCGACGGGGTCCGAAGCCGCGCTCGCCGCGGCTGGGGGATCGTTGGCCGCGTCCCCCGTCGGAAGGTCCTCCCTTGCCGGGGGCTCCTCCCTCGCCGGGGATCTCTCCCTTGGCAGGGTGGTAGACGCGGTCGGCACGGCGGGGGCGCCCTCCGGACGCGCCCGCCGGAGCTGCTCCGCTCCTGCCCAAAAGCAACAACTTCGCATCAACAACAAGAAGAAGGAGGGCTCGCGTACGCGCCAAGCGGCAGGAGCAAGTCATGTGCTCACGCTGGGGGTTGCGTTGCGGGCTGCCCTGAGGATCCCCTGCCGGGTCCGGTAAGGGCGCCTCCGACACGACCTCGCTTGCCGGGGGAGATTCGTCATCAAGGATGACCCACGGGATCCTCGATCTCTTCGCTCTCCTCTGAGCCAGGGTCCTGAAAAGAGGACCGGGTCAAGGGAAGGGCGAACGAGCTGTCGAACAGGATGAACCTACAGGGAAAAAGATATGAGCTCCGTAGGGAACTTACTCTCCGTCCTCCTCGTCGTCGGAGCTGAGCGCAGAATAGTCGAAAACTGGCTCGGCCCTGACGCGGGGGGACAGGGGAGTGGGTTCCCGGGGCCGCTTGGCAGGGGCAGTAGATGACTCCGCCCCCGTCGACGCAGCGGCGCGGGGCGCAGCGGCAACCGAAGCCCCAGCCCGCGAAGACCCCGCTCCCGCTGCCGACCAGGCCCTGCGGAGGCGCCTCCTCGGCGGGGCCGGGGGCTCCGCCTGCGACGAGCCGCCCGGAGGCTGCAGGAAGGCAACGCCGACCTCCGGCAAGCCACTCGCGTCTTGGGCAGGCTCGTCCTCGCCGCCGTGCCCGGCTGGTTCCCCCTGGTCGACAAGCTCCGTCGGATCGGCGAGGCTCTCTGCCTCCGCCGCCTCTGCCTCGGCCTCGGTGAACCCAGCTTCGCCCGCGGCCGCGGCGGCCGCCGCCTCCTCCATCCTGGAGGCAATGTAAGCGAACTCCGCCGCGGTGGTGTCCCGGATGAGGCCGTCCTTCTCGGCGGGATTGACTGGCCCCTCCTCCAGGCCGTCGAAGAAGGCCCGCACGACATCCTCCGGCGGCTCCTGCCAGGTCGCATTGATCCCATGCGAGTCGCACAATGGCATCATCGCAAGGATATGGCCGAGCGACGAGTTGTTGCACAAGGGAACGACGCCCGGCGGCAGCCAGAACCACTCCGGGTGGTCGGGGTCGTGCTTGAACAACTCCTTCAACATCGCGTCGTGCTCCAGCACGGTGAAGTTGAAATTGAGGCCCGGACGCAGCCTCATGATGTCCGCCGCATTCTGGAACTCCCAGGCCGGCCTCCCCCTCTCTTGCAAGGGGGCGATCCGGCGGCGAAGGAAATCCGCGCCGACGGCGCCGACGGTGAGACCGGCGAGCCTGAGACGCAGGATCCGGGTGGTGGCGATCTTCAGTTTGGCATCGTCCGGGGACACCTCGCTCCAGCCATCGCCGCGCACCACCGGAGTTCGGCGCACGACGGTGAACGACTGCGGATGGTCCTCGACAATCAAGCACCATTCCGCCCTCCACTCCTCCCACCTGCCGCGGAGGTCCCCATCTAAGTAGGCCTCCTTCTTGCCGGACCGGGAAACCCAGGCGATCCCACCGGACAGCGGCTCTCCTTTCTCCACCCGAGGGGCAAAGAAGTGCCGGAAGAGGGCCACGTTGGGACGAACTCCGACGAAGTTCTCGCAGAGGTGCGTGAAGACCGCCATTGTCAGGACGGCATTGGGGGTAAAGTCGACGAGGTGGAGGCCATAGGTGTTCATGATTTCACAGAAGAACTCCGAGTAAGGCGGGCAGAGCCCGCAGTAGAAGAAGACGACGAAGAAAGGATACCCGGTCGGGTACTGCTTCTGGGCGTCGGCGGGAAGCACCCGCGTGCGCGGATGCGCTCGCGTCTTCGTCGACCAGAAGAGGCTGTACTTGTCCCTCAGCTCCACCGCACCGAGCTGGGGGGGGGGGGAATGTGGCCGTCTCCTTCCGAAGCGCTTCGAGCCGTAGCGCCTCGGCCGATTTCGCGGCCTTCCCCTTCGCCTTATCGCTCTTCGGGGCCATGGCGGGGGCGGGGGAGGGGGATCGTCGAAGTTGGCGGCGCCGGGCGCTCCAAGGACAGATCGCTGCTGTCTCCGGGAGAAGGAGGTGGCAGAGGTTTTAGAGAGGTAGCAACCAAGGGAAGGGCGAACCGCCCCTACTTTCCTCCGCTTATAAGAGGAAGAGGTGGGGGGGGGGGCGGGACGCTTCGCCTCTCCGAATAAAGAGATCGTGCACGACGTGACGCGCGCCTGCGCGGTTCAGCCCTGCGCACGCCACCCACGTCACGCTCACCCCGCACGCCCCGCCCCCACGACGCCGCGATAAGCGCGCGCCGCCTGGGGAAGGTGCGACGGATGCGGAATTAAGGAGCAGCGCGACCAAGGCCACGCGTGCCCGTGCACTGTTAGGGCCTGGCCCAACGACGCTCGGCACCGTGTGTGGCCCAGGCCCGGGGGCTCCTGTCGGTGTACTAAAGTAGGGGTACCTTAGTACCCCAGACTTGTGCACGGGCAGTTGTAGCACCCTGCGGCGAGGCCCGCCCAGGAAGCGCCAAGAGAAGACCAAGCATTCAAGACAAGGCCCCCGGCAAGAGGAGCTTGCCGGGCCAAGAAGACAAGGCCCCCGGCAAGAGGAGCTTGCCGGGCCAAGAAGACAAGGCCCCGGCAAGAGGAGCTTGCCGGGACGACTAAGCCCATGTAATACCATCCAAGAACAAAGTATACGAGACAGAAGATCAAGGCCCCGACAAGAGGAGCTTGTCGGGAAGGCCGAACCCAGGCACCACAAGAGAAGCCCGCCACGGCGCGCCATGCGCCCCGGCAAGGCCTGATAGCCGGCAAGCTATCAGGCACAGGAAGACGACCCCCGCGGCAAGCCACTTGCCGCGGCAAATCGCCACCTCAGGACTGCGCTCCAGCTCACCCGCCCACGCGTCGCTCCGGGGTTTCCCCCAAAGGCACGTGGCGGGGCACCGCGCAGCCAGGGGCATGCGGTGGCATGCAGCCACCACCGTGGCGAGCGGTGGCGCACCTAACGGTCCGCCTCGGTGCTGTCCAGGCGACCGTGACGGGCATTTAATGCCCTTGTCCCCTACCGTCAGAAGTAGGTATGATAACACTGTGCCGCACTGTAGCGCCACCGTTCCCGCACTGTTACAACTTCCACCCCTTTTACACTTTTACCCCTTTCTCTTACGTTGACACCTGTCGGTGACCCCTTTGCGCTATAAAAGGAGGCCCGTGTGCAACGTAGGGTTGGGAGGTTCGGAGGTTCGGAGGTTCGGAGATTCGGAACCCGGACAACCATACGCTCGGTGTAGCTAGCTTTCCAAGCTCCCGAGCTCCGCAGTTCAATACAACCAAGCAGGAGTAGGGTTTTACGCGTCTATCGCGGCCCGAACCTGGGTAAACCGCCCGTGTGCTCGCCTCGATCTGCTCTCTGTGCTCCCTCCGCCCCCCCTCACCGGACAACGAAAGGGGCTCCGGCCCCATAGGTGCTCGCGGGGGACGCCGTCCACCCCGACAGAAAACATGGTAAGGAAAGAGAACCATAGGTGCAAAACCCTATGCCCTTTCCACCTAAGTCAACTAAAAAGAAATATGATGAAAAATTTGAATGCTTTGCTGAAATGTTGAGGCTAGTCTTTTTGCGTACTCGCTTGACTGATATCTTAAAATGCCTCCTTATGCAAAGTACATGAAAGACATCATCGCCAATAAGAGAAAATAACCGGAAGCTGAAATCTCCACCATGCTTGCTAATTATACTTTTAAAGATGGAGTACCTAAAAAACTTAGATATCCGGGAATACCAACTATACCTTGCTCCATCAAAAGAAATTATGTGAAAACTGCTTTATGTGATTTGGGCGCCGGTGTTAGTGTTATGCCTTTCTCTTTATATAAAAGACTTGATTTGAATAAACTCACACCTACTGAAATATCTTTGTAAATGGTTGATATGTCAACTGCCATACCTATCGGTATTTGTGAGGATGTGCCCATTTTTGTTGCTAATGTTACTATTTTGACTGACTTTGTTATACTTGAGATGCCCGAGGATGACAACTTGTCGATTATCTTTGGCAGACCCTTCTTGAATACTGCAGGGGCTATTATTGATTGCAATAAAAGCAAGGTCACTTTTCATATTAATGATAATGAGCATACGATGCACTTTCCGAAGAAACAATTCCAAGTGAATGGTATTAACGTTATTAAGAAAACTCCGACAATCACTATTGGAAGTTTTCAATTACCTGTACCGACTATTAAAAAGAAATATGAAATGCTTATTATTGGGGATATTCATATCCCCCTTGAGGTAACTTAGTGACTTACGAAAGTTTTCTTCTGTTTCATGTTAATCGAAAGTGGTTGTTAATAAGACTTGATCAACCTTATTAATGGATAAATTTTTAGAGGTATGAAATTGATGAATTTAGTAAGCACTACTTTCTGTCCCTACCTTTTGTTTTTTTGTTTTTATTAGTTAAATAAAATAAAATGTCATGTTTTGTCTGTTTTCTGATTTTCCCGTGCAATAAAAAAATGACCCAAATATTGAAGTTCTCAGAATGCTCTGAAAATTTAATACAATTTTTTCTGAATATTTAAGAATTTTTGGTGCAAATAATATTAGAGGGAGGTGCACCAGCTGGGCACACCCACTTGGGCACGCCAGGACCCTCACGCGTGCCCTGGTGGGTTGTGGTCCCCACATGGGCCCCCTCACTTATCTCTTCATCCCACATCACCACCTACCTCCAGAAAAAAAATTACCATTGCTCTCTCTCTCTCTCTCTCTCTCTCTCTCTCTCTCTCTCTCGTGTTTTGCTCTCAGACCCGTGGATTTTGATCTCTTTGCTCGAAGCTCCGTTTCCGAAACTGTTTCGGGGGATTTTTGCTTGGTATGTGACTCCTTCGTTTGTCCAATTAGTTTTTGGTTTAGTGGTTTATATTTTGAAGAATTAGTTACTCTTGGTGCTGCTGTAGATGTGCTTACATGTTGAATTATTAGAGGTATAGGTACTTTGAATGCTTGCTATGGCTTATATGCATCCCTATGAGTAGTTGCTATCAATTTTGTAAAGTTTTGTTGATAAAATTTTGTCACCCAAAAATTTTCAGAAAATTGTACGCGAATATGATGAACCATTTTGGAAGGAGTTCTTCAAGGAGGAGATCCTCAGAGGCATCTTCTAGTGACTGCTCCGTTCGTCGGTCTTATGTTGAACCAAGTGAAAGTTCCATACGAGATGCCGCCACCAAAACATGCCTATGGCAATGCAACGATTATATGGTGAGTATGGGCATTAAGGAGGAATTTGAGCAATATGTTCATAATGCCGGTCTCGGTCCCTACATTTCTGATAAGTGCAACCAACACCACTCTCTCATTGAATCATTTGTCAAAGGATTTAAATTCCATCCCCGTGAGTCTAGGGTGTCATTTAAACGTATGAAAATTCATTTACCATATCTTTAGAGAGATTTGCTCACCGCTGCAAAATCCCATTCTCGGGTTCTCTTGATGAACCACCAAGATCTGAGTTCCAAACATTTTTGACTAGTCTTTGCTATGGTGAGACTAGGGGAGTGACGCAAGGTAGAATAAAGAGCATTCATTTTCCCGCAATTCGGTACTATCGATGTTCTGGGACTAGGGGTGCCCAGACTTGCCTGCCTGTGGCCCAGCGCGTGGCTCCACCAATAGCGTGGTATGACCCACCTTCAACAGCGACAACCCAAGACCCTCGCGAGGGGCCAAGCCTCGCGAGGCGGACGACACCAAGACCTCCTCAGGGGCAACCTCACTAGGCTGGCTCCTGAGGAGCGGAGATCTCTATACAAGGGGCACCTCGCGAGGTTCACGTGACGTGAGCCATGACGACCAAGGCCAGGCGGGCACCAGCGGGCGCAGTGTACCAGTTTCCTCTTTGGTTCTAAAGAGGCAAGCGCAGGTGAGGAGTCCCGAGGCGTCAGGCAAAGGTTTCCTTATCAGTGCAACAAGACCAAGACCAGCAGGACGGCAGGACGGAGGTCATCGCGAAGCCCACAACGGCGTCACCACCAGAGCCTTTGACAGGCGAAGACCACCTTTTGTCAGGATAGCTTGTACTAGTTGTCTTCCTTGAAACTTGGCCGTTGTGGGATCCCTTCCTGCCTAACATTTGGGAAGAGGACCACGGCCTCAATAAATAGGACTAGCCACCACCATAAGTGGGGAGATTGATTCCACTCTGACGAGTTCACCAGCTCATCTCCTCACCTCCTGAGGCTGTTCACCCACTGTACTAGTTCATCCTCAGCCCCTCGAGGCAATCCACCACCACACTGGAGTAGGGTATTACACCGCAAGGTGGCCTGGACCAGTATAAACCTTTGTGTCTCTTGTTCTTTGGGTTCATCGAGCTAGGTCGTGAGATCGTTGAGCGAGCAAGCTAGGAAGAGAGTGTTCTTCATGCGCACCCCAGAGTTCGAACCTCACTAGGGTTTGCCGGAACCCGTAATCCGATATTTGGCATGCCAGTTAGGGGTGCGCCGAAGCTTCGCCTCTCTGCCTGCCTTGCCTCTCCGTCCGACTCCTATGGCAGGCGCCACTCCTCTGACTGGATCGACGGGCGCGCGCGGAGGCGCCATGGGCCTCCGGGCCTTCACCCCCGCCTTGCGGCAAGTGTGGTGGCCGCACAAGTTCAAGCCGGAGATGACGCCTGGCTATGATGGCATGGCAGATCCACCGGCATTCTCGCTGGCATACGAGGAGGCCGTTCTCGAAGCCGGAGGCGACGACCAGGTCATGGCCAACTGGTTCCCCATGGCCCTCGCTGGCGTGCCGCGCTCCTGGTTGCTCAATGCTACATCTTGAGCACTGCGTTGGTTTTCCCTTGAAGAGGAAAGGATGATGCAGCAAAGTAGCGTAAGTATTTCCCTCAGTTTTTGAGAACCAAGGTATCAATCCAGTAGGAGGCCACGCACGAGTCCCTCGCACCTACCCAAACAAATAAATCCTCGCAACCAACGCGATAAGGGGTTGTCAATCCCTCCACGGTCACTTACGAGAGTGAGATCTGATAGATATGATAAGATAATATTTTTGGTATTTTGTGATAGATATGCAAAATAAAGAAAGTAAAATAAAAATGGCAATGGAAATAGCTAAGTGTTGGAAGATTAATATGATGGAAAATAGACCCAGGGGCCATAGGTTTCACTAGTGGCTTCTCTCAAGAGCATAAGTATTTTACGGTGGGTGAACAAATTACTGTTGAGCAATTGACAGAATTGAGCATAGTTATGAGAATATCTAGGTATGATCATGTATATAGGCATCATGTCCGAGACAAGTAGACCGACTCCTGCCTGCATCTACTACTATTACTCTACACATCGACCGCTATCCAGCATGCATCTAGAGTATTAAGTTCATAAGAACAGAGTAACGCTTTAAGTAAGATGACATGATGTAGAGGGATAAACTCATGCAATATGATATAAACCCCATCTTGTTATCCTTGATGGCAACAATACAATACGTGCCTTGCTGCCCCTACTGTCAATGGGAAAGGACACCGCAAGATTGAACCCAAAGCTAAGCACTTTTCCCATTGCAAGAAAGATCAATCTAGTAGGCCAAACCAAACTGATAATTCGCAGAGACTTGTAAAGATAATCAATCATACATAAAAGAATTCAGAGAAGATTCAAATATTGTTCATAGATAAACTTGATCATAAACCCACAATTCATCGATCTCAACAAACACACAGCAAAAGAAGATTACATCGAATAGATCTCCACAAGATAGGGGGAGAACATTGTATTGAGATCCAAAAAGAGAGAGGAAGCCATCTAGCTAATAACTATGGACCCGAAGGTCTGTGGTAAACTACTCACACATCATCGGAGAGGCTATGGTGTTGATGTAGAAGCCCTCCGTGATCGATGCCCCCTCCGGCGGAGCTCGGGAATAGGCCCCAAGATGGGATCTCACGGGTACAGAAGGTTGCGGCGGTGGAATTAGGTTTTTGTCTCCGTAACTGGTAGTTTGGGGAACGTAGGTATATATAGGAGGAAGGAGTACATCGGTGGAGCAACATGTGGCCCACGAGGGTGGAGGGCGTGCCTGGGGGGGTAGGCGCGCCCCCTACCTCGTGGCTTCCTGGTAGCTTTCTTGACGTAGGGTACAAGTCCTCTGGATCATGTTCGTTCCAAAAATCACGTTCCCGAAGGTTTCATTCCGTTTAGACTCCGTTTGATATTCTTTTTCTTCGAAACTCTGAAATAGGCAAAAAAACAGCAATTCTTGGCTGGGCCTCCGGTTAATAGGTTAGTCCCAAAAATAATATAAAAGTGTATAATAAACCCCAATAATGTCCAAAACAGAATATAATATAGCATGGAGCAATCAAAAATTATAGATACGTTGGGGACGTATCAAGCATCCCCAAGCTTAATTCCTGCTCGTCCTCGAGTAGGTAAATGATAAAAATAGAATTTTTGATGTGGAATGCTACTTGGCATAATTTCAATGTAATTCTTCTTAATTGTGGTATGAATATTCAGATCCAAAAGATTCAAGATAAAAGTTCAATATTGACATAAAAATAATAATACTTCAAGCATACTAACTAAGCAATTATGTCCTCTCAAAATAACATGGCCAAAGAAAGTTCATCCCTACAAAATCATATAGTTTAGTCATGCTCCATTTTCGTCACACAAGAATGCTCTCATCATGCACAACCCCGATGACAAGCCAAGCAATTGTTTCATACTTTAGTAATCTCAAACTTTTTCAACCTTCACGCAATACATGAGCGTGAGCCATGGATATAGCACTATGGGTGGAATAGAATATGATGATGGGGGTTATGTGGAGAAGATAAAAAAGGAGAAAGTCTCACATCGATGAGGCTAATCAATGAGCTATGGAGATGCCCATCGATTGATGTTAATGCAAGGAGTAGGGATTGCCATGCAACGGATGCACTAGAGCTATAAATATATGAAAGCTCAACAAAAGAAACTAAGTGTGTGTGCATCCAACTTGCTTGCTCACGAAGACTTAGGGCACTTGAGGAGGCCCATTGTTGGAATATACAAGCAAAGTTCTATAATGAAAAATTCCCACTAGTATATATGAAAGTGACAAAACAAGAGACTCTCTATCATGAAGATTATGGTGCTACTTAGAAGCACAAGTGTGGTAAAACGATAGTAACATTGTCCCTTCTCTCTTTTTCTCTCAATTTTTTTGGGCCTTCTCTTTTTTTTCTATGGCCTTTCTCTTTTTTTCCTCACTTGGGACAATGCTCTAGAAAATGATGATCATCACACTTCTATTTATTTACAACTCAATGATTACAACTCGATACTAGAACAGAGTATGACTCTATATGAATGCCTCCGGTGGTGTACCGGGATATGCAATGAACCAAGAGTGACATGTATGAAAGAATTATGAACGGTGGCTTTGCCACAAATACTATGTCAACTATATGATCATGCAAAGCAATATGGCAATGATGAACGTGTCAAGATAAATGGAACGGTGGAAAGTTGCATGGCAATATATCTCGGAATGGCTATGGAAATGCCATAATAGGTAGGTATGGTGGCTGTTTTGAGGAAGACATAAGGAGGTTTATGTGTGAAAGAGCGTATCATATCACGGGGTTTGGATGCACCGGCGAAGTTTGCACCAACTCTCAATGTGAGAAAGGGCAATGGGCGGTTGTCGGTGTCAAAACCGGCGAATCTCGGGTAGGGGGTCCTGAACTGTGCGTCAAGGCCGGATGGTAATAGGAGACAAGGGACACGATGTTTTTACCCAGGTTCGGGCCCTCTCGATGGAGGTAATACCCTACTCCTGCTTGATTAATATTAATGATATGGGTAGTACAAGAGTAGATCTACCACGAGATCAAGGAGGCTAAACCCTAGAAGCTAGCCTATGGTATGATTGTGTATGAAGATGGTTGTCCTACGGACTAGAACCCTCTGGTTTATATAGACACCGGATAGGGTTAGGGTTACACAGAGTCGGTTACAATGGTAGGAGATCTTGAGTATCCGCATCGCCTAGCTTGCCTTCCACGCCAAGGAAAGTCCCCTTCGGACACGGGACGAAGTCTTCAATCTCGTATCTTCATAGTCCAGGAGTCCGACTGAAGGTATAGTCCGGCTACCCGAACACCCCCTAATCCAGGACTCCCTCAGTAGCCCCTGAACCAGGCTTCAATGACAACGAGTCCGGCGCGCAGATTGTCTTCGGCATTGCAAGGCGGGTTCCTCCTCCAAGTCCTTCATAGAAGATTGTAGACACCAAGGATAGTGTCTGGCTCTGCAAAATAAGTTTCCACATATTGCCATAGAGAGAATAATATTAACACAAATCAAATCTGCTGACGTATTCCGCAGTGCATCATCACACTACGACCAAGTCCTTTTACGAATCGTTTTTACTTTTTCACCCTCAGCACGTTTTGCGAGGCGGTTTCCTTGGCACGTCTTGTCAAAGCAGAGATCGTGTGCCCCTTTTTACGAGATTCTCATCAATACGGACGTGGGTAACCCAACCACGCCATTTACCACGGCGCTTGGGAGGCAAGCGAGTTTTATTAGGTAGGTGGGGACGCATAACCGCATCCGCCCATATAAGGGGATAAGGATCCACCTTTTCACCTATGCCTTCTTCCTCCTTTGCCAATCCATCTCTTGCGCACTCAAGCTCCAGCGCCCAAGCCCGCCCTTCCCACCTCAACCTTCTCCAGCAATGTCCGGAGCGGGAGGCAAGTGGATGGTCTCCTTCGTCACGGAGGTTCAAGTAAAAAAGCTAAGGAAGGCCGGATACCTGTCCAAGGACATCCCGCACCGGCTTCCCGAGAAGGGGCAGCTTCTCCCCACCCCAGGGCCCCATGAGAGGGTAGTTTTCCTTCCCCACTTCCTCCGCGGACTGGGTTTCCCACTTCACCCATTTGTCCGGGGGCTCATGTTCTACTACGGCCTAGATTTCCACGATCTGGCCCCGAACTTCATCCTCAACATTTTGGCGTTTATCGTCCTGTGTGAGGCCTTCCTCCGCGTCCGCCCCCATTTCGGCCTTTGGCTCAAGACCTTCAACGTCAAGCCCAAGGTGGTGCGCGGCAGCCAAGCGGAGTGCGGAGGCGCCATGGCAGGCAAAATAGCCAACATCCTCTGCTTCGAGGGCTCCTTTGTGGAGACCCTAAAGGGGTGGCAAGCCGGGCGGTTTTACATCACCGAGCCACGCGATCCGGACTGGGTCGCGGCCCCCGAGTTTAGATCCAGACCCCCCACGCGGCTCACGTCCTGGAAAGAGACTGGCCTTTCGTGGGGCAACGAGGAAGAGGTGACCGGACTGAAGACGTGTATCCAGTCCCTGGTAAACAAGCCAATCCGGCTTGTTAACATAGTCCAGGTCATGCTCGTTCGCCTGATCCTCTCATGCCAACAACGGGATTTCAATTTGTGGGAGTTTGACCTAGCGCAGCACCGAACACTCAACAGGCTCTTCGACACGACGTATGAAGACGTCTGGAAGGCGCTGATCAAAGGCGTCGAGGCCCCAACATTCGCTTCCGAGGATCGCGGATACAGCACGCAGCGTCACGCTAGCGCGGTGAGCTATCTTTACCTTTGACAGGATATCGAGCTCTTTTTTATCATTATTTTTTTCTTTTCATAGTTTGACTCTATGCGGGATCTAAACTCCCGTACCTTTAACAGGCTTGGCGGGCGATATCCGGACCAATTAACTGTCCGACTCCCCTACCCGAAGACCCAGCCCCCACGCTCCTAGCGAAGCTGCTGGTTCCGGCACCTTATGTGGTGCCGGAGAAGAAGGTCAAGAAGAAGAAGACCACCGGGACTCGAAAGAGTGCCCGTAATGTAGTGGTGTCGGACTCATCGGCTGACGAGTCCGAGACGCCCTCCTCCCATGAAAAAGAGGAGGAGGAAGAAGAAGACTCTCCCCCCCCCCCAGCGGAGGGAGAGGATAAGAAGAAGGCCGCCCCAGCCGGGGGGGCCAAGGGGTCTAGAAAAAGGAAGACCCCTCCGTCGGACTACTCCCACGACGCCAAAGAGGGCGAATAGGAATGGCCAAACAGGGCCAAACTTCCTGCGAATTCGTAAGTTCGGATGTCAGAGTAACTCATGATGCTCCTTTAGCGCACAGCTCTCCCTAACGCCGATCATAATTATGCAGCCCGCCCCGAGCCGAATTCAACGAATCATCGGGCGGCTCCCTGGACCCGTCGGACGTGGATCAGTCCCGCCCGCTGTCTCCCCCTGCACCAGAGACGACGCCGAAGTGGCGTCGCGACAAGCTCCGGCGCAGGAGGAGGTGGTCCTGGAGGAGCCGCAAGGCAACCTCCCGGACTCCAGGGTTGAAGGGGACAAGACCCCCCAGGGCTCCAAGTCCGGCCCTGAGCCGGACACCGCGCCGGAAACTTCAACAGTTCCGGATCGCGGCAGGCGAACTCCTCCCAAGAGGAGCAAGCCTTCTGAGCCAGCGGCTTCCGTCCAACCAGAGACGCTGGACAATCTGCTGGAGGTGCTTGACGATGCCTCCATCGACGAGGGGCACCGTACTATCATGAGTACGGTGATCCAGAGGGTTCAGTCTGCCAAGAGCGGACTGACTGAAGCTTGCGCTAGCCTTCTGACACGCTTCGAGGTAAGTAAAAATATGTCAAAATAATACCACATAGACAGTAGCCCCTGATGCTCTGTTTGGCGTTCGGAAAGAAAAGCCGAATAGAGGATCTAATAAATTTTGCAGGAGTCTAACAAAAAAAGAGTCAATATGCGTATGCAGGCTTCGCTTCTATCCACCGCCGCACTGACCGCGGAGGTGGGTGTCCTGAAAAAGGACCTTGAGCGGACCGAGCGAGAGCTGGGCCTTGCCAAGCGGCAGCTCGAGGAGAAAGAAGGTAGGAAATACCTTGCAGAAAAGGTGCCCATAGAGAGGCGTGATTGCCAAAAATAACAGGATTTTACTGCTTATTGTAGGGGCCACGACTGAGGTGGCAACCCTCAAGAAGGCGCTATCTGAGGCCGAACAAAAATTGGCCGAGGAGCGCACCGAGCGGGAGAAACTTGGGGCTCAGGTCGGCGAGGTGCAGCAAGAGCTGCAGGCTCTCATGAAAAAACATGAGGGCCTAGAGCTTGAGTCAAAAGCGCAAGCATCCGAGCTCGCGTCGGCCATTGAGACTGCCAAGGGTGCCAAGGCTGAAGCCCAAAAGGCCCTCCAAGAGTTGGAGGAGGTGAAAAAGATAGCAGCGGGTAAGATTCTTAATGCAAAGTAGGAATATAAAAGTAAACTACTTGTCACTTACCCGAATCCGGAGTTCTCCAGGGGCGTTCGCAGATCTTCCCCGCAGCGTATCCGATGCCGCCGCATTCTACCGAGCTGAAGAAGGCAGCTCGACGGAGAGTGTGTTCTGGTCTCAGTATTCTGAGGCCGGACACCCTATGCCCTTGAGCGACCAGCTTAAACAGTTGGTCGAGCTCCACAAGGCGGCCGAACGAGCCATGAAGGGCTTCATAGTTCGGCTGTGGCCCGGAGAGGCCCTGCCAGGGAGCTATTTCGGGCTGGTGCGGCGGTTAGTGGAGGCCTGTCCAAGGCTCGACGTCGTCAAGCGCTCCGTCTGCATCGAAGGTGCTCGGAGGGCCCTTGCCCGTGCAAAGGTGCACTGGGGTAAGTTGGATGGTGAGAAGCTTGTGAAGGACGGGCCGTCGCCTGGGAAGGAGCATCGCAAGCCCGAGAACTACTACAAGGATGTTCTTGCGGGTGCCCGCCTTGTGGCGGATGAATGTACCAAAGATATAATTTTTCAATGAACTCGCTCGTGTTTTATCCTGTGCGCTGAAAACTTGTTCATGTGCGCCAAGTAATGCTTATTGAATTTAAAATATTATTTTCTGTGCGGCCATTTATCAAAAAATTGAGAGATGGCCAGTCGTCGGCTTCTGCCCCCATGCCACTAGTGCTGGGGTGTTCGGGATAAACCTGACTGCTCTTTTTCCCATAGTTGGGTCCTTCGAGGGAGGCGCTCAGCACAACGAACCAGGCAATCGGACTATAATTCTTGAACACTCTCACTTAGACAAAAAAGGCTATGCATTGTTTATAAAGAGGCTATTGGTCGAAGCCGAACGATACAAGTAGCGCGATAAGCAAAAAGATATTGGACTATTTAGCATGTCCTGACCAAGGGCGGGCCAAGGAATTATATTCAAAACAGGTATACTGCCCGTGACAGAGACCACCTGGGAGTTCCATAATGTGGCATGGCTTGTCTACCTCCTTGGATCCTGCATCGTTTGTGCGGCAGTCGCATTGCCGAACAGGTCGTCCGAAGTGTGGAGTCCTGAAAGTAAGAGAAAGAAAAAGGAATCCGGCAGCCCCTAGTACGTTTTAAGCCGTATTTCGGGCATGCCGTCTATTGTGCCCCTTCCCCTGTGCCCATGGAATTTCAAGGGCGTAGTTATGTACGCGAGGCACTGATTTCGCTATATCGCGAGGGCTGGGGTTGGGGCCCCACTGCTACGCCTGCTTAGAACGTGCCAGGCGGTCAAGTTGTAGGTTACTCCGGGCGCGCTTAGCAGTGTCTGGCTTTTGAACGGCCGGACTGGAGAATTGCCTAAGAAGGCTGCTTTGCACTTCTGCTGCGAGAGCCGCCGTGTGCTCCTCCATATGGAGGGAGCGCTCGGTGTTTCCATTGACCGTGATTACTCCTCGAGGGCCTGGCATCTCAAGCTTGAGATATGCGTAGTGCGGCACCGCATTGAATTTTGCAAATGCGGTTCGTCCGAGTAGGGCGTGATAGCCACTGCGAAACGGGACTATGTCGAAGATTAACTCTTCGCTGCGGAAGTTATCCGGAGATCCGAAGACCACATCAAGTGTTACGGAGCCTGTACAGTTGGCTTCTACACCTGGTATAACGCCTTTAAAGGTCGTTTTTGTGGGCTTAATCCTTGAGGGATCTATGCCCATTTTCCGCACTGTATCCTGGTAAAGCAGGTTCAGGCTACTGCCGCCGTCCATGAGGACTCTTGTGAGATGAAAGCCGTCGATGATTGGGTCGAGAACCAATGCGGCAAAGCCGCCATGACAGATTCTAGTGGGGTGGTCCCTTCGATCAAAAGTGATCGGGCAGGAGGACCATGGGTTGAACTTTGGGGCGACTGGCTCCATCGCGTATACGTCCCGTAGCGCACGCTTTCGCTCCCTCTTGGGAATGTGGGTTGCGTATATCATGTTCACCGTCCGCACTTGTGGGGGAAACCCCTTCTGTCCATTGTTGTTCGGCGGCCTAGGCTCCTCCTCGTCGTCGCTATGCAGCCCCTTGTCTTTATTTTCGGCTCTTAACTTGCCTACCTGCTTGAACACCCAACAATCCCTGTTGGTGTGATTATCCGGCCTTTCGGGGGTGCCGTGGATCTGACACAAGCGGTCGAGAATTCGGTCCAAGCTGGACGGGCCCTGGGTATTCTTTTTAAATGGCTTTTTCCGCTGACCGGATTTATAGCCTCTGAATCCGGCGTTAACTGCCGTGTCTTCATTGCTGTCGCTGCTAACGCGGCGCTTTTGCTTATTTCGACGTGTCCTGCCACTTTTGTCCTTGGTATCCGGATTACCAGGGTTCTTTGATAAGTTGTTGCTGCGAGCTAGCCAGCTATCTTCGCCCGCGCAAAAGCGGGTCATGAGTGTCGTGAGGGCTGCCATAGATTTCGGCTTTTCCTGTCCCAGGCACCGGGCAAGCCACTCGTCGCGGATGTTATGCTTGAAGGCTGCTAGGGCCTCTGCGTCCGGACAGTCGACTATATGGTTTTTTCTTTGTTAGGAACCGTGTCCAGAATTGCCTAGCCGACTCCTCTGGCTGCTGGATTATGTGGCTTAGGTCATCGGCATCCGGTGGTCGCACGTAAGTGCCCTGGAAGTTTTCGAGGAATGCGGCTTCCAGGTCCTCCCAAGAATCGATTGAGTCCGCCGGCAGGCTGTTAAGCCAGTGTCGGGCCGGTCCTTTGAGTTTGAGCGGGAGGTATTTGATGGCGTGTAGATCATCGCCACATGCCATGTGGATGTGAAGGAGATAATCCTCGATCCATACCGCCGGGTCTGTTGTGCCATCGTATGATTCGATGTTTACGGGTTTGAAGCCCTCTGGGATTTTATGATCCATTACTTCATCTGTGAAGCATAGTGGGTGTGCGGCGCCCCTGTAGTGGGCTATATCACGACGTAGCTCGGAAGAGCTATGTCTGTTATGTTCGGCCCTGCCAGATTTGTTGTATCCGGAGTGAAGATCATCGTCGCGTGTTGTAGGGTGCCTGCGCGATCCGTAGATCGACCTTGTTTGCCTTGCCTTATCCTCCAGTACATCTCGTAGGTCTGGCGCATTTTCCCATGCCTTAGTTGAGTGGCGTTGGGGCATGGCTTGTGTGGAGGGCCGAGAGGCCTCTCTGTCGCGGCCGCGAGGTGGCCGGTCTGCCATGTCGTGCGCTGGTGATGTAGGCGCTTCCTCCTCTGATCGGGGTAGCGGCCTGTGCTTTGGGTAGCTCTTGGAGGGGCGTTCGAGTTCATACTCTTCAGCCACAAGGACTTCAGTCCATCTATCAGCTAGCAAATCTTGATCAGCTCTAAGCTGCTGCTGCTTTTTCTTGAGGCTGCTTGCCATGGCTAAAAGCCTGCGTTTGAAACGCTCTTGTTCGGCGGGGTCTGATGGTACGACGAATTCGTCGTTGTCGAGGCTTGCCTCGTCTTCGGAGGGAAGCAAATAGTTATCATCCTCAACCTCTCGGTCTGCCGCTCTCTCATGAGGGCTGGCTTCTCCATCTTCCTGCGCCGAATCTTGCTGGGGAGGGTGTTCTTCGGCGCTATCCGGGGTATTATTATCTCCGGTGCCGGAATCACCATTTTTTCTTTGGAGGGATTTAGAGCGGCGCCACTGACGTCGGCGCTTTGGCTGCTTCTCGGAGGTGTCATCCCCCGCTGTTCCGTCGCCATCTCCATCTTTTGGAGTATCCACCATATATATGTCATATGACGAGGTGGCCGTCCAGCGCCCTACAGGTGCTGGTTCCTGTTCGTCTCCTACCTCGTCGTCCATACCGTCGAAGTCTTCGGAGCCGAAGTCAAGCATGTCGGTTAAATCGTCGACAATGGCTATCAAGTGGGTGGTGGGTGGGCTTTGAATTTCTTCATCGTCCGTATCCCATCCTCGCTGACCATAATCCGGCCAGGGCTCTCCTGATAAAGAGAGAGACTTGAGAGAATTCAGGATGTCGCCAAAAGGCGAGTGCTGAAAGATGTCCACGGCGGTGAACTCCATTATTGGCGCCCAATCGGATTCGACTGGCAGGGGAGCGGGGGGTTCGGAGTCCGGGAAGGAGTCCGGACCCTCGGGGTCACGGGTCATGCGGAGTGCGGGGCTGGCGCTTGGCTCGATCGCCTTTGAGATCGCGGCCCCTGAGGTGACGTCCAACCATTCATCCTCACTTGGCGCAACGGGCTCCGAGCTAGAGGTCGGAACCGGTGCGGGTGCGGCTTCCAGGACATTGTTCGGAGGCAGAGCTAGATCATGCCCCTCGAGATAGTGCGGCGCACTTGGCTGTGGCTCGAATCCGTCGAAGATCAAGTCTCCGCGGATATCAGTCGTGTAGTTTAAGCTTCCAAACCTGACTTGATGGCCAGGGGCGTAGCTTTCGATCTGCTCCAGATGACCAAGCGAATTGGCCCGCAGAGCGAAGCCGCCAAAGACGAAGATCTGTCCGGGGAGAAAAGTCTCACCCTGGACCTCATCATTGTTGATGATCAGAGGAGCCATCAGGCCTGAAGGCGACGACACAGAGGAACTATCAATGAAAGCACCAATGTCGGTGTCAAAACCGGCGGATCTCGGGTAGGGGGTCCCGAACTGTGCGTCAAGGCCGGATGGTAACAGGAGACAAGGGACACGATGTTTTTACCCAGGTTCGGGCCCTCTCGATGGAGGTAATACCCTACTCCTGCTTGATTAATATTGATGATATGGGTAGTACAAGAGTAGATCTACCATGAGATCAAGGAGGCTAAACCCTAGAAGCTAGCCTATGGTATGATTGTGTATGAAGATGGTTGTCCTATGGACTAGAACCCTCCGGTTTATATAGACACCGGATAGGGTTAGGGTTACACAGAGTCGGTTACAATGGTAGGAAATCTTGAGTATCCGCATCGCCTAGCTTGCCTTCCACGCCAAGGAAAGTCCCCTCCGGACACGGGACGAAGTCTTCAATCTCGTATCTTCATAGTACAGGAGTCCGACTGAAGGTATAGTCCGGCTACCCGAACACCCCCTAATCCAGGACTCCCTCAACGGTACCGAAGAGGCTAGAAATGATGGAAAGGTGAGAGTGCGTATAATCCATGGACTCAACATTAGTCATAAAGAACTCACATACTTATTGCAAAAATCTACAAGTCATCAAAAACCAAGCACTACACGCATGCTCCTAGGGGGATAGATTGGTAGGAAAAGACCATCTCTCGTCCCCGACCGCCACTCATAAGGTGGACAATCAAAGAACACCTCATGTTTCAAATTTGTTACATAACGTTTACCATACATGCATGCTACGGGACTTGCAAACTTCACCGCAAGTATTTCTCAAATTCACAAATACTCAACTAGCACAACTTTAATATCAGTACCTCCATGTCTCAAAACAATCATCAAGCATCAAACTTCTCTTGGTATTCAACACACTCATAAGAAAGTTTTTACTAACCTTGAATACCTAGCATATTAGGATTATTTAAGCAAATTACAATGCTATATAAGACTCTCAAAATAATCTAAGTGAAGCATGAGAGATCAATAGTTTCTATAAAACAAATCCACCACCGTGCTCTAAAATATATAAGTGAAGTACTAGAGCAAAAACTATATAACTCAAAAGATATAAGTGAAGCACATAGAGTATTCTAATAATTTCCGAATCATGTGTGTCTCTCTCAAAAGGTGTGTACAGAAAATATGATTGTGGTAAACTAAAAAAATAAAGACTCAAATAATACAAGACGCTCCAAGCAAAACAAATATCATGTGGTGAATAAAAATATAGCTCCAAATAAAGTTACCGATGGAAGTAGACGAAAGAGGGGATGCCTTCCGGGGAATCCCCAAGCTTTGGCTTTTAGGTGTCCTTAGATTATCTTGGGGGTGCCAAGGGCATTCCCAAGCTTAGGCTCTTGCCACTCCTTGTTCCATAATCCATCAAATCTTTCACCCAAAACTTGAAAACTTCACAACACAAAACTCAGCAGAAAATCTCGTGAGCTCCGTTAGCGAAAGAAAACAAAAGACCACTTCAAGGTACTGTAATGAACTCATTCTTTATTTATATTTGTGTTAAGCCTACTGTATTCCAACTTATCTATGGTTTATAAACTATTTTACTAGCCATAGATTCATCAAAATAAGCAAACAACACACGAAAAACAGAATCTGTCAAAAACAGAATAGTCTGTAGTAATCTGTAACTAACAAAAACTTCTGGAACTCCAAAAATTCAAACAAACTAGGACGACCTAGAAAATTTGTTTATTGATCAGAAGAAATTGTAATCAATATTTTATCACGTTCTGGTGATTTTTAACAATTATTTTCGTGAACGGAAAGTTTCTGGAATTTTCTGCAAGATCAAATAACTATCATCCAAGAAAATCATATAGGTTTAACTTGGCACAAACACTAATTAAAACATTAAAAAATCTAACCAGAGGCTATAAAAAATATTTATTCCTAAACAGAAGCAAAAATCAAAAAACTAAAAATAAAATTGGGTTGCCTCCCAACAAGCGCTATCGTTTAACGCCCCTAGCTGGGCATAGAAACAAGGATAGATCTAGGTATTGCCATCTTTGGTAGGCAATCCATAAATGGCTCTCATGATAGATTCATATGGTAATTTTATTTTCTTCCTAGGGAAGTGTTCCATGCCTTTCTTTAATGTAAATTGGAATCTAATATTTCCTTCCTTCATATCAATAATTGCACCAATCATTCTAAGGAAAGGTCTACCAACAATAATAGGACAGGAAGGATTGCAATCTATATCAAGAACGATAAAATCTACGGGCACATAGTTCCTATTTGCAACAATAAGAACATAATTAATTATTCCCATAGGTTTCTTAATAGTGGAATCGGCAAGGTGCAAGTTTAAAGAGCAATCATCAAAATCATGGAAACCTAGCAAATCACACAAAGTTTTTGGAATCGTGGAAACACTAGCACCCAAATCACACAAAGCATAGCATTCATGATCTTTAATCATAATTTTAATAGTAGGTTCCCACTCATCATAAAGTTTTCTAGGGATAGAAACTTCCAACTCAAGTTTTTCTTCATAAGATTGCATCAAAGCATCAACGATATGTTTGGTAAAGGCTTTATTTTGACTATAAGCATGAGGAGAATTTAGCACGGATTGCAACAAGGAAATACAATCTATCAAAGAGCAATTATCATAATTAAATTCCTTGAAATCCAAAATGGTGGGTTCATTAATATCTAATGTTTTGATCTGTTCAATCCCACTTTTATCAATTTTAGCGTCAAGATCTAAAAACTCCGAATTTTTGGAACGCCTCCTAGGTAAAGGTGGATCATATTCAGTCCCATCATTATCAAGATTCATATTGCAAAAAAAGATTTAATAGGGGACACATCAATAACTTTTAGATCTTCATCTTTATTTTCATAGGAACTAGAAGAACACGCTCTTCTAAAGCAATCTTTCTTAGCACGCATCCTAAAGGTTCTTTCTTTGCACTCATCAATGGAAATTCTCATGGCTTTGAGAGACTCACTGATATCATGCTTAGGAGGAATAGATCTAAGTTTTAAAGAATCAACATCAAGAGAAATTCTATCAACGTTCTTAGCCAATTCATCAATTTTAAGCAATTTTTCTTCAAGCAAAGCATTGAAATTCTTTTGCGAATTCATAAATTCCCTAACACTAGTCTCAAATTCAGAGGGCATCTTATTAAAATTTCCATAAGAATTGTTGTAGGAACTACCATAATTATTAGAGGAATTACTAGGATAGGGCCTAGGAATAAAGTTTCCTCTATACGCGTTGTTACCAAAATTATTCCTACCAACAAAATTCACATCCATAGATTCATTATTATTCTCAATCAAAGTAGACAAAGGCATATTATTAGGATCAGAAGAAACACTCTTAGTAGCAAATAATTTCATAAGTTCATCCATCTTTCCACACAAAACATTAATTTCTTCTATCGCATGCACTTTTTTACTAGTAGATCTTTCAGTGTGCCATTGAGAATAATTAACCATAATATTATCTAGGAGTTTAGTAGCTCTCCTAAAGTGATTTCCATAAAAGTGCCTCCCACGGTCGAATCTAAAAGATTTCTAGAAGCAAAATTCAATCCGGCATAATTTTTTTGTATGATCATCCACAAATTCAAACCATGCGTAGGGCAATAACGCATCATTAATTTCATCCTCTCCCAAGCTTGTGCAACATGTTCATGATCAAGTTGCTTAAAATTCATAATATCGTTTCTAAGAGAGATAATCTTAGCTGGAGGAAAATACTTAGAGATAAAAGCATCTTTGCACTTATTCCAAGGATCAATACTATTTTTATGCAAAGACGAAAACCAGGTTTTAGCACGATCTCTAAGCGAAAAAGGAAATAGCTTCAATTTAACAATATCATTGTCAACATCTTTCTTCTTTTGCATATCACACAAATCAACGAAGCTATTTAGATGAGTACCGGCATCTTCACTAGGAAGGCCGGCGAATTGATCTTTCATGACAAGATTCAACAAAGCAACATTGATTTTACAAGATTCAGTATCAGTAAGAGGAGCAATCGGAGTGCTAAAGAAATCATTGTTGTTGGTATTGGTAAAGTCACATAATTTGGTATTATCTTGAGCCATCGTGACAAACAAGAAATCCAACACACGAGCAAACAAGAAGCAAGCGAAAAAGAGGCGAACAGAAAAGAGAGGGCGAATAAAACGGCAAGGGTGAAGTGGGGGAGAGGAAAATGAGAGGCAAATGGCAAATAATGTAATGCGGGAGATAAGGGTTTGTGATGGGTACTTGGTATGTTGACTTTTGCGTAGACCTCCCCGGCAACGGCGCCAGAAATCCTTCTTGCTACCTCTTGAGCACTGCGTTGGTTTTCCCTTGAAGAGGAAAGGGTGATGCAGCAAAGTAGCGTAAGTATTTCCCTCAGTTTTTGAGAACCAAGGTATCAATCCAGTAGGAGGCCACGCACGAGTCCCTCGCACCTACACAAACAAATAAATCCTCACAACCAACGCGATAAGGGGTTGTCAATCCCTACACGGTCACTTACGAGAGTGAGATCTGATAGATATGATAAGATAATATTTTTGGTATTTTTGTGATAAAGATTCAAAATAAAGAAAGTAAAATAAAAACGGCAATGGAAATAGCTAAGTGTTGGAAGATTAATATGATGGAAAATAGACCCGGGGGGCATAGGTTTCACTAGTGGCTTCTCTCAAGAGCATAAGTATTTTACGGTGGGCGAACAAATTACTGTTGAGCAATTGACATAATTGAGCATAGTTATGAGAATATCTAGGTATGATCATGTATATAGGCATCACGTCCGAGACAAGTAGACCAACTCCTGCCTGCATCTACTACTATTACTCCGCACATCGACCGCTATCCAGCATGCATCTAGAGTATTAAGTTCATACGAACAGAGTAACGCTTTAAGTAAGATGACATGATGTAGAGGGATAAACTCATGCAATATGATATAAACCCCATCTTGTTATCCTCGATGGCAACAATACAATACGTGCCTTGTTGCTCCTACTGTCACTGGGAAAGGACACCGCAAGATTCAACCCAAAGCTAAGCACTTCTCCCATTGCAAGAAAGATCAATCTAGTAGGCCAAACCAAATTGATAATTGAAAGAGACTTGCAAAGATAAACAATCATACATAAAATAATTCAGAGAAGATTCAAATATTGTTCATAGATAAAATTGATCATAAACCAATTCATAGGTCGCAACAAACACACAGCAAAAGAAGATTACATCGAATAGATCTCCACAAGAGAGGGGGAGAACATTGTATTGAGATCCAAAAAGAGAGAGGAAGCCATCTAGCTAATAACTATGGACCCGAAGGTCTGAGGTAAACTACTCACACATCATCGGAGAGGCTATGGTGTTGATGTAGAAGCCCTCCGTGATCGATGCCCCCTCTGGCGGAGCTCCGGAACAGGCCCCAAGATGGGATCTCACAGGTACAGAAGGTTGCGGAGGTGGAATTAGGTTTTTGGCTCCGTATCTGGTAGTTTGGGGGTACGTAGGTATATATAGGAGGAAGGAGTATGTCGGTGGAGCAATGTGGGGCCCATGAGGGTGGAGGGCGCACCTGGGGGGGGTAGGCACGCCCCCTACCTCGTGGCTTCCTGGTAGCTTTCTTGACATTGGGTCCAAGTCCTTGGATCATGTTCGTTCCGAAAATCACGTTCCCGAAGGTTTCATTCCGTTTGGACTTTGTTTGATATTCTTTTTCTGCGAAACTCTGAAATAGGCAAAAAAACAACAATTCTGGGCTGGGCCTCCGGTTAATAGGTTAGTCCCAAAATAATATAAAGTGTATAATAAAGCCCAATAATGTCCAAAACATAATATAATATAGCATGGAGCAATCAAAAAATTATAGATATGTTGGAGACGTATCACTCATCCTGCCGGAGTCCTCTGTGGCCTCCTGGGAGGGGTTGCGCGGCCTCTTCATCATGTGCTTCGCGGCACCGGCACCCCCCACCGTAGCAGCCCTCCTTGGTGGTTCGCAGGCGCCGCCCTCGAATCACCACGTCAAGTAGTTCGTCCGCCAGATGGGCGCCGCCCGCGTACAACAGGGGGCTCCCCCGGGATGGGCGGCGCCCCAGGCGGATCTCGGGTAGGGGGTCCCGAACTGTGCATCTAGGATCGATGGTAATAGGAGACGGGAGACACGATGTTTACCCAGGTTCGGGCCCTCTCTATGGAGGTAATACCCTACTTCCTACTTGATTAATCTTGATGAATATGAGTGTTACAAGAGTTGATCTACCACGAGATCGTAATGGCTAAACCCTAGAAGTCTAGCCTATGAGTATATGGTATTGAATCTGTCCTACCCGGACTATCTCTCCGGTTTATATAGACACAGGAGAGATCTAGGGTTACACGGAGTCGGTTACATACGAGGGAATCTTCATAATCGATCGCCTAGCTTTCCTTCCACGCCAAGTAGAGTCCAATCCGTACACGGGTATAGTCTTCAGTCTTCTTGTCTTCATAGCCCATCAGTCCGGCCCATGGATAACAGGCCGGACGCCCGAGGACCCCCTAGTCCAGGACTCCCTCAGTAGCCCCTGAACCTGGCTTCAATGATGAGGAGTCCGGCGCGCAGATTGTCTTCGGCATTGCAAGGCGGGTTCCCCTTCTTCTGAACTCCAAGATAGTCTTCGGACGCGATGATTGTATCCGAACCTGCAACGCATTCCACACACAACCGCACAGAGAATATAATATTTGTACGAGCCTAATCTACTGACAGTTTTTATGACGCTACGCCTATCCGGTTATAATCTTGAACCGTTTTTCATCTGCCACCCCACGTTGCGAGACGCGGTTGCTATTGGCATGTCTTGTCGAAGCAGAGATCGTGTCCCCTTATTGTGGGATTCTCATCAATGCGGGCATGGGTAACCCAGCCGCGCCACTTGCATAGCCATTGGGAATAGGCGAATCTTAAGGCGAGCGAGGAGGCGTTTAATGTTTGCTGCCTTTATAAGAGGATAAGGATCCCCTCTTCCTCTTCTCATGCTTTCTCTCTGTCTCCGCCTTCCCGATCTCGAGCTGCAGTGCCCAAGGTCCAATCTCCTTTCCATCCCAGCAACCATGTCTGGACCCGGTGGTCAAGGCAAGTGGATGATCTCCTTTGTCATGGAGGAAGACATTGTTGAGCTTCGGGCGGCCGGATATTTGGCGAAGGAGATCGACCACCGCCTGCCGGCGAGGGATAGATCGTCCCCACGCCGGAGCCCGCAGAGAGGGTGGCATTCATCCGCCATTTCTTCCGCGGGCTAGGGTTTCCACTTCACCCCTTCATCCGCGGGTTAATGTATTACTATGGGGTAGATTTCCATGATCTGTCCCCAAATTCCTTCCTCAACATTTCGGCATTTATCGTCATATGCGAGGCCTTCCTCCGCATCCACCCCCACTTCGGACTGTGGCTCAAAGTCTTCAACGTGAAGGCGAAGGTGGTAGATGGCCAGCACGTGGAGTGCAGAGGGGCAATGGTGAGTAAATTGTCCAACGTCTCTTGGCCCAAAGGCACCTTTGTGGATACGGTAAAGGAGTGGCAGAAGCAGTGGTTCTACGTCACAGAACCACGCGGCACCACCTGGGCCGCAGCTACCGAATTCCGCTCCGGTGCTCCTGTGCGACTCACCTCCTGGGTCGAGAAGAGTCTGGGCTGGTGTTCTCCTGATGAGCTAATAGCGCTGCAGACGCGTGTTCAGAGCATGGTAACCAAGAGCGTCAAGCTCGTTGATGTGATCCAGGTGATGTTAGTTCGCCAGATCCTTCCATGCCAGCGCCGAAGCCGCCCGCTGTGGGAGTTCAACCCAAAGAAGCACCAGACCCTGGTGAGGCTTTTTGAGACTACGCACGAGGGTGCATGGAAATTGCTCTTCAAGGGCAACGAGAAACCACCGGCCACGGATTCGGACCATGGTCACGATTGTACACACCCCGCCAGCAAGGTATGTTGTTTCGAATGAGTCCTCAACCTAATTGTTTCGAGGATGATGTCTGAGCCTTTGTTAATGCTCTTTCAGGACTGGATGGAGAGGGCAAAGCGGATCCAGTGTCAGGCTCCGCTGCCTGAGGAACCAGTCATCCCGCATCTAGCGGAGATGCTGGTACCGGTGCCGTATAAGGCGCTGGAGAAGAAGGCCAATAAGAAGGCAAAGGGGGCCAAGAGCGGCCTCCGTCGTAAGGGTACCTCGGACGTGGCGTCCGAGGAGGAAGAAACTCATTCCTCTGTCCCTGAGGACAATGATGGGGAAGAGGAGGAGGAGGAAGAAAACAATCCTCCCCCCGAGGAGAGGAAGAAGAAGAGGGCGACTCCGGCGCATCTGGAGGCGGAGGCGCCCAAAAAGGGGAAAGGCATTCCCGCAGTCAACACCGCGTGGGACGTTGACAGCAGTCCGGAACGACGCCCCCGCACTAAGCCCCAGGCCGCGTCGTAAGTGACATGGCTTATTTATGCGCACCTCCAGCCCTTTCTCTCCATTATCTTGATGTGGTTAACCATACCATTGCAGTCCGGCCCGTGACCTGATCCAGTGATCCTCGTCTGGAAGTTCGTTGGCCCCGTCGAAGATGGCGAGCTAGTCGCCACCGCCCGCTTATTCCCCCGGGGCCGGGGACGACACTGAAGTGCTGTCCCGGAGGGCTGATCCGAACCAGGGAGGAGCCCAGGACGCTGTCCGGGAGGCGCCACGAGGCGAAGCCTCCACTGCCGGACATATGGAGGGGATGATCCCCATGGAGACTGGCAAAGAGGGCCGCATCCAGCTTGGCCCTCAGCCGAATACGATTCCGGAGGCCCATATGGCTCCAGAGTCGGGCGGGCAGCCCCCTTTGAAGGAGGGGGGGTGCACCGCTTCCGTCGGTGGTCCCTGTCCATCCACGGGCGCCGGATAACCTGATGGAGGCGCTACGAGGTGCCTCCGTTATGGAAGAGCATCGTGTCCTTATGGGCACGGTGATCGAGAAGGTTCAGTCTGCCAAGAGTGGACTGAACGAAGCCTGCAGCAACCTGTTGACAGGTTTCGAGGTAAGTGACATAGAAAGAGAAAACCCCATGTAGTCCATAGCCCCTAAGACACTGTCCGGTGTTCGGCGACAAGAACCGGACAGAGGATCAATCTTTTATTGTAGGAGACTAACGTGATATGTATGCATAAGCAGGCGTCGCTGTTGGCGGCAACCTCACATGCTACCGAAGTCTCTAAACTGAAGCAGAGGCTGGAGCGGACCGAGAACGATCTCGGCGAGGTGACGATTCAGCTCCGGGAGAAGCAAGGTGAATGACGACGTGTTGTGTGTTCGAAAAGAACAAGCGTTGTATACTGACCGTAGTGTCATAATTTGTGCAGGAGCCGCAACCGAGGTGGAGGCCCTAAAAAAGGCCTTGGCCGAAGCCGAAGGGAAGGCCGTTGAGCAGCAAGCTGCCGAAAAAAAAGCTACAGGCCCGAGTCAAGGAGGTCCAACAGGAGCTCCAAGACACGGTAAAAAAATGTGAGATCTTGGAGAATGATGCTTCGGCTCAAAAGGCCGAACTCTCCAAGGCTCGTCAGAGCGCGGAGACCGCACGGAATGAGGCCCGGGCCGCCCTCCAGGAGATCCAGGAGGCTAGGAAGATTACGGCAGGTAAGGCTTTTAAGATGCAAAGCAAGTATGCAGAGAAGCAATACCTTTTACTAACCCGGGTTCGGAGTTCCCCAGGGGCTTTTGCGGATTTACCACGTAGAGTATTAGACGCTACAGAGTTCTACGAAGCCGGCGGAGGAGGTTCGATGGAGAAGTTATTCTGGATGCAGTATGCGGCGCCAGAGCATCCCGTGTCCTTCACCGATCAGCTGAAGCATCTGGTGGAGCTGCACAGGGTGGCCGAACTAGCCATGAAGGATTTAACAATTCGTCTATGGCCAGCCGAAGCTATGCCCAGCAGCTACTTCGGACTTGTGAGGCAGCTAGTGGAAGCCTGTCCGCGGCTGGACGTCATCAAGTGCTCTGTATGTATTGAAGGTGCCCGCATGGCCTTCGCTCGCTGCAAGATGTGGTGGGCGAAGATGACCTCTGTTGAAGTGGCCAGCGGGCCGACAGAGGGCAAGGATCACCGCACACCCGAAAAGTATTTTGCGGATGTCCTATAAGGGTCTCGACTTGTGGCAGCTCAATGTTCGAAGGACATTATTCTCGAATGAATACATTCATGTTGTCATTTGCCTTGTATTATAAATACAAAGCTTGTTTTGTAATGTAATTTCGTTTATGCTTTAAATTGTTTCCTCCTATGCGGCCGTGTTATATGCAATCTGAGGGTTGGCCAATCGTCGGCTTCTACCCTCACGTAATTAGTACGGAGGTGTTCGGGATGGGATCTAAACAATCTTGATCCAATTATATGGTCCTTGAAGGAGTTGTTTAGCGCAACGAACAAGGCAATCAGACTATATGGATTAAACGCCCTCACTTAGCCATAGGAGTTTTATAATTAAGCAGGTGCGTAGCCCCTGGTCCAAGCCAGGGTGCTGTCAGCATCTGATCGGGAAGTGCCGACCCTTCGCGTGACGCGGAAAAAATCTCCAACGATTTTGTAACCCTCGAACAGCTGACCGGCTCTTGCCGTATCATGACAGTCGGTTTTCGGCTTTCTCTACTGAGGTGCTCATCCGGTCAAGGCCAGGGCACAATCGCAGTAGTTCTCCCTTTACTACCCTAGCCGGTAGAGCGGAACGTAGGGTAGCAAGCACAGGAGCCGGGCAACCCAACTATTGACCAAAGACATGATTCGGAGCCAATGCATATAATGCTAAATTTCAGGGTGCCGAACTTTTATACAAGAAGTGTTTGGGCTTTGTTGCCGTGTTATGGGGCGATAAGCAGCCCCTGGCGAATATGAAACATACAAAAGAGTACCAATGTAGCTGATAAGCAGATCGAAATAAAATGAAGTAAGAAGCGAAAACCATAGAAGCTGGGCCGCAAATCATTTTTACTATAACTGAATGGATATGTGAGGGAGTCCTGGATTAGGGGGTGTCCGGATAGCCGGACTATACCTTCAGCCGGACTCCCGGACTATGAAGATACAAGATTGAAGACTTCGTCCCGTGTCCGGAAGGGACTTTCCTTGGCGTGGAAGGCAAGCTTGGCGATACGGATATGTAGATCTCCTACCATTGTAACCGACTCTGTGTAACCCTAACCCTCTCCGGTGTCTATATAAACCAGAGGGTTTTAGTCCATAGGACACAACAACAATCATACCATAGGCTAGCTCCTAGGGTTTAGCCTCCTTGATCTCGTGGTAGATCTACTCTTGTACTACCCATATCATCAATATTAATCCAGCAGGAGTAGGGTTTTACCTCCATCGAGAGGGCCCGAACCTGGGTAAAAACATCGTGTCCCTTGTCTCCTGTTACCATCCGCCTAGACGCACAGTTCGGGACCCCCTACTCGAGATCCGCCGGTTTTGACACCGACATCGGTGCTTTCATTGAGAGTTCCTCTGTGCCGTCGCCTTCAGGAAGGATGCCTCATCCCGTCTTTAAAGATGGCACCATAACTAAGGGAGCTTTGGCTGTCGGCCAAACTCTCCGGCTAGGCGATTTTCTTATGTCCGCCTGTTCGGCTGCTGCGCCGACGATGACCTCTCGGGTCGTCAAAAGCAATCTTCATGTCAGCTCGGAACTCGCCGAGCAGTTAGATCCAATGGAGCTTTCTTCCATAAACGAGCTCTTGGATCGCATCGCCGCCCTGGGAGTCGCTACGGATTACGACCAGATTGGGCCTAAACCCGATCTGAGAGAGATTAACTCTCCCCAAGTCACCCATCACGTTGCAGTGGTAGAGGGACAGTGCGGCGACCCTTCGTCTATCTTAAGGACTAGCTACGTCCGGATTGCCGATCCCTCCAAGCCGGATATCCACGGAGGGGAGGACATCACTCATGACCTGAACTTAGAATCAGGCGACGGGCTAGATTCATTGGACAACATCCAAGAATCCAAACTTTAGAGTTCGGAAACTCCTTGGCCTCTGTGTCTCAGATTGGGTGAGGTTTCGGATTTAATTCCGCCCACCCACCCGAACATAAGCGATCTATCCCAAATCAGGCAAAAGCCCGAAGAAACAGTACATCATTAGTGGGCCAGATTCCTCCTGGTTATGAACAGGATAAAGGACTGCCGCGAGGAAGACGCAATCTCAATCTTCTGCAATAAATGCACGGACAAGGGAATCCTCAACGCCATAAGTCGCCGTGATATTACACGCTTCTCTGACTTGGCGTCCATAGTACAAAAGTACTGTGCGATGGAAAGCGCCTGGAAAACCGAAATAAAATTTTGGGACAATCCGGCCCTGAATAGAAACCTCGTCCGAAATAAAAGGGTGCATCATCGTCAGACACCCGGGTTAAACACCAAAAAACCAAAACCCTCCACAGGGCATGGAACCGTACTAGAAGGGTGGCTTAATGGACCCTGTAAAATTCATAGTACAGGGGATGCCACACCAACTCACAGCCTTAGAGCATGTTGGATACTCCGGCAGGTGGCCAAAATTGGCGAAGATCTCCTAATTCCGGAGGCCGCAGAAAGCCACCCCAGGGACACCAATACAGTCTTAACAGTCTTCGAGACTTTCGCATCAAATAATATGCGAAAAAGAACAATCTGCAGCCTTGCCGAAGTGTACCAAGTAGCAACAATAAACCCATGGAGTGACACGGCTATTACTTTTAATGCCAGTGATGAACCTAAATTCCGAACAGCCCGAGCACCAGCCGCATTGGTCCTTCGTCCAATAGTGGACGGCTTTCGCCTAACCAAGGTACTCATGGATGGAGGCAGCGGATTGAACCTCATTTATGAGGAAACCCTTCAAAAAAATGGAAATAGACTGGAACCGCATTGAGCGAAGTAGCACAACCTTTAGAGGAATAATCCCCAGTCGGGAAGCGCGCTGTACAGGAAAAATCACACTAGATGTGGTATTCAGCACGCGGATAATTACAGGTCCGAAGAGGTCACGTTCCAGGTGGCCCCGTTCAGTAGCGGATACCACGCTCTGCTAGGGCGAGAAGCCTTTACAATCTTCCAAGCAATACCCAATGGGAGGTACATGAAGCTCAAGATGCCCGGGCCGAACGGAATTATCACTCTCGCTAGTGTTCCGGACATAGCACTCCGCGCCGAAAATAAGACAGCCGCACTGGCCCTTGAGGCACTATCCAAAGCCCTAGCGGCTGAGGAACTGACTGCGCTGCGCTCCACGGTGAACAGGGACGATGTGATACCCGACAAAAGATCCAAGTCCACCTCCTTTAAACCAGCGGACGAAATAGTCAAATTCCAGGTCCATCCAACGGACCCCAATAAAATAGCTTCCATCGGGGCACAATTAAACCCTCATGTAGACGCCGCACTGCGAGAATTCCAACGGGAGAACTGGGAAATTTTCGCCTGGCACCCTTCAGACATGCCAGGAATCCCACGCAGGCTGGCCGAACACAGCTTAAATATCCTAAAAGGATTCAAACCTGTCAAACAAGCTCTTCGGCGTTTTTTCGAACCTAAAAGACAGGCCATGGGAGAGGAGCTAGCCAAGCTATTGGAGGCCGGATTCATCAAAGATATAAAACATCCGGACTGGCTAGCAAACCTGGTGATGGTACCAAAGAAGGACAAATCCTGGCGCATGTGTGTTGATTTTAAAGACCTTAACAAGGCTTGCCCAAAGGATCCCTTCCCCCTCCCCTGCATCGATCAAATTATCGATGCTACCGCAGGACACGATTCATTGTGTTTCCTCGACGCATATTCAGGCTACCATCAAATCAAGATGGCAGAGTCAGACCAAGCCGCAACGGCATTCATCACACCATACAGCCCATTCTGCTTTAACACAATGCCCTTCGGGCTCAAAAACGCCGGCGCAACATATTAGCGCATGATTCAGACATGTCTGGCAAACCAGATTGGCAAAACAGTGGAGGCATATGTAGATGATGTGGTCATAAAAACAAGACATGTCGAATCTCTAGTAGATGACTTGAGACTCACATTTGATAACCTGCGAACATACGACATCAAGCTCAACCCGGAAAAATGCGTTTTTGGCGTTCCAGCCGGAAAGCTCTTGGGCTTCATTGTATTCGGTAGAGGAATTGAAGCAAATCCAGCCAAGATCCGAGCTCTGTCACAATTGGATATCCCAAAGGACCTCAAACAAATACAAAAATTAACCGGATGTGTGGCGGCCCTAAGCCGCTTTATCTCCCGCTTGGGAGAAAAGGTACTACCTCTCTACCGCCTCCTTCGGCGCACCGAACACCTCGAGTGGACGGATGCCGCCCCGGCCGGACTCGACGAAATAAAAGCCATATTGGCAACAAACCCAGTCCTGGCCGCGCCAAACATTGGCGAACCAATGCTATTGTACATTGCAGCAACCCATCAGGTTGTAAGCGCAGTGCTCGTCGTCGAACGAGAAGCGGACGGACACAAATTCCCCCTTCAAAAGTCGGTCTATTACGTGTCCACTGTCCTCACTCCGTGCAAATCACAGTACCCGCATTATCAGAAGATTGCGTACGCGGTATTCATGGCATCCCGGAAGCTGCGACACTACTTGCAAGAGTGTTCAATAACAGTAGCCTCGGAAGTACCACTTAACGATATTATAAACAATCGCGACGCAACGGGCCAGATTGCAAAATGGGCCATTGAGCTCCTCTCGTTCGACATAACTTAGAAGCCAAGGCAAGCTATCAAGTCGCAGGTTTTGGCCGACTTCGTCGCAGAATGGACGGAGGCCGAACTCCCTAAAGAGTACGGCACATATTCAAACTGGATCATGCATTTTGACGGCTCCAAAATGTTGGCCAGTCTGGGGGCTGGTGTCGTTTTGACGTCCCCCACAGGAGACACAGTTCAATATGTACTCCAGATTATGTACACAGACTCCAACAACGCAGCCGAATATGAGGCCCTCTTACATGGTCTCCGGATGGCAGTATCCATGGGTATTCAACGCCTAGAGGTGCGAGGGGATTCGAACCTCGCAATATCCCAAATAAATGGAGACTTCAATGCCAAGGATCCCAAAATGGCAACTTATCGCAACGCCGTCCTAAAAATGTCAACTCGGTTCGAAGTGCTCGAATTTCATCATATAGCCCGGGAAAACAATCAGGCGGCAGATGTCCTGGCACGCATCAGCGCAAAACGCGACGCAGTCCCCCCCCCCCAACATCTTCTTGGAGAGGTTGTTCAAGCCATCCATGGTATGGGAAGGGGAACCTGGCAATAACAGCCCGGACGCAACCGCACTGCCCGATACCGAACAATCTGACACAATTGGAGGCTCTGCAAATGAAATCACACCTTCAGCCCGCGTAATAATGGTCGTCATCGCCCCATGGACAGAACCATTCCTAGCCTACCTTACTAGGAAGGAACTCCCAGAGGACCAAAACGAGGCACGCTGCATAGTGCGGCGATCTAAAGCCTATAAGGTCCATGAGGGAGAGCTTTATAAGAAAAGCACTACCGGAGTCCTTCAAAGGTGCATCTCCGAAGAGGAAGGGCGGAACCTTCTGGCTGAAATTCATGCCGGACTCGGTGGTCATCACGCTGCAGCTCGGTCCCTTGTAAGCAAGGCTTTCCGTACAGGCTTTTATTGGCCGACCGCCCAGGCAGACGCTCAGGACCTAGTCCAACGATGCGTCGGTTGCTAGCTTTTTGCAAACCAAAGCCACATGCCACCCACCGCCCTCCAAACAATCCCTATCACTTGGCCCTTCGCGGTCTGGGAGCTTGACATGGTGGGACCCCTTAAAGGCGGAACCCACAAGAAAAAATACTTACTGGTCATGGTGGATAAGTTCACCAAATGGATAGAAGCCAAGCCTGTTAAAACGGCCGAATCCGGACCGGTGATAGACTTCATATCCGGGGTCGTACGCTGTTATGGCGTCCCCCACAACATCATCACTGATAACGGCACGAACTTTACGGCCGACGAGGTAAAACTCTGGTGCAAAAACATGGGCATCAAGCTCGATTATGCTTCCGTCTATCACCCACAAACTAATGGCCAGGTCGAACGCGCAAATGGTCTTATCATGAGCGGCATCAAACCCAGATTAGTGCGGTCCCTTAAGGAATCTAATACGCACTGGGTAGAGGAGCTCGACTCCGTACTCTGGGGTCTGCGGACCACGCCAAATCGCACCACCGGATACACTCCATTCTTCATGGTGTACGGCGCAGAGGCAGTTTTGCCCTACGACATAATTCATGACTCACCTCGAGTGCGCATGTACGAAGAAAGATAAGCCGAGCTCGATCGGCAGGAAAGTTTGGACGCCTTGGAGGAAGAGCGTGACGTGGCAAAAGCCCGTTCCACATTTTATCAACAACAAGCTCGAAGATATCAAAGCAGAGAAGTACGGGCCAAAAATTATAACGTTGGCGAATTAGTTCTACGCCTGCCGGACAAGAAAAAGGACAAACTCAAGCCCAAGTGGGAAGGTCCCTTCATAATTGACCAAGTCCTGACTGGTGGAGCGTACCGCCTGCGAGATGCATCGGATAACCGACTCGAGCCGAACCCATGGAACGTAGCCCGTCTCCGAAGATTCTATGCCTAGCGCCGGACTCCATGTTCGTCTCCTTCCCCTGTCCATTTTTTATATACTTTTTGTCTTACATTTCTCTCCTTCCCCCCTTCCTTTCTTTTATAACCTTTAAAGGCTCATCAAGTGACGCGCTATCCGCGCTCATTAAACCTGGGAGCTTCTTTAAACAGAAGCTTATTTATACGGGCTTCAAGCCCAACACATGTGTCACACTTCCGCATGTACCCTTTATTCACCATTATATGCATTGATATGACTTAAGTTTTGGCCAAGCTGGGTTGCCTGGCTCCTGTGCTTACCCCTATGTTCCCGATTGTTCGGCTAGGTGGTAAAGGGAGCACCTCTGCGATTGTTACTGCCGGGTCAGCCGGATGTGTACCTCAGACTGGGTGAAGCCGAAAGCTAGCGTTCTTAAGGGAATATTCGGTCAGTGAACTAAAGATGATTTTTCACTTATTTATTTATGCGCCCCCGGATGTTTTTTCCTGCGTCCCTTTTTCACAGAATGGGCATGCACTTTAGGGCATGCCTCCCAGGGAAAGGAACCCCTAACGGAACTATTCTCCCTGGAAGATGTTTCTTACTAACCATGTAATATAACATAACTAGTTGGGCACTTGTCTGTTCAAGCACTAATGGCCCCTACGCCTGGTCTCCATGCATATCCCGGTTCTTATATAACCGCAAGGGTATTCGGACACACTCCAGACCGTCAGGTCCCGAGGTCGAAGCGAAAAGGTCGGCCATGACAAACGATCTACAATCCGGCTAGAAGGCATTACACATGTCAATTAAAATTACATAGTCACTCTGACTGATTGTATTCCTCTTCAATACCATCTAACAGGCTGTCGAGTTTATAGTCCTGCTGGGAATACTTTGCGGCCAATTCTACTTGGTTGTATACTAAGCTTACAGGGATCTCCTTCCCATCGGGCCCCACAGGTCCGACCTCGGCCATGTGGTTTGGGTCAGCCTTCATGTACCGCGTCTTCACCATGGCCCAAGCCTCCCTAGTGCCTTGACGGCAGGCCGATATCTTCCATAATCGGAAGCGCCGCCGCGCTCCCTTCAGCTTCTCTGCAAGATCTCCAGGGCCTTGGGGCATGGAGATGGATGGCCACAAGGCCTGGGCGACGCCTTGCATCACCTGCCGAACTCGCTCGTGCAGTTGCGAGAGCTCGGGAAGAAGTTCACCCGTAGAACCGGGCATCTCCTCTGCAGGATGACCTGTTAGCATACCTACAGATATTACTCTGTTAGTCGACTTCCGCGCCAAACTTTTTTTTAAAGGTTCGTTTAAGCACTTACTAAATATGCCGCGTCGAAGCCGCCGATTCTCCGTAACGGAGTCCGACAGCTGGGCACGAACATCTTTCAGTTCAACGCCCAGCTTGGTGTTGGCATCCTGGAGATCGTTCTTCTCCCGCCTCACCTTTGTCAGCACACTCTCACCAGCCTTTAGCTGGCGTAGGAGTTGTTGCTTGTCCGGATTTAATTTGGCGCCATCTGCAATTTCATTTGTCAGATCTGCACACACGCCGCACTTCAAAAAATACTTATCTTTTTAAAGCATATATTACGAGAGGGGGTCTCCTTGGGCTCCCCTGTCGCGGCTAGTGCGGCCTCAAGTTGGGCTTTGCACTTTTCTAGCTCCTGGGATAGTTGGGTATTCTTTTCAGTAAGAACCTACGTTATAAATGATCCTTAAATCAGTTCTTCTAGCTGTTTCAAGTCTCGGGGGCTACTGATACATATAACCATTAAATTTCTCACCCGTATGTCTTTTACATATTGCTCCGTGGCTCTGGCTAGACCATTTTGAGCAGCACGGAGGTACGCATCTCCCGAATTGAAGGCATCCAACGCCTCTTGGGAGAAACAAGCGTCGCGAAGAACTGTCCGGCGACGCCTATGGTTCATGGCACTCTCCACCTCGGAATGGGTGGCAGACAGCCTGTCCGCGTCCTCTGTCAAAGGAGCGTCCGGAGCACGCCTCGTGCTCGCCTCTGCCTCTGGACCAGGCTTTGGAGCCTGGCTGGTGGAGGCGCGTTTGGCAGCCTCTCCGGATATAGTCCGGCAGGGTCTTTTTGTCCTGAACAAAGCATGAGTGTTAATATGCCTTGAAGGAATAACACCTGGGAATAAGAGGGCGCGCTATACCTTTGCGTCGGTGCCTCAGTCCGAACTGCACTTCTTTTCATCCCACGGGGCCCCGCTGCCCCTTGTTGGCTAGTCACCGCCGGCTCGGTCTCCCGCCTCAAGAACCTCCCCTGCAAAACACGGTTGTTATTAGGAAACTGAAAACACGCAAGGGTGGATCCCTTTTCGAGGTGCTAGGACTCCGGTCTCAGTTACCTGGGAGGCCGGGAGTAGCCCTGGGTAATCGGTCGTAATGGCCACCAAGGCATTGTCCTTGCTAAGTTGATAAAACACCCCGCCAATCAGCTCCACAGATAAGTCCGGATCCACTTCGGAGGCCGGATCAAGGGACCGTTCTGGATCCTCGGGCTGCGGAGGAGGGCTGTTTATTTCCTTTACTTCCTGGCGCAGTTCCTGCGTTTGAAGTCGTTAGATTATATAATTAATGATGGGAGTATAGAACGGATGGGCGAGTAGAATTGTCCACTCACCCAACTTGGAGGATTGTACATAGTAAATCCACCCTGTGGATTGACGCGGAGAAATTCCTCCTCTTCTCCCTTGTACAAAGCGGACAAGATCTTTATTAGAGCGGCAGCCAAGTCCGGCCTCTTACGGCCGTGACGGGTGGCATCATCCTCCCCGTTGAAATCCCACATGGGGTGGCCTCTATACTGAAGAGGTTGCACCCCCCGCATGATACATGCGGCCATGACTCCGATCATGGTTAGTCCGGAATGAGCTAATAATCTTATCCGGCCCATCAGGTAAAGGACGTCCTTGTCACTTTCTCTCTGGGGGCTCCGTGGACGCTAGCTTAGGCACTTCTTCAGGGGAGCATTGTTTAACTCAGGGAGGCCGATCCGAACAGGATCCGACAACGGGACATCTTCTATATAAAACCATTTCGAAGCCCAGTCCTCGGACGCCTTCTTTGGGGTTCCGGATAGATATCCGGTCCCGGCGATGCGCCACACTTCGGCTCCGCCCACTTGATATATTGACCCCTCCTGAGAGCGAGGCACAAGGCAGAATAGCCTCTTCCACAGCGCGAAATGAGCCTCAACACCCAAAATCAGCTCGCAAAGGGCTACGAAGCCCGCAATATGCAATATGGAGGCAGGCGTGAGGCCGTGCAGCTGGAGGCCATAGAACTCCAGGAGTCCCCGGAGAAACGGATGGATTGGAAATCCAAGTCCTGTTATTAAATAAGGGACAAGGCATACCCGCTCTCCTTTGGAGGGATTGGGGGCGCTCTCCGCTTGCTCTCTGCCATTATAGGCGGCAAGTCCGGCTCGAACCGGGACCATATAGGCCGGGGGGAGGAACCCCTTGGTCTGAAGCGACACTAGCTCGTTGTGCGGGATAGAGCATCTCTCCCAATCTCCAGGCCGAGGGCTGGAAGGGCGAGAGGAGGAGCTGCGACGGCTGGCCATGGTGGAATGGACCTTTGTCAGATGCGCTCTGATGAATACTCGCGGAGGGGAGAAGGTGTGGTTTGGATCTAAATCCTCGTCCCTTTAAATAGGCGGATCATTTAAGCGGCTAGGGGTGTGAATGTAAAAACACCCAGACTTTTCGTATTCGTTTGACATGTGGAAGACGGCCATTATTGGGCGTGGAAGCCAAGGAGCACTACATTTGCAAAAAACTGGACGTTATTCAACAGGTACACGGAATTCGGAGGAGAACCCACCTTGCAATGCCGAAGACAATCTGCGCGCCGGACTCGTCGTCATTGAAGCCTGGTTCGGGGGCTACTGAGGGAGTCCTGGATTAGGGGGTGTCCGGATAGCCGGACTATACCTTCAGCCGGACTCCCGGACTATGAAGATACAAGATTGAAGACTTCGTCCCGTGTCCGGGAGGGAATTTCCTTGGCGTGGAAGGCAAGCTTGGCGATACGGATATGTAGATCTTCTACCATTGTAACCGACTCTGTGTAACCCTAACCCTCTCCGTGTCTATATAAACCGGAGGGTTTTAGTCCGTAGGACACAACAACAATCATACCATAGGCTAGCTCCTAGGGTTTAGCCTCCTTGATCTCGTGGTAGATCTACTCTTGTACTACCCATATCATCAATATTAATCCAGCAGGAGTAGGGTTTTACCTCCATCGAGAGGGCCCGAACCTGGGTAAAAACATCGTGCCCCTTGTCTCCTGTTACCATCCGCCTAGACGCATAGTTCGGGACCCCCTACCCGAGATCCGCCGGTTTTGACACCGACAATATGTCAAGGCGTATCTTATACAAATAGTGCGATAAGCACCGGGGATATTTAACATGCCAGGAACAAGAAGGGGCAACATGCGGGTCCTGGGAAATAAGTAAAAATACCGTCAAGAAGAACGTATGGAGGTTACCTAATGACCCACAAGTATAGGGGATCTATCGTAGTCCTTTCGATAAGTAAGAGTGTCGAACCCAACGAGGAGTAGAAGGAAATGATAAGCGGTTTTCAGCAAGGTATTCTCTGCAAGTACTGAAATAAGTGGTAACAGATAGTTTTGTGATAAGGTAAATTGTAACGAGCAACAAGTAACTAAAGTAAATAAGGTGCAGCAAGGTGGCCCAATCCTTTTTGTAGCAAAGGACAAGCCGGAACAAACTCTTATAATAGGAAAAGCGCTCCCGAGGACACATGGGAATATCGTCAAGCTAGTTTTCATCACGTTCATATGATTCGCGTTCGGTACTTTGATAATTTGATATGTGGGTGGACCGGTGCTTGGGTGTTGTTCTTACTTGAACAAGCATCCCACTTATGATTAACTTCTATTGCAAGCATCCGCAACTACAACAAAAGTATTAAGGTAAACCTAACCATAGCATGAAACATGTGGATCCAAATCAGCCCCTTACGAAGCAACGCATAAACTAGGGTTTAAGCTTCTGTCACTCTAGCAACCCATCATCTACTTATTACTTCCCAATGCCTTCCTCTAGGCCCAAATAATGGTGAAGTGTTATGTAGTCGACGTTCACATAACACCACTAGAGGCTAGACAACATACATCTCAACAAAATATCGAACGAATACCAAATTCACATGACTATTAATAGCAAGACTTCTCCCTTGTCCTCAGGAACAAACGTAACTACTCACAAAGCATATTCATGTTCATAATCAGAGGGGTAATAATATGCATAAAGGATCTGAACATATGATCTTCCACCAAATAAACCAACTAGCATCAACTACAAGGAGTAATCAACACTACTAGCAACCTAATAGCACCAATCCCGGACTTGGAGACAAGAATTGGATACAAGAGATGAACTAGGGTTTGGAGATGAGATGGTGCTGGTGAAGATGTTGATGGAGATTGCCCTCTCCCGATGAGAGGAGCGTTGGTGATGACGATGGTGATGATTTTGTAACACTCCCAGTTCCATGCTACAGTAATCCCATGTTAATGGTGCCATGTCATCATGTTACTTTTGCTAATCTTCACTTGATCCAAATCACAATTCAAATTCAAATCCAATCTAAAGTCAAAAATTCATATTTGCCAAACCTGAAAACTAAAATGTTCAAAGTGTGGCAAATAATCCCTATGTATTTGTCATGTTGGGACCAACCTCATTTGGTTTCCCAAATTGCCCATGGAATTAATTTAGTGGAACAACATTTTCAGATAAACACATTTTTAATTCAACTATAAATTTGAACGGTTCCTTTTGGCCTTAAACGTTTTATGCAACCTTATAGTGTTGACTAGATTTTATGTGCAAAGTTTCATAGTTAACAAAAATCATTTTGTAACTAAAATAAATAGAAAACAGTAGCTGAAAATAAACAGTAAAAGGAAAATGCCTAACTGCTACTTTGTTAGTGGACTCTAGTGGCACCGTACATTTTGGCCCATCTAGCAACAATAGCCAGCCCAGCCCACCTCCATCTCCCTCCACCTCCCGCTACAGGAGGCAGAGGGGAGCGTGGGGGGCATCTGGGCCTCCCTGGCCGGCGATGCTGCCGTGGCACCCATCCCACGGCCCCCCTGAGGTTAAGAGCAACCCCGCGACCCCTCTCGCGAACCCTAACCCTCACTTTCCCCTCCCTCGCTTGCTCTCGTCCATATGGTCGCCGCCCGTCCGCCGCTCGTCACGGTCGTCATCGTCACCATGGCCACCGTACTCCCCGGCGCATGAGAACACATCTAGGAGGATCGTCAACATCGACTCCGTCCACCCCGAGCACCAAATCGAGCGGACCTGCCCCGTACATTTGCTATCGAGCTCATCTTCACCGTGTACATCGTCGGCCTCCGTTGTCGATTGCCTCGTCTCCGGTTCGTCCCCGACCACCTTGAGCTCACCTCCGACACCGCAGTGAGCCCCTCCTCCTTTTGCCCCTTTTCTCCGGCTCGATCCATGCCCGTAGTGGCCGCCCGTGAGCTCCGTCCTCCATGGCCACGTTCGAGCCTCAGTGTACGCGCACGTGCCTGTGCCTGCTTTTGCCCGTGGCCGCGCCCTGGATGCGACCCACGCGCACCCGCGCCGCTGCCCCCCCCCCCCCCCGCCCCCCCCGCGCCGACCTGCGCTCGTCGTCGCGCCCCCCGCTCTCGTGCTGTTGCTTGCCGATGGGCGGCCGCCGCTGCCGCCAGTGCTGCTCCCGCTCGCGCGCGTCCTGTCGCAGTGGTTCCACCTCGCCGTGCCCTTGCCTGCCGCCGCTGCCGACTTGCCGCGCCCTATTCCCCGCTCGCCCCTACTCGCCGTGCTATGCTGCCGGCGCCGTTCGTCGCCCCTCGTCGAGGCCCCTCCGGCGCGGGCGTCCCAGCGAGGCCGCCGCTGGCTTGGCCTCTGTCCACAGGGGCCGGCCCAGTTTAACTACGGGGCTAAACCACCCCCTAAACTAACCCCCCCACTACTCTGACCCGTGGGCCCAAGGCCATTAACTTAGATTAGATTTTAAACTAATTTAAGTACCCCCCCCCCTCTGTCAATGACAGGTAGACCCCCACCTCTAGTTATCTCTTTAAAAGGAAAATACTAAATCTGTGAGTATGACACCTGGGCCCCACTACCCAGGTTTGACCAGTCAACAGTTGACTAGTCAACTGTGACTGGACTAATTGACTGGGTCAACCAAGCCCGTGGCCCCACATGTCATTGGCTGTGGCTAGCCCGTGCTGAGTATAAAATGTATATTCTGTTTTTAATTATATTTTATAATAAATCTAGGAACTTCAGAAAAATGCTAAATCTTTAAAAATTCATAGTAAATAAAACGTAACTCGGATGAAAATGCTTTCTACATGAAAGTTGCTCAGAACGACGAGACGAATCTGAATATGCGGTCCGTTCATCTGTCACATGCCCCTAGCATGCTGAAAATCGAACCTTTCCCCTCTGGTTCATCTGTCTGACAGACGTCCAGAACCGGGAAAACATTCTCGGATGTTTTCCCTCTTCGTCTGTATCACCTAGCACCACGTTAGATCGCTCCTAGCACCGCGTTTTACCATGTTATGCGTTATGATGCTTTGATTGCTCTATTATTTATTGTGTTCCCTCTTCGTTACTTCTTTCCGGTAGACCCCGAGACGGCTGCCGATGCCACTATGTTCGACTACGTCACCGACGACCCTCCTTATCTGAGCAACCAGGCAAGGCCCCCCTTTGATCATCCCGATATCGCCCATTCCATTCTCTCATGCTTGCATTAGATTTTGCTACTGTTATTGTTTGCTCCTATTCTGCTGCATAGCCTGTTTATTGTAACCTGCTATTGTTACCTACCTGCTTATCCTAAACTACTTAGTATAGGTTGGTTAGAGACCATCAGTGACCCCCCACTTGACCCGACCGCCCCGCTGGATTATCAGAAGACCCGATCAACGGGATCGAAGACCAGGCCCCGACACCTCACGTCACATCACGCCCCTTTGTTGCTCGACTCTGCAGAGTTACCATCGAGTGCCGAGGGTGGAACCTCATACATCACTCCTGATGAGATCTCTGTAGAGTAGCTATTCGGTCGTGGTCATCGAGGGTGATTTCCTCCTTAACCACTTCCGATACGACTCTGTCGTGCAACCCCTCAAGTGTGAACCTCGAGGGTGGTTCCTCTTATGTTCACCTTGATGTTTACATCGAGTGGGAATCCGACAAGGGTGATTCCTTAGGTTTTCCCCCTTGGTGTTAGACACACGGTTACTATGGTTACTATGACTTTGCACTGGACCCTGTTACTAAAGACGGGTTGGCCCTGAGGGGTACCCGCGCGAGCTTAATTGCGAGTGATGTGGAGTCGGGCGGACCTGGAAGGTGCCCGCGAGATAATTACGAGGCGTGGTCGGGCATTCCTAGCCCTTGCCGCAAGTCCTCGAGACGGGGCAACGGGGTCACATCTTTCGTGAGTCTCTACTTGTTACCGCGCGTTCCTAATCCACTACGATTTGGATATTTGATCCGAGGGGCCTCTGGCCTGATAGCACTAACCATCGCGTGGACATAATATGGGTGTTCCACGTCGTATGCATCAGCCGAAGCTTAATAGACGTCAGCGACTGAGCGGCGCGCGCCGAGTTGGACTACATAAGCGCCTGCCTTGTTGAAGGAGGTAGCTAGTTCTGCTCACCGGCCGCCCACGCAACGTGCAGGAGTTCCCGGGGAGATGGCCCATGACCCCTGGGGGCATAGGTTTAGCCCGGCGTGCTGGCCTCTCTATTAAGCCTAGGTACGGTTGCGGCGTATTGTTTGGCCGAGGCCGGGCATGACCCAGGAAAGTGTGTCCGACCGGAGTTAATCGAGCGTGGTGGGTAAGTTGGTGCACTCCTACAGGGAAGAAAACATCTATCGATAGCCTGTCCTACGGTAACAGACACTTGGAGTTGTATCCCGATCGATACAACTAGAACTGGATACTTGTGATGGGAACTGGATGGTAATGAGAATTGGATTGTGATGATAACTGGATAGTATGGCTCTGGGATTGCTTTCTCGCAGGGAGTCGAGAAAGGATCTCTGGCCGAGGTTGATAACACTTCTACTACTTTACTTTATGCTACTCTACTCCCTCCTGTTGCTGCAAGATGGTGGGTTCGAGAAGATGCTAGTCTTCGATTGGCTAGTAGATCCTTGCTTGCGAGTACTTTGGATGAGTACTCAGGGTTGCTTTGCCTCCCCTTTTCCCCCTTCTTTCTTCTTTCTGGTTGTCGCAACCAGATGGTGGAGCCTAGGATCCAGACGACACCACCGACGACTACTACTACCCCGAGGTGCCTAGTACTAGGTGGAGGCCGCCGCCGACTAGGAGTACTTAGGAGGCTCCCAGGCAGGAGGCCTTGCCTTTTCGATGGTTGCTGCTTTTGTGCTAGCCTTCTTAAGGCAAACTTGTCTAACTCATGTCTGTACTCAGATATTGTTGCTTCCACTGACTCTTGTGTATTTGATCTTATGTATTCGAGCCCTCGAGGCCCATGGCTTGTAATATAAAGCTTGTATTATTTTATTTCTGTCTAGAGTTGTGTTGTGATATCTTCCCGTGAGTCCTTGATCTTGATCGTACACATTTGAGTGTATGATTAGTGTACGATTGAATCGAGGGCGTCACTGATTTCCCCTTCCCGGAGGGAAGTGTCCCCGGCAGAACAGCTCTGCCGGAGCTCTAGATTGGTTCCGCCAAGGTTCCGCCTCATGGCGGTGGAGTCTCGTCCCGAAAAGTTCCTTCCTTTTTTTTCTCATCGAAGGACTTGATATAGGAGAAGATGGGCGTCGGAGAGCCACCAGGGGGCCCATGAGGTAGGGGGCGCGCCCTAAGGGGGGGCGCCCCCACCCTCGTGAGCAGGGTGTGGGACCCCTGGCCTTCATCTTTGGCGATTATTTTTCTTTATTTATTTTAAGATGTTCCATGGAGTTTCAGGACTTTTGGAGTTGCGCAGAATAGGTCTCTAATATTTGCTCCTTTTCCAGCCCAGAATTCCAGCTGCCGGCATTCTCCTTCCTTATGTAAACCTTGTAAAATAAGAGAGAATAGCCATAAGTATGTGACATAACATGAAATAACAGCCCATAATGCAATAAATATTGATATAAAAGCATGATGCAAAATGGACGTATCAACTCCCCCAAGCTTAGACCTTGCTTGTCCTCAAGCGAAAAGCCGATAACAATAAATATGTCCTCATGTTTAGAGGTAGAGGCGTCGATAAAAATAAAATACAGACATGAAGGCATCATGATTATTCTCATTACAGCAACATATATAGATTTTGTCATATGATTACTTATGTTCAAATGGTGATCTATTCACAATGCAAAAGTATGAATCAGAAACCTTATTGAGCACCAACAAACTATAACCTCAGTCATTGAAGCAATTGCAATTTATCATAACATCGGAAAAAGTCTATGTTAGAGCTAAAAAGCAAGTCCACATACTCAACTATCATCTAGTCCTTCATAATTGCTAACACTCACGCAATACTTGTGGTTACGGAGTTTTAATCGGACACAGAGAAAGATAGGGGCTTATAGTTTTTCCCCACAATGTTTTACCTCAAGGGTAATGTCAACAATAATAATTCATGCTCCCCTACATCCAATTAGCACTACAAGAAATATGTCAACTTGTGACCACCACTATTGGTCACTGAAAGGTCACAAATTTCCATTTGCGACCTTTTTGTGACCAAAAACAGAAGGTCAAAAGCTGGCGGTCGTAAACTGACTATAGCGACCTTTCTTCTGGAATGGTCAAAGACGTTTACGACCAAAATATGTCTAATGTGGCGTTTTGGTCACTAGCAACCTCCCCAGGCCACGTAGGCATCCATCGTGGCAATCTGACGTGGCACAAGATTCAGCCCAGTCCAATTCGATTTTCTACATGGGCCTAGCCCAACAATTCGGCCTTTTCAATATATATTTATTTCTGTTAATTTTCACTAGCTACATGGGCCTGGCCCAACAATTTGGCCTTTTTATTTCTAGATGCGGCCTTCTACAGCGTATGATCTTTTACTTTTTGCTATTTTATTTTCCACTGTTTTACATTTGTCCCAAATATCATAATATCATACACTGGTCCCACACGTCAAAAATTTCAAATGTGCTCAAATTATTTTGATAAGTGGGTCGCATGAGTCATGTTTTCATTGCACACATTTTCAAATCACATACATAATTACTATTTCATATGAAACAGAAATTGTAATTCTGAAACATACATGAAATTCACAAACAAAGAAGATACATTAATTCACATACATAATTACTATTTCATTCACAAACAGAGAGAAGATACATTAAATTCCCAGATAACCTAGCTATTATTAGATAACTTGCTATATAAGAATGTCTTGGAGCTTCTTTGAACATCTTTCGTCTTGAATTTACTCAAAATATCTGCCAACAAGAAAACAGAACAGCAAGGATAAGGTGAATAACAACAACAACAGGTGATGGGGTGCTATTCCATCTAAACAAGAGACTGAACCCAACAAGCTAGATTCATTCAGCATCATCAACAATTCAGTAAAGTACTGCAGTTTAGAACTGATGAGAAAAAACAACTACACGACTTCATAACTGAACATATTCAAGTAAAAGTTGTACAAGTTACATTCCAGTAAACAAACTGTACAAGTTGACGATTCCTTGCTGCATATACATATCACTTGTGTCATGTTTGGGGGTTCAAAATGTACACAACATGTTTATGGTAGATGAATTGCAGCTGCTAGGAATAGTAAAGCAAAGATGTACTGCCACTAATCAGCAAAAACATAACATTTTCTCAGAGTTAATGATAGCATATTTAACCGTAAATAATAGAATAATGCAATAAATTGGTATAGAGCAAGGTAGTGAGCATAGGCCAGGCCAACAATAAATTGGTACTAAATCTAGAAATCACCATCTAAAATTTAGTTAATGAGACATTTTAGAATCAACTTGACAATTGATAGTAATGTTTGCATAGGACATATCCAGAACTAAAATTATACATAAATGCCTAAATTTCAATGCCCGATGCCCAAAATGTAAGATGATGGTTCTGGAAAAATAGTAAACTTGCAACCAGATTTAAAGAAAAGAAAATAGCAAGGTGCTACCATGACCAAATCCTAACCAGAATGCATTTAATAAAATGGATTGCTTCTAGCTGCTATAACGACATGTTCCATCAGGCCATGATCAAGTACTCCAGACCATCGCATGCTTTGCAAAAAGAAATACTAGATGAATCTCACTAACAGGAGCACTAGGTGATTAATGGAAGTAATCTGCAGATTACACAGTGAACAAGTGAAAAATTTATCTCTCCCTGTGGAAGAACGAAGTTGATCAAGACATGCAGTAGGAGCAGGAGAAGCCTTGCATCATTGGTTTGGTCGGGTCATCCACCAAACTAGCCACCATCACGTACCCATCGCCATCAGCAACATTGCTCCTGCAGCAGCAACAAATAATCATTTATAAATTAAACGGACCACGTACAAGGTTATACTAAGCATGTAAGTACAGTCCAGCTACACGTCCAAGGTTATACTAAGCATGTAAGTACAGTCCAGCTATAAAGTGGATGGCAAAGTGTGGCTGCTGTTGTTGCTACTTTAGCCAACTGAGCTAATTAATCTCATCAACCTAATACACTTCTCTCAAAAAAGAAAAAAGCAACTTCAAATATTGAGTACAGCAGCAACATCTACTTGTTAATGGAGTTCCAGTTCAATATTGAGTACAGATCCCTCTAAAATACCTTGGCACAAGTGCATCACATATTCATCAACTTAGCATCAGAAGTAGTGAGCACGAGAAGAGTGGGAGGGAGATGGAGGAGCTACCTGTCGCGGTCGTAATGGAAGCAGAGGAGCAGACCCCGCTTGCCCCCCACCCCCTCAAGCAGGACAGGGCTGACGGATGGGTGCACCCCTACTCCTCCACCTCCTCACCCTGCACATAGCAAGTTTCAGATGTTCAGAATAGTGAGATGATTCCATACAAAGTAGAACAGTTGTACTTGGCAATGCACACTAGCTAACAGAATGCCCACAATAAATATTTTGGCTAAACTACTTTCCTTGACAGCTTTACAAATTACAACAATGATTCATCTGACTATTTCTAGAGGAATCAACCCAACCCCTGTTGCTTTCTGACTATTCCATACAAAGTAGAACACTGAACTGGCCCAAGTTGCAGGCTATACTGATCTTTACGGTGTAGATAAACTAAAGAACTAACAAAGATTTAACCGATCCAGAGTGTCAGGTCCCTAATCCAACACCCCCGCTATGCATAGACAAAACGTCACAGGATGCACATCAAAAAATACATCAGAGATGCATTCAAAAAAACATGAACATCATAGGATATCCATCTGTCCCGTGCAAGTTTCAGGAATAATAATGGCATGCATAGGGCAATCTTTGACACACATCTGAGCATGTATTTCAGATTGGGAAGATAATAATGTCAGAGCCCTAGATGTCATCAGTTAATAAGATAGATGGGGAAATGAGATGGTCACCTGTCCCAATCCTCACGATCCGCGTAGGTCTCCTCCTGGTAGCCATGGGGGTCCGCCTGCTCTCCCTGGTCCGGCTGGTCTCCGTCATCAACATGGCCTCCCTTGAAAAAACGATGAGGGTGGTGAGGGGTATTGAGGAGAAGAGAGGTCGGAGAAGAAGGGGGAGGTCAGATCGGGGGACGTTACCTCCTGGGGTCGGGGTAGTGCTGCTGGTGGTGGTGCTGCGGCGGCTGGTCCTCGTGGGCATCGGGGGCGGCGGCGACAGCCTTGTACTTGGCGGCCTTCTTGCTGGCCCTGGTGGGCTTGTCGGGGTTGTCGGGCTGGACGACCTTCTTGACGACGCGGGCGACGGCCTCGTTGCCCGAGGCGCCATCGACCAGGTCGAGCAGGTCGAAGATCCCCATCCCGGTGGCGGCGGCAAGGTGTGAGAGAGAAGGTGGGAGAGGGGAAGAGGATGTGGTGCCGCCCAGGGGGGAGGGCGTCGGGGTGGGGGGACTGCCGGTGGGGGAGACCGGAGACAGGCAGGGAGGTCGCCGGTGGAGCAACGTGGCTGCCAGATCGGGGGAGGGTTAGGTGGAAATCCTAACCCTAGAAGAGAAGGAGGAGGGGGACGCCATGGCCGTGCCTGGCCTAGTGGATATGGGAGTTGAAGGCGAGGGGAGGGGTCGGCGGTGGGTGGGGATGGCGGCGGTGGTGGGTGGGGATGGCGGCGGTGGGAGATGAGGGAGACGAAGGCGGAGAGGAGACGAGGGAGAGGAGTGTGGGGATGGATCGGATCTGGAGAAACGGTGGGTGGGTAGGTGGGTTAGGGTTTTGGTTTTTTCACGAGAGGATCAACCGTTGGATGGGCGCATGATGGATGGCTTGGATCGTGTCCAACTTGGTGATCCACGTGGAGGTGGTTCCTCGCTTCTCATTGGCTGGTTGGCTCACGCTCGAAAATCCAAATTTTGGACCCAAATCTCTGATTTTTTTTACAAATGCCTACAAATGTGTGTTGCAATATTGGACCATACCATTTTCCAAAAGGCGGCTGTTAGGTGTCGGTCAATCGACCTAAATTTGGGTCGGTCGCCTCACGACCCTACGATGTTTTCGTGTGTAACCATTTGATTCACCCCCAAGTTATACTTTCTTCCCCATCTTGCTCGTTCTCTATCAGATAGAACACATAGTTGACCCTCCCGCGGTTGCGCCGTCGCGCACAACTGTAGTCTGTCGCCTAAACGTTGGCATCACCCCAACGTGCTCTAGTTGTAGCATTCGCCGGTTCTAGCACCTTCCCGAGGCTGCTCACCACCGGGGATGAAGCATCCTCAATCAACAGTTCCAGCAACCCATCTTGCCAGTTCCAGAAAATTACTTTACCACTTCTAGCACCTCCACCATAAATTGCTCATTGCTAAGGATGCAGCATGCCAAATTCATTTTCCTTTTTCAAGTGCCAAAAAAGAGTTTTTTAAAATAACCTAGCAAATAATTGTCAAAAAATTGGACAAAATCATTTTTCTAAAATACTAGGTCATATTTAATGCACAATTGATAAAATGGTTGGGTGTCAAAAGATTTGATCCACCTCTGGTGAAAAAGACAAATTCCCGCCGATTCCGCAGGAAACAGGTCAAACTTGAACTGTAGCTGCCTCATAGTTTGCTCTTTATTTTTTCCAAAAATCATTTCTAGGTAAAGAAGTATCTATTTAATCAGAGAAACACCAAAAAAATTCCAAGATAGACTGAGGTATAGGTAGGGCTAAAAAAAAGCAAAAAAAAGAGTCAAATCGCACCGAGATTTAGTATCCTTTCTTGCATTTTCATAACTCGTGAAATGCCGAGTAGGCACGAATTCCCCCAATTTGCGACCTACCATAGGATTTGTTATGGCCATTTCTGTACATTCAATGTACTCTACGGATAGAGGAATACATAAAGTTGAACATAATAAAATGAGAAATTGAAAGATTTCGTTGAAATTGTTCGTTTGGAAATTTCCCGAAAAGCTACGTATGAGATGAAAACCTCATGTACGGTTTTGGAACGGAGATTTTTTGATTTGAATAGAATGAACGACCGTAACGGATGTTGGCTCAATCCGAAGGAAATATGTCTATTATGGATCTGTACCCCTTGGGATCGATAAACCTTTTGGATTTTATTAACCAAAGAGATACGACTTTGGGCGCGAGATCCGGGTCACAATTTGTATCGACTAAAGAAATAGTAGGAATCCCCAAAATGGCACATTCCCGAAGAGCTATATACTCAATGAAAATGGCTCCCTCTTTAGTGAGATTATACGAGCAAATGCCTGAACCAAAATACGTCATTGCTATGGGAGCCTGTACTCCAAGATTTTTTTTTAAGGAATAGATTACCAGTTTTTCCTTACCACACGGATCCACTAGGATGGTTTTTTTTTATACCTAAAAATGCAAAAAAGAAGTCTAACATTCTTGCCAATACATTATCCTCATTCTGTTCCGGATTGTAATCCCTAATGAAAAAAATAGCTCCATGAGCAAAAGCCCCTGTCATGATGAAGGGGATTTTGGTCTATTATTAGGAATTTTAGGTTTTTTTTGGATAACAGGTAGTTTAGAGTTTAGGGATTTGTTCAAAATAGCTAATAACTGGATTCCTAATAATGGAATTAACTCTTTACTTACTACTTTGTGTGTAATGTACCCTTCTATCCAAATCCAATTTGCATCGATAAAATAAATCCAAATTCCAGTAGTAGATGAATAATTGCAAATTTGTGTGTGTACGAGATTAGAATAACTTCAAAATAACTGACATAATTTTGTATTTTTCCTGATCAGAAAAATACATGAAAAAGAAAGGAGGTAGAAAAATTTTTGGATTCAACCACTAGCTAGGAACGGTCAAGCCCGCCGTTTTGACCGCATTTTGAAACGGGCATAAAAAATTCAAAAAAAATCAAAAAAATGGAAAACCTTCGCATTGTGTCATTATATGTGACCAAGTTTCCAGGAAAAATAATAAACTTGTAATACGGTAATTATTTTAAAAAAGTGTTCTCAGAAATGAGCTATCATGTGTGAAGATCCATGTATTTCAACCCAAACGATCAATCTTATGGCCACATTCATGGCATAGTTTGTTCAAATGATCTCATATTGTGCACAAGGGTGCATCTTGGAATTCCAAACAATGTTGCCAAAGGGAGTTTTCATTTTCTTTGCACGGAAAATTCATTTTCCATTTTTCGAGTGCCCGAAATGAGGTTTTTTTGTGAAGGACCTACCATATATTTGTTGCAAAATTGTACCAAATCAATTTTCTAAAATACTAGGCCATATTTAATGCACAATTGACCAAATGGTTGGGTGTCAAAAGTTTTGATCCACCTCTGGTGAAAAAGACAAATTCCCGCCGATTCAGCTGGAAGCGGGTCAAATTTGAACTGCAGCTGCCTCATAGTTTGCTCTTTATTTTTTTTCCAAAAATCATTTCTAGGTACATAAGTATCTATTTAATCAGAGAAACACCAAAAAATTCCAATATTCAACCACTAGCTAGGAACGGTGTGCCCGCCGTTTTGACCGCATTTTGAAACGGGCATAAAAAATTCAAAAAAATCAAAAAATTGGAAAACCTTCGCATTGTATCATTATATGTGAACAAGTTTCCAGGAAAAATAATAAAATTGTAATACAGTAATTATTTTAAAAAAGTGTTCTCAGAAATGAGCTATCAAGTGTGAAGATTCATGGCTTTCAAGCCAAATGATCAATCTTATGGCCACATTCATGGCATAGTTTGTTCAAATGATCTCATATTGTGCACAAGGGTGCATATTGAAATGGCAAACAATGTTGCCTAAGGAAGTTTTCATTTTCTTTGGACGAAAAAACCATTTTCCATTTTCCGAGTGCCTGAAATGAGTTTTTTTTGTGAAGGACCTACCATATATTTGTTGCAAAATTGTACCAAATCAATTTTCTAAAATACTAGGCCATATTTAATGCACAATTGACCAAATGGTTGGGTGTCAAAAGTTTTGATCCACCTCTGGTGAAAAAGACAAATTCCCGCCGATTCAGTTGGAAGCGGGTCAAATTTGAACTGCAGCTGCCTCATAGTTTGCTATTTATTTTTTTTTTAAAAATCATTTATAGGTACATAAGTATCTATTTAATCAGATAAACACCAAAAAAATTCCAATATTCAACCACTAGCTAGGAACGGTCAAGACCGTCGTTTTGACCGCATTTTGAAACGGCATAAAAAATTCAAAAAAAAATCAAAAAATTGGAAAACCTTCGCATTGTGTCATTATATGTGAACAAGTTTCCAGGAAAAATAATAAAATTGTAATACAGTAATTATTTTAAAAAAGTGTTCTCAGAAATGAGCTATCAAGTGTGAAGATTCATGGCTTTCAAGCCAAATGATCAATCTTATGGCCACATTCATGGCATAGTTTGTTCAAATGATCTCATATTGTGCACAAGGGTGCATATTGAAATGGCAAACAATGTTGCCTAAGGAAGTTTTCATTTTCTTTGGACGAAAAAACCATTTTCCATTTTCCGAGTGCCTGAAATGAGTTTTTTTTGTGAAGGACCTACCATATATTTGTTGCAAAATTGGACCTAATCAATTTTATAAAATACTAGGCCATATTTAATGCACAATTGACAAAATGGTTGGGTGTCAAATTTTTTGATCCACCTCTGGTGAAAAAGACAAATTCCCGTCGATTCAGCTGGAAGCGGGTCAAATTTGAACTGTAGCTGCGTCATAGTTTGCTCTTTATTTTTTTCAAAAAACATTTCTAGGTAAATAAGTATCTATTTAATCAGAAATACATGGTTTGATGGAGAGACATCGAGGTTTGGACGGTGGCCGAGGGCCCCAACTCTAGAGCGCGTAAGCTCGCATGCCCGCCGCGTGGTCACCGCGTGACCGTGGCATTGCCATGTGTTCTGGGCAGCCTAGGCATCTCTAGTGGGTTGGGCACTCCCCAGGTAGGTGCTAGGAAGAAAATCACAACATAAGATTCTCACGAGGAGACCGATCGATGCTCAAACATGAGTAAGCAGCCAAGTGTTTGATTAACGGTACGGGAAATGTACATGGCTAATGGGCGTGAGTTTTGGCCGAGGATGATCAGTTACTAAGAAGACCGTCTTCACAAATTTTCAGCTCAAAAGGAGGAGCCTAGGTGGTACTTGCTATGCAAACCACCACACTGGACATAAATATGAATGTTGAAGCTCGGCTCAAAATAATGAATGGATTGAGCTGGCATTTGGTGGAGGATGGTTATTTGGGCATAGGAAAGAACTTTAGAAAATGGATACTATTTGGAATTGCCAAAGTGGTACTTCCTTCACAAACTATTACTCTGAACAGAATAGGAAAATGAATATTTTTGAATTATTTTTGAACTAGGCAAGGAAGGTTTTTATATATTTGACGAAGATATGACCCAAAGAATTTATGAGATTTTTTTGGGAATTTTGGGAATTACAGAAATATAGGTTGCTTCACAACCTAGGGCAAAAACTGCCACATAGACATGACACATAGGCAAAACTGATGAGGTGGCGCCTAGTCATAGCAACCCACCACAATTTACAAGGCTATGACCATCTATATTGGTCGTTAACAACTAGAAATAAGGCAGCGGACTAGCGTTGTTTGCTTTATGACCATTTCGTGTAAGGAAATTACGACCTTTCTGACCAAAATGGTCGCAATGGTTTGGGGTTTGGAGCCCCCCGAACAGCTTTTGACCAATTGGTCTGAAATGGTCATAAATTTATGACCAATTCTTCGAGGGTCACTGACATAAGGTCATAAGTTGACATATTTCTTGTAGTGTAGATATATATATCATGTTCTTTAAAACATGCTGGGCATGCCAAAGCATAAAATGAAAAACAAAAGGTGAAGATCACCGTGACACTTGCATAAGGTAGAAGATAATAATAAAAGGTAGGCCCTTCGCAGAGGGAAGCAGAGGTTGCCATGCGCTTTTATGGTTGGATGCATAAAATCTCAATGCGAAAGAACGTCACTTTATATTGCCCCTTGTGATATGAACCTTTATTATGCAGTCCGTCGCTTTTATTACTTCCACATCACAAGATCGTATAAAGCTTATTTCTCCCACACCAATCAATCATACATATTTAGGGCAATTTTTATTGCTTTGCACCGATGACAACTTACTTGAAGGATCTTACTCAATCCATAGGTAGATATGGTGGACTCTCATGGCAAAACTGGTTTAAGGGTATTTGGAAGCACAAGTAGTATCTCTACTTGGTGCTGAGAATTTGGCTAGCATGAGGGGGAAAGGCAAGCTCAACACGTTAGAGGATCCATAACAACATACTTTCTTTCAGATATAAGAAAACATAACTCATTATGTTGTCTTCCTTGTCCAACATCAACTCTTTAGCATGTCATATTTTAATGAGTGCTCCCAATCATAAAAGATGTCAATGATAATATATCTATATGTAAAACCTCTCTTTCCTTATTACTTCCTATTAATTGCAACGATGACCAAAGCTATGTCTGCCAACTCCCAACAACTTTTAATCATCATACTCTTTCTATGTGGAGTCATTGCTCTCAATAAGATCAATATGAACTCTTTGTTTCTTTTTATTCTTTTTCTTCTTTTCTTTTATTCACTCAAGATCATGGCAAAATAATCAAGCCCTTGACTCAACACTAATCTTTATTATATATATAGCTCACGGACTCGATTACATAGAGAGATCATAAAGCAAAACTCAAAACTAGATCATGCCATAAACTTTTATTCTACTAGATCAAGATACTACTAATAGGATCGAACTAAGAAAAACGGTAAAGATAGGCGATGTGTTTGTGATATGATACCGGGGCACCTCCCCCAAGATTGGCAGTTGCCAAGGGGAGTGCCCATACCCATGTGATTATGTCTCCTTCTTTGTTGTTGGTGTGATATTCTTGGCAATGATTCATCTCAGAATGCGGTTCTCCTCCTCGAGCTTATTGACTTGCTGCTTCAGGTCCATTATTTCCTTACGAAGCTTTCCTGTGACGGCAAAAGCTCCTTGCACCCAAGGGTGTTGCATAGCTACGGGAGAACAAGAGACACTCCTCCTCATATTTTCATAAGAAAGAAATCTAACATTAGAAGGGATAACCGAGTTTGGAATAGCTGAGCTCTGTAGTTCCCCCATCGTGAACCCGGCTCGGAAGCGAGAGGTGACTTCTTGGTCCTCCATGGCATCTACCCTCATCAAGTTAGCCTCCATCTCCTCCTCCGTTGCTGGCCCAAAGTGATTAGCATCGCTGTTTGCCCTTGGTTCCGGCGCCGGGTTAGATACCCGGCTCTCCCCGACTGACTCCTGAGAAGACATCTTGCTCTAATCTGCAGCAACAACAGCTCGAAACAAAAACAGAGGATATTTGCGTGATACAGGAGTCAAAACCTTCGGGAGAATATATAGTGAAATTTTACCGACCAAAATACGTATTGTGCAAGAAAACGGAGTCCGGAAGGCACACGAGGTGCTCACGAGGTAGGGGCCCAGGGGGGTAGGGCGCGCCCACCACCCTCGTGGGGCCCTCGTGTCCTTCCCGGACTGCTACTTATTTTTCTATTTTTCTAAATATTCCAAAACGGAGAAATATTGCCTTAAAAATTGTTTTGGAGTCGGTTTACTTACCGTACCATATACCTATTCCTTTTCGGAGTCTGAAACGGTCTGGAAGGTGTCCCTTATGTACTCCTCCAGGGTCACGGTTTCAATAATATTAGTTTCAACATTTATGGGATTACCTGAGATATAGTGTTTAATTCTTTGACCGTTTACCACCTTCGGGTTCGTACCTTCAAAGTTGTTGATCTTTATGGCACCGGAACGATAGACCTCCTCGATAACATAGGGCCTTCCCATTTAGAGAGAAGTTTTCCTGCAAAAAATATTAAATGAGAGTTGTATAGCAATACATAATCACCTACATTAAACTCACGCTTTTGTATCCTTTTGTCATGCCATCTTTTAACTTTTTCTTTAAACAACTTGGCATTTTCATAAGCTTGGGTTCTCCATTCATCAAGTGAGCTAATATCAAATAACCTCTTCTCACCAGCAAGTTTGAAATCATAGCTGAGCTCTTTAATAGCCCAATATGCCTTATGTTCTAGTTCGAGAGGTAAAGTGACATGCTTTTCCATAAACCATTTTATACGGAGACATACCCATAGGATTTTTGTATGCAGTTCTATAAGCCCATAATGCATCATCAAGTTTCTTGGACCAATTCTTTCTAGACCTATTAACAGTCTTTTGCAAAATTAATTTGAGCTCTCTATTGCTCAATTCTACTTGACCACTAGACTATGGGTGATAAGTGAAGGAAATATGCCCTAGAGGCAATAATAAAGTTATCATTTATTTCCTTACATGTCATGATAAATGTTTATTATTCATGCTAGAATTGTATTAACCGGAAACATAATACATGTGTGAATACATAGACAAACAGAGTGTCACTAGTATGCCTCTACTTGACTAGCTCATTAATCAAAGATGGTTATGTTTCCTAACCATGAACAAAGAGTTGTTATTTGATTAACGAGATCACATCATTAGTTGAATGATCTGATTGACATGACCCATTCCATTAGCATAGCACCCGATCGTTTAGTATATTGCTATTGCTTTTATCCATGACTTATACATGTTCCTTTAACTATGAGAATATGCAACTCCCATTTACCGTAGGAACACTTTGTGTGCTACCAAACGTCACAACGTAACTGGGTGATTATAAAGGTGCTCTACAAGTGTCTCCGAAGGTACATGTTGAGTTGGCATACTTCGAGATTAGGATTTGTCACTCCGATTGTCGGAGAGGTATCTCAGGGCCTTCTCGGTAATGCACATCACATAAAGCCTTGCAAGCATTGCAACCAATGAGTTAGTTGCGAGATGATGTATTACGGAACGAGAAAAGAGACTTGCCGGTAACGAGATTGAACTAGGTATTGGATACCGACGATCCAATCTCGGGCAAGTAACATACCGATGACAAAGGGAACAACGTATGTTGTTATGCGGTCTGACCGATAAAGATCTTCGTAGAATATGTAGGAGCCAATATGGGCATCCAGGTCCCGCTATTGGTTATTGACCGGAAACGTGTCTCGGTCATGTCTACATTGTTCTCGAACCGTAGGGTCCGCACGCTTAACGTTACGATGACAGTTATTATGAGTTTATGCATTTTGATGTACCGAAGGAGTTCGGAGTCCCGGATGTGATCACGGACGTGACGAGGAGTCTCGAAATGGTCGAGACATAAAGAATTATATATTGGAAGCCTATGTTTGGACATCGGATGCATTCCAGGTGAAATCAGGATTTTACCGGAATACCGGGAGGGTTACCGGAACCCCCCGGGAGCATAATGGGCCAACATGGGCCTTGAAGGAAAGGTGAGAGGGCAGCCCTAGGGGCTGCGCGCCTCCCCCCTTCCCTAGTCCTATTAGGACTAGGAGAAGTGGGGCGCCCCCCCTCTCTCTCTCTCCCCCTTGGAGCAATCCTAGTCCAACTAGGATTGGGGGGGGGGAATCCTACTCCCAGAGGGAGTAGGACTCTCTGGCGCGCCCTAGCTTGGCCGGCCAGCCCCTTCCCCTTGACTCCTTTATATACGGGGGCAGGGGGCACCCCAAAGACACACAAGTTGATCTACGGATCGTTCCTTAGCCGTGTGCGGTGCCCCCTTCCACCAAATTCCACCTCGATTATATCGTTGCAGTGCTTAGGCGAAGCCCTGCGCCGATAACACATCAAGATCGTCACCACGCCGTCGTGCTGACGGAACTCTTCCCCGACGCTTTGCTGGATCGGAGCCCGGGGATCGTCATCGAGCTGAACGTGTGCCAAGAACTCGGAGGTGCCGGAGTAACGGTGCTGTGATCGGTTGGATCGCGAGGAGAACGTACGACTACTTCCTCTACGTACGACTACTTCCTCTACGTTGTGTCAACGCTTCCGCTTCGGTCTACGAGGGTACGTAGACAAACACTCTCCCCTCTCGTTGCTATGCATCACCATGATCTTACGTATGCGTAGGAAATTTTTTGAAATTACTACGTTCCCCAACAGTGGCATCCGAGCCTAGGTTTTATGGTTGATGTTATTTGCACGAGTAGAACACAAGTGAGTTGTGGACGATACAAGTCATACTGCCTACCAGCATGTCATACTTTGGTTCAGCGGTATTGTTGGATGAGACGATCCGGACCAACCTTACGCGTACGCTTACGCGAGACCGGTTCCCTCGACGTGCTTTGCACAGAGATGGCTTGCGGAAGACTGTCTCTCCAACTTTAGTTGAACCGAGTGTGGCTACGCCCGGTCCTTGAGAAGGTTAAAACAGAGTCTATTTGACAAACTATCGTTGTGGTTTTGATGCGTAGGTAAGATGAGTTCTTGCTTAAAGCCCGTAGCAGCCACGTAAAACTTGCAACAACAAAGTAGAGAACGTCTAACTTGTTTTTGCAGGGCATGTTGTGATGTGATATGGTCAAGACGTGATGCTAAATTTTATTGTATGAGATGATCATGTTTTGTAACCGAGTTATCGGCAACTGGCAGGAGCCATATGGTTGTCGCTTTATTGTATGCAATGCAATCGCGATGTAATGCTTTACTTTATTGCTAAACGGTAGTGATAGTCGTAGAAGCATAAGATTAGCGAGACGACAACGATGCTGCGATGAAGATCAAGGTGTCGCGCCGGTGACGATGGTAATCATGACGGTGCTTCGAAGATGGAGATCACAAGCACAAGATGATGATGGCCATATCATATCACTTATATTGATTGCATGTGATGTTTATCCTTTTATGCATCTTATCTTGCTTTGATTGACGGTAGCATTATAAGATGATCTCTCACTAAATTATCAAGAAGTGTTCTCCCTGAGTATGCACCGTTGCGAAAGTTCTTCGTGCTGAGACACCACGTGATGATCGGGTGTGATAGGCTCTACGTTCAAATACAACGGGTGCAAAACAGTTGCACACGCGGAATACTCAGGTTTAACTTGACGAGCCTAGCATATACAGATATGGCCTCGGAACACAGAGACCGAAAGGTCGAGCGTGAATCATATAGTAGATATGATCAACATAAGATGTTCACCATTGAAACTACTCCATCTCACGTGATGATCGGACATGGTTTAGTTGATTTGGATCACGTGATCACTTAGAGGATTAGAGGGATGTCTATCTAAGTGGGAGTTCTTAAGTAATATGATTAATTGAACTTAAATTTATCATGAACTTAGTCCTGGTAGTATTAGCATATCTATGTTGTAGATCAATAGCTCGCATTGTTGCTTCCCTGTGTTTATTTTGATATGTTCCTAGAGAAAATGGTGTTGAAAAATGTTAGTAGCAATGATGCGGATTGGATCCGTGATCTGAGGTTTATCCTCATTGCTGCACAGAAGAATTATGTCCTTGATGCACCGCTACATGACGGACCTATTGCAGGAGCAGATGCAAACGTTATGAACGTTATGCTAGCTCAATATGATGACTACTTAATAGTTTAGTGCACCATGCTTAAACGGCTTAGAATCGGGACTTCAAAGACGTTTTGAACGTCATGGACCATATGAGATGTTCCAGGAATTGAAGTTAATATTTCAAGCAAATACCCGAGTTGAGAGATATGAAGTCTCCGACAAGTTCTATAGCTAAAAGATGGAGGAGAATCGCTCAACTAGTGAGCATGTGCTCAGATTGTCTGGGTACTACAATCACTTGAATCAAGTGGGAGTTAATCTTCCAGATAAGATAGTGATTGACAGAATTCTCTAGTCACCATCACCAAGTTAGTAGAACTTCGTGATGAACTGTAATGTGCAAGGGATAACGGAAAATATTCCCAAGCTCTTCGCGATGCTAAAATCGGCGAAGGTAGAAATCAAAGAAAAACATCAAGTGTTGATGGTTGACAAGATCACTAGTTTCAAGAAAAGGGCAAAAGGAAAGAAGGGGAACTTCAAGAAGAACGGCAAGCAAGTTGCTGCTCAAGTGAAAAAGCCCAAATCTGGTCCTAAGCCTGAGACTAAGTGCTTCTACTGCAAAGGGACTGGTCACTGGAAGCGGAACTACCCCAAGTGATTGGCGGATAAGAAGGATGGCAAAGTGAACATAAGTATATTTGATATACATATTATTGATGTGTACTTTACTAGTATTCATAGCAACCCCTCAGTATTTGGTACTAGTTCAAGTTGCTAAGATTAGTAACTTGAAACGGGAGTTGCAGAATGAACAAAGACTAGTTAAAGGGCAAGGTGACGATGTGTGTTGGAAGTGGTTCCAAGATTGATATGATCATCATCACACACTCCCTATACTTTCGGGATTAGTGTTGAAACTAAATAAGTGTTATTTGGTGTTTGCGTTGAGCATGAATATGATTTGATCATGTTAATTGCAATACAGTTATTCATTTAAATAAGAGAACAATTGTTGTTCTGTTTACATGAATAAAACCTTCTATGGTCATACACACCAATGAAAATAGTTCATTGGATCTCGATAGTAGTAACACACATATTCATAATGTTGAAGCCAAAAGATGCAGAGTTAATAATGATAGTGCAACTTATTTGTGGCACTGCCGTTTAGGTCATATCGGCGTAAAGCGCATGAAGAAACTCCATACTGATGGACTTTTGGAGTCACTTGATTATGAATCACTTGGCACTTGCGAGCCGTGCCTTATGGGCAAGATGACTAAAACACCGTTCTCCGGTACTGTGGAGAGAGCAACAGATTTATTGGAAATCATACATACTGATGTATGTGGTCCAATGAATGTTGAGGCTCGTGGCGGATATCGTTATTTTCTCACCTTCACTGATGATTTAAGCAGATATGGGTATATCTACTTAATGAAACACAAGTCTGAAACATTTGAAAAGTTCAAAGAATTTCAGAGTGAAGTGGAAAATCATCGTAACAAGAAAATAAAGTTTCTACGATCTGATCATGGAGGAGAATATTTGAGTTACGAGTTTGGTCTACATTTGAAACAATGCGGAATAGTTTCGCAACTCACGCCACCCGGAACACCACAACGTAATGGTGTGTCCGAACGTCGTAATCGTACTTTACTGGATATGGTGCGATCTATGATGTCTCTTACCGATTTACCGCTATCTTTTTGGGGTTATGCTCTAGAGACGGCCGCATTCACGTTAAATAGGGCACCATCAAAATCCGATGAGACGACGCCTTATGAACTGTGGTTTGGCAAGAAACCAAAGTTGTCGTTTCTTAAAGTTTGGGGCTGCGATGCTTATGTGAAAAAACTTCAACCTGATAAGCTCGAACCCAAATCGGAAAAATGTGTCTTCATAGGATACCCAAAGGAGACTATTGGGTATACCTTCTATCACAGATCCGAAGGCAAAATTTTTGTTGCCAAAGTCGGAAACTTTCTAGAGAAGGAGTTTCTCTCGAAAGAAGTGAGTGGGAGGAAAGTAGAACTTGATGAGATAACAGTATCTGCTCCTTTATTGAGAAGTAGTACATCACAGATATCTGTTTCTGTGACACCTACATCAAATAGGGAGGAAGCTAATGATAATGATCATGAAACTTCAGATCAAGTTTCTACTGAACTTCGTAGATCAACCAGAGTAAGATCCGCACCAGAGTGGTACGGTAATCCTATTTTGGAAGTCATGTTACTAGACCATGATGAACCTACGAACTATGAAGAAGCGATGGTGAGCCCAGATTCCGCGAAATGGTTAGAGGCCATGAAATCTGAGATATGATCCATGTATGAGAACAAAGTATGGACTTTGAGGGATTTGCCCGGTGATCGGCAAGCCAAAGAAAATAAATGGATCTTAAAGAGGAAGACGGACACTGATAGTAGTGTTACTATCTACAAAGCTAGAATTGTCGCAAAAGGTTTTCGACAAGTTCAAGGTGTTGACTACGATGTGAGTTTCTCACTCGTATCTATGCTTAAGTCTGTCCGAATCATGTTAGCAATTGCCGCATTTTATGAAATCCGGCAAATGGATAAACAAAACTACATTCCTTAATGGATTTATTAAATAAGAGTTGTATACGATGCAACTAGAAGGTTTTGTCGATCCTGAAGGTGTTAACAAAATATGCAAGCTCCAGCGATCCATCTATGGACTGGTGCAAGCATCTCGGAGTTGGAATATACGCTTTGATAAGTTGATCAAAGCATATAGTTTTATACAGACTTGCGGTGAAGCCTGTATTTACAAGAAAGTGAGTGGGAGCACTACAGTATTTCTGATAAGTATATGTAAATGACATATTATTGATCGGAGATAATGTAGAATTATTCTGTAAAGCATAAAGGAGTATTTGAAAGGAGTTTTTCGAAGAAGGACCTCGGTGAAGCTGCTTACATATTGAGCATCAAGATCTATAGAGATAGATCAAGACGCTTGATAATTTTTTCAATAAGTACATACCTTGAAAAGATTTTGAAGTAGTTCAAAATGGAACAGTCAAAGAAAGAGTTCTTGCCTGTATTACAAGGTGTGAAATTGAGTAAGACTCAAAGCCCGACCACGGCAGAAGATAGAAAGAGAATGAAAGTCATTCCCTATGCCTCAGCCATAGGTTCTATAAAGTATGCCATGCTGTATACCAGACCTATTGTATACCCTACCCTGAGATTGGCACGGGAGTACAATAGTGATCTAGGAGTAGATCACTGGACGGCGGTCAAAAATTATCCTTAGTGGAATAAGGATATGTTTCTCGATTATGGAGGTGACAAAAAGGTTCGTCGTAAAAGGTTACGTCGATGCAAGTTTTGACACTAATCTAGATGACTCTAAGTCTCAATCTAGATACATATTGAAAGTGGGAGCAATTAGCTAAAGTAGCTCCGTGCAGAGCATTGTAGACATAGAAAATTGCAAAATACACAACGGATCTGAATGTGGCAGACCCGTTGACTAAATTTCTCTCACAAGCAAAACATGATCACACCGTAGTACCCTTTGGGTGTTGGTCACATATCGATGTGAACTATGGGTGTTAATCACATGATGATGTGAACTATTGATGTTAATCACATAGTGATGTGATCTAGATTATTGACTCTAGTGCAAGTGGGAGACTGAAGGAAATATGCCCTAGAGGCAATAATAAAGTTATCATTTATTTCCTTACATGTCATGATAAATGTTTATTATTCATGCTAGAATTGTATTAACCGGAAACATAATACATGTGTGAATACATAGACAAACAGAGTGTCACTAGTATGCCTCTACTTGACTAGCTCATTAATCAAAGATGGTTATGTTTCCTAACCATGAACAAAGAGTTGTTATTTGATTAACGAGATCACATCATTAGTTGAATGATCTGATTGACATGACCCATTCCATTAGCATAGCACCCGATCGTTTAGTATATTGCTATTGCTTTTATCCATGACTTATACATGTTCCTTTAACTATGAGAATATGCAACTCCCATTTACCGTAGGAACACTTTGTGTGCTACCAAACGTCACAACGTAACTGGGTGATTATAAAGGTGCTCTACAAGTGTCTCCGAAGGTACATGTTGAGTTGGCATACTTCGAGATTAGGATTTGTCACTCCGATTGTCGGAGAGGTATCTCAGGGCCTTCTCGGTAATGCACATCACATAAAGCCTTGCAAGCATTGCAACCAATGAGTTAGTTGCGAGATGATGTATTACGGAACGAGAAAAGAGACTTGCCGGTAACGAGATTGAACTAGGTATTGGATACCGACGATCCAATCTCGGGCAAGTAACATACCGATGACAAAGGGAACAACGTATGTTGTTATGCGGTCTGACCGATAAAGATCTTCGTAGAATATGTAGGAGCCAATATGGGCATCCAGGTCCCGCTATTGGTTATTGACCGGAAACGTGTCTCGGTCATGTCTACATTGTTCTCGAACCGTAGGGTCCGCACGCTTAACGTTACGATGACAGTTATTATGAGTTTATGCATTTTGATGTACCGAAGGAGTTCGGAGTCCCGGATGTGATAACGGACGTGACGAGGAGTCTCGAAATGGTTGAGACATAAAGAATTATATATTGGAAGCCTATGTTTGGACATCGGATGCATTCCAGGTGAAATCAGGATTTTACCGGAATACCGGGAGGGTTACCGGAACCCCCCGGGAGCATAATGGGCCAACATGGGCCTTGAAGGAAAGGTGAGAGGGCAGCCCTAGGGGCTGCGCGCCTCCCCCCCTTCCCTAGTCCTATTAGGACTAGGAGAAGTGGGGCGCCCCCTCTCTCTCTCCCCCTTGGAGCAATCCTAGTCCAACTAGGATTGGGGGGGGGGGAATCCTACTCCCAGAGGGAGTAGGACTCTCTGGCGCGCCCTAGCTTGGCCGGCCAGCCCCTTCCCCTTGACTCCTTTATATACGGGGGCAGGGGGCACCCCAAAGACACACAAGTTGATCTACGGATCGTTCCTTAGCCGTGTGCGGTGCCCCCTTCCACCAAATTCCACCTCGATTATATTGTTGCAGTGCTTAGGCGAAGCCCTGCGCCGATAACACATCAAGATCGTCACCACGCCGTTGTGCTGACGGAACTCTTCCCCGACGCTTTGCTGGATCGGAGCCCGGGGATCGTCATCGAGCTGAACGTGTGCCAAGAACTCGGAGGTGCCGGAGTAACGGTGCTGTGATCGGTTGGATCGCGAGGAGAACGTACGACTACTTCCTCTACGTACGACTACTTCCTCTACGTTGTGTCAACGCTTCCGCTTCGGTCTACGAGGGTACGTAGACAAACACTCTCCCCTCTCGTTGCTATGCATCACCATGATCTTACGTATGCGTAGGAAATTTTTTGAAATTACTACGTTCCCCAACAATAAGGAGATGCAATTCTATGATTAACATCATATTTAGCAAGCATTTTATGGAAAGCACCATGAATAAATGTAGCGACCTGACCTGAATGGATCAAATCTCTGTGCTTAAGTGTCATCCCTGGACGGTATGCTGACACACACAGTACTCGAAGGATTTATAACAGAGGTAAATCACATGTATAAAGTAACGTAAAGACTATTACCTCAATCCATATAGCGGAAGCAACAAGGTTGTGGATTCCCATCAACACCAACGGCAAAGTTGAGTGTAGAAATCGTAACCCTAACGTATCACTTACTCGTCGTAAGAAACCTGCAACATGAGACGTTGCAGCCCGAAACGGGTCAGTACATTGAATGTACTGGCAAATTCACACCATAGAGAAAATGATGGACAATGGCTATCACTACATGCATATATGGCTGGTGGAAAAGCTCTATGGTTACAGTTTTGCGTAAAGCCAACTTTTCCCTACTGCAAAGGAATAAACTTCATTTAACTATCATGGTGGTTGTTAAACATTGAGAATGGTTGACAGCATTCTCAATCCCAATTAAGCATCATCATTAAAACCCAACAAATTATTTAAGTAACGTGATGAGATCAACAGGATAAATCCAAGAACTAGATACTCAAAACGTCCATAACCGGGGACACGGCTAATCATGATTAGTTTATACACTCTACAGAGGTTTGCGCACTTTTCCCACAAGACTCGATCGCCTCCGTTGGATTTCTCGCACTACATGGTGTTTGAGAAACGGATGACCGAGACATAGTCTTTCAGAAGCGATAGCACCTTACGACGTGATAGACCGTACCAACCTACATCCCCTACTTCTGCTAGTCTACCACTGTAAGAGTTTGCACGACTTAGTCAGATATGCCAGAGCCCATAATGGCTTGTGGCTGCACACGAAAGTTTCTAGCATGAATAATCTTATGATCCCTTGGAGCCTGGGTGGCGGACCGTAGGATGATCACATGGTATATCCCCGGGATCTCCTAGGACAACACTCGTATATCCCCAGGTGTCAAGGCAAGTCCACTGGTCTATCCCCAGGGTGCCCCTAGCAATCCACCCAAATGTGTGTTTAAGTTGCCACCTTAAGTAAACCATTAATTAACAATCTCACCTCTGTCATGAATACTCTCAAAACCCAATCCACGTCTACGAGCACGTAATAGGTACTACCTCAAGTACTTCCCATCCCACAATTTAATTAAATCCTAATCATGCAATGTTTGAGGATTGATCTAATGCAATAAAACTGGGTAGTAAAGAGATATGATCAAAGTGTGAACTTGCCTGCAATGTTGATGAAGATGATACGCACTCAAAACTCTTGATAGATCTACTCGTCACACTCCGGTCAATCTATCGTAAGCAAGCAATAGTAACCACACATAAGCAATCACTCAAAAGATCGAGAAGAACGAAGAAGACGATTCGAAAAACATCAAACCAAGCAAATAACTCTTACAACATAAAACAATTTCTAACAGTACCAAAATTATGTGAATTTGGCCTTATCAGAAAGTTTAGGTCAAGAGCTTTAATTTGCAAAAAGAATCAACTCAAACGGAACTACGAAACTCAAGTTACGATCAAACGAAGTTTGAATACAAATCTGTTCTAATTCGAATTTTAAAATTTTCAAAAACATGTTTGAGTTGGATTACTGGATAGAGGGGTTCATAACGAAGACGTGGGCGTTGGTTTCGTTGAATTTGGACAAACGAGCAAAAAGTAATGATCGTTTGAAAAACAAGGACTAATTTGTAAATAAAATCATCACAGAGAGGTCCCTGGCCGAAATAAAATAAAACGAAAAGGCTATTTAACGAACGTTCGCTGTAGAAGCTTATAAGGCAAAAACCGTTCACTGCAAACACTAAAACAATGAACGTTCACTAATTAAATTAACCTAGGAAATAAACCGATCTAATAAGTAAAAACCCACCTAATAAGTAAAACCGGTCGGGTTAACGGTTTTGCACCGGTTCAACGAAATAAACCGGCGGCGGCGGTTTTGGAACGGCGGAGCGGCGGCTCCGGCGAGGGCGGCATGCTTCGGCGCGGCGAGCAACGGCGACGCGGGCAGTGGCGAGCGGCGGCTACGGCGGCGCGGGCGGCGGGGTGGTGCGGCAGCAGCGAGCGGCGACGCGGCGGCGAGGATCTGCGGGGTATGGCGGAGGCGAGATGCAGGGAGGGGCGGCGCGGCACGGCAAGGAGAGAGAGGTGGGGCCCGGGGCCGCTCTTTAAGGAGGGGAGGGGGCGACGCGAAGCTTGGAGGAGGGTGCAGCGCAAGGCGGCGGCGGGGCGTGTCCCGGTCGGAGACGGGGCGCGACGGCGGCGGTCGCCGTGCGGGAGGCGGAGACGGGAGCGGTCGGGCGAGCTGGGCTGGGCCTCGGCTAGGAGCTGGGCCAGCGCAGTTTCGACAAACAAAACGGATAAAAACAAAATAAATAAAAAAAATTATATAGGCATATAATATATCAAAATTTTCAGAAAAAGAATATCTACAACGTGAACATTTTTGTAAAGTCAAATAAAATCCAGAAAAATTCAAATAATTCAAAGTGTGCTTCTGCTCTAATAAAATCCAGTAAAAATCATTTTAAAATCCCAAAATGCTTTCAAATTTATTTCTCTCCAACTTTCTGTTGTAGGGAATCATGTTACCCTAATTTCCATATATTTTATTTTTGGAGAAAAATAATTTGAATAAAACTCAAATAACTCCAAATTGAAAATAAATTCAAAAGAACTTTGAATTTAATTCTTTGAAACTCCCAACTCATATTTCATAATTTTTGAAGAAGTCATTTTATCTTCTCTCGTGAAAATCATTGAGTTGCTTGAAGTTTATGAATTTGAAATATTTTCAAATGATATTCAAATATTTTAAACACCCCTTGTCATTTAAATAAATGGAAGAAGTCATGTCATCTTGTCTCTAGGGTTTTGTGATGAAAAGTATTTGAATTCACGGAGAGCATAAATGCAAAAAATGAAAGTTTGGGAAAGTCCTTTTATTCCCTCTCATTTAACTTTCAAAAGATTTTGAATTTCACTCAATCAATCACACAACAATCAAACAATCAGTCAAATCTATCTATTTATTATAACATTCCAAAATTTAGAATTTTGGGATGTTACAATAAAATGTGAACCACCATGAGTAATTAAATATCTAGGGACTCCAAACCTCGGAAAAATAACTTCCTTAAGCATCTTAATAGAAGTGTTATGATCAGCACTACTAGTTGGAATAGCTTCTACCCACTTAGTAGCATAATTAACAGCAACTAAAATATGTGTATATCCATTAGAGGTAGGAAAGGGTCCCATATAATCAAAGCCCCAAACATCAAATGGTTCAATAACAAGTGAATAATTCATAGGCATTTCCTGAGTCTACTAATATTACCAATTCTTTGACATTCATCACAAGACAAGACAAACTTACGGGCATCCTTGAAGAGAGTAGGCCAAGAAAAAACGGATTGCAATACCTTATGTGCAGTTCTATCTCCCGCATGGTGTCCTCCATAAGCTTCGGAGTGGCACTTGCGTAGGATCTGTTCCTGTTCATGCTCAGGTACACAACATCTAATAACACCATCTACTCCTTCTTTATAAAGATGTGGATCATCCCAAAAGTAATGTCTTAAATCATAGAAAAACTTTTTCTTTTGTTGGTATGTGAAGTTAGGTGGTATAAATTTAGCAACAATATAATTAGCATAATCAGCATACCAAGGAGTACTACGAGAAGTACTTATAACATTTAATTGTTCATCAGGAAAGCTATCATCAATAGGTACTGGGTCATCAAGAACATTTTCTAACCTAGACAAGTTGTCTGCAAAGGGGTTCTCAGCTCCCTTCCTATCAACAATATGCAAATCAAATTCTTGCAGCAAGAGAACCCATCTAATAAGTCTAGGTTTAGCATCTTTTTTTTCCATAAGATATTTAATAGCAGCATGATCAGTGTGAATAGTTACTTTAGAATCAACAATATAAGGTCTGAACTTATCACAATCAAATACAACTGCTAAAAGTTCTTTTTCAGTAGTAGCATAATTTCTTTGAGCATTGTCTAGAGTCTTACTAGCATAATGAATAACATTTAATTTCTTATCAACTCTTTGCCCTAGAACAACACCTACAGCATAATCACTGGCATCACACATAATTTCAAAGGGTAAATTCCAATCAGGTGGCTGAACAACAGGTGCAGAGACTAATTCTTTCTTAAGTATTTCAAATGCTTCTACACAATCATCATCAAAGACAAATGGTATATCTTTTTGTAATAAATTAGTCAAAGGCCGAGAAATTTTTGAGAAGTCCTTAATGAACCTCCTATAAAATCCGGCGTGACCAAGGAAACTTCTTATACCTTTGATGTCCTTAGGACATGGCATCTTTTCAATAGCATCAACCTTGGCTTTATCAACTTCAATACCTCTTTCAGAAACTTTGTGCCCCAAGACAATACCTTCATTAACCGTAAAGTGGCACTTTTCCCAATTCAAGACAAGATTAGTTTCTTCACATCTCTGCAAAACTCGATCAAGATTGCTCAAGCAATCATCAAAAGAAGATCCATAGACGGAAAAGTCATCCATGAAAACCTCACAAATCTTTTCACAAAAGTCAGAGAATATAGCCATGATACATCTTTGAAAGGTAGCAGGTGCATTACATAAACCAAAAGGCATACGTCTATAAGCAAAAGTACCAAAAGGGCATGTAAAAGTAGTCTTTGATTGATCTTTAGCCGACACAGGTATTTGAGAGAAACCAGAATAACCATCTAGAAAGCAATAATGTGTATGTTTGCATAATCTTTCTAGCATTTGATCAATAAAAGGTAAGGGGTAATGATCTTTCTTAGTAGCCTTATTTAATTTGCGGAAATCAATTACCATCCTATAACCTGTAATAATTCTTTGTGGGATCAATTCATCCTTATCATTAGGAACAACAGTAATACCTCCCTTCTTAGGGACATAATGGACAGGACTTACCCACTGACTATCAGCAACGGGATAAATTATACCTGCCTCCAGAAGCTTTAATATTTCTTTTCTTACCACTTCTTTCATTTTAGGATTCAGACGTCGTCGAAGATCACGAACTAGTTTGTCATCTGCTTCCAAATTTATTTCATGTTGACATAAAGTGGGACTAATGCCCTTAAGATCATCAAGAGTATTGTCGGCGTTCAGGGAACGGGGGTCCCCAGACTTGCCTGCCTGTGGCGTGGCTCAAAGGGGGCCCCAGCATGGCCCATCTTCATCAACACAGACCCAAGACCCTCGCGAGGGGCCAAGCCTCGCGGGGCGGACGACACGGAGCTTCCTCAGGCACGGCCTCATCAGGCAGGTTCGCGAGGAGGCGGAGAGATCAAGGTGGGGTACCTCACGAGGTGCCCGTGACGCAAGCCATGACAACCAAGGGCGCCAGGCGGGCGCCAGCCCGCGTAGTGTCCTCCTTTCCTCTTTGGTGCAAAGGGAGCAAGCGCAGGCGAGAGCATCAAGCAAAGGCACCCGTTTCGGTGCAACGAGACCAAGACCAGCCCAACGGCAGGGAGGAAGTCATTGTGGAGCCCAAGCCAGCGTCACCACCAGAGCCTTTGGCAGGCGAGGACCAACTTTAGTCAGGATAAGTGTACCAGATGTTCCCCTTCAAAATGGCCAATTGTTGGCGCCCTTCCCGCTCAATATTTGGGAAGAGGCCCAGTGCCTTTGCCTATAAATAGGACTAGCCACCCCCAGGGTAGAGGGGATCGAGAATCTAGAAGCCAAGAGAGAAACAAGCTGGGATCGGATTGAGTAGCATCACCCAGAGAGAGAGAGAGAGAAGGGTGACTGAACTCCTCCTAGCAGTTCATCGCCCCAGCCAAGAACAGATCCTCGCGAGGCTGTTCTTCCTTGTATTGCTCATCATCATCATCCCAAGAGGCAATCCACCACATCACAAACTAGAGTAGGGTATTACACAACAATGGTGGCCCGAACTAGTATAAACCCTGTGTCTCTTGTGATGTTCTTTCCATAGCTTAGATCTTAGCGAGGCGGTGGGGTGCAGGTAGGTAGAAGGCGAAATCTCCGCGCACACCCCAGTGTTCGAACCTCAAGGGTCTGCCGGAACCCGAAATCTGACATTTGGCGCGCCAGGTAGGGGTGCGCCGGAATTCGTCTTCCAACGCCCCGTTCTCCTCCGACCATCGCGTCCATGTCTGACGCTCGTCGGGCCCGCACCGAGCGCCGAGCCGCTCTCGCTTCCCTCGTCGCCCAGACGGATCCTGTCGGCAGGCGTCCTCGCCGTTCCCCGTCACCTGCCGTCAACGCCGCCACCGGCCCGGCGGGAAACGAGCAGCAAGCGTCGTCTCAGCATCCGTCCGTGCGGCAAGACGGCCGCACCGCTACTCCCTCGCTCACCCCAGCTGGTTCTTCGTCCCGCGCGCTCCGCGCACCCATGGAGGCTCGAGCTGCACTCATCGCAGCAAACGAGCTCCTGCGCTACCGTCCCGTTGACCACGTCTACGAAGAATGGCTCGACCGCGTCGCCGAGCTCGTCCGCGCCGCAGGGGGCTCTCCTGCGCCGTCCATTCTGCTGCACCGCACCCCGCCCTGCGCGGGCAACGAAGCTCCGGGGGCGCCCCAGCCGCCTCCTCCTCAAGAAGGCGCCCTGGCTCCAAGGCGCGTGGCCCCTGGTCGGAACCCGCTCCGTTAGGTGCCAGCGCGGCAAGAGCAAAGCTGCCAAGAAGTCCCTCGCCCGCAAGAAGCTGCCTGGCCGCTCCCTGCTCTAGCACGTCGCGACCATGCTCCTGCTTCCGCGCGTCAAGACCCCGCGCTTCTCCCAGCTGCAGCGCATGGGGACCTGCAAGACCAAGATCTCCTTCACCCAAGGCCTCCCGTGGCCACAGCAGGCTGTCGTGCCTTCACCACCGAGCTATGCAGCGTCGCGTGGCCCGGCAAGTTCAATCCAGACCTGCCTCCTCGTTACGACGGCACGGCCGACCCTGCGGAGTTCCTCCAGCTCTATGAGCTGGGCATCGAAGCTGCCAACGGAGACGAGAAGGTCATGGCGAACTGGTTTCCCATGGCGCTCAAGGATGGGCCCCGCACCTGGCTCCTGAACCTGGCTCCAGGCATGATCTCCTCCTGGGACGAGATGCGCACACGCTTCATCGCCAACTTCCAAGGTACTCGCGACCGGCCACCCGCCGCGAGCGACATGCGCCGCATCAAGCAACAACCCTGAGAGACCCTGCAGAAGTACATCCAGCGCTTCAACAACGCACGCCTCAAGATTCCCAAGGTGACCGAGGAGGCCATCATCTCAGCCTTCTCCGACGACGTGCGCGACATCAAGATGAAGGAGGAGCTGGCGATGCATGAAGACCTGTGCACTTCCTTGGAGCTGTTCAACTTGGCGACCAAGTGCGCCAGGGCTGAGGAAGGGCGTCTCTCCCTCCTCGAGCTTCCTGCCGCAGACCCAGAAGAGAAGAAGCCCAAGGCCACGGATGTGAAGCACAAGGGGGCTGCCGTGCTCGCGGCAGAACCAGACACCAAGCGGGACAGAGATCAGCCCGAATCTTCCAAGGGCAGTCGGTACTGTGTGTACCACGACCTCCACACCCACAACACCAACGAATGTCAAGAGCTCCGAGCCGTGCGAGAAGGAAGGATCGGTCGTCGTCCCGACCGCGGTGACCGAGGCTACGGTCGAGGAGGAGGAAGGAACGCATGACGCTGGGAAGACCGCGGCCTGCGCCAAGGGTGGCGTGATCGACCTCACGAGGATCGCTGGCAAGACCCGCCTGGCGAGGGAGACTCGAGGGATCAGCCTCGCGAGGATCGCCCGCAAGGCAACGCAGGCCTCCCTCCGCTGTCGCCGCAGCCAAGGAGAAACGAGGACCGCCATCAGGACGAGGGGGTTGGGGGCTTCCAGGAGCCGCGCGCGATCGCCTGCATCCTGGGAGGGGCTCAAGCCCCAGCCTCTCAGCGCATCTTCAAGCAGTTCGCCCGCGAAGTGAATGCAGTCCTCCCCAAGCTCAAAGCCACGCACCCTCTCAGGTGGTCGGCGTACGCCATCACGTTCAGCTCGGTGGATCAGCTCAAGTGTGCGGCCACAGCCGGAGTCCTCCCGATGCTTAATCGTCAGCAACGTGCTGGTCACCAGGACCCTCATCGATGGCAGGGCAGGGCTCAACGTCCTGTCCGTGGAAACATTCAACAATCTCCAAGTGCCCTACAACCAGCTTCAGCCAACCAAGCCTTTCTTCGGAGTCACCGACGGCTCCACGGTCCCGATTGGGCAGGTCCGCCTCCCTGTCACCTTCGGGGCACTCGATAACTACCACACCGAGCTCATCGATTTCGACGTCACTCACATTCGCCTGCCGTACAACGCCATCCTTGGGTACCCAGCGCTGGCCAAGTTCATGGCTATAACTCACCACGACTACAACGTCCTCAAGATGCCAGGAAGTGGCGGAGTCATCACGGTGCCCTATGAAGAGAAGGACGCGGTGTGTTCCCTGGAACGAGCCTTTCAGGCCGCATCACTGGAAGACCCGGATCGCGGAAGCAGGAGGCTTCCCGAGACCACCCCCAAGAAGAAGAAGACATCGTCCGGCCCGGCCCCTCAAGAGGCAGGCCCCTCAGGGCCCGCGCCTACCTAGGGGGAACCTCCTTCCATTGCATAGGAAAGCGCGCCCGACGCCCTCCTCAGGCAGGGCTCGGGGGCTCTCCCCTGGAGGGCCACCGACCTGGCTAAGGTCACAAGGGAGGCGCTTGGGCACCACATGGAGGCGTGTTTCGAAGCACGTTTCCCTTAAGAAGGAGTAAGGCAAGGAGGGCCACACCCTCATGAGTCCGTCAGCAAGGCCATTCAGGAGCTACAGGAGTCAAGAGTCATGAGAGGCAGCCGTCGCCTACCAGGCGAGGATGGTGGGCTACGCGTCTGCATCGACATACCAGGGCTCAATCGAGTCGCCTCTCTGGAGCGCCTCTGGCCCTCGCGAGTGGGGCGCTGCGAAGGTCCACCCCACAGCTACGTTCGCATGCCTTACGGCTTGCCGAACGCGGCCGCCACGTACCAGCGCCTCATGAGGGGCATCATGGAGGCTCAAGAGGCCAGGCGTTCCGCGGCCTTGGCGGAGAAGGAGATGGTCCGCGAGGAGCCACCAGCGCCTCCGGAGCCTCCCGAGGCCCCTGGGCATGGGGGCTCGTGAGGATCAGCTTCAGCAACCCACCGAGTCTGCTACACCAACACTCCTTCATCCTCAACATCATCAGGTGACATCTTTCAAGTTTCATTTCCAGCTGGGAGCGCCCCCCAGGGCTGCATTATTCCCAGGCCGCGTGGGTCCGTCCCTGCGGCATGTATACCTTTTATTTCATGTTATTAGCTTACTTTGTTGGGGGCGCCCCTCAGGCTGCATCATCCCCAAGTCGCTTGGGCCAGACCCAGCGGCATGTATCCCTTTTGCGTTTATTTCCGGCTACGCGTCCGACCCACCATGCTTGATTATTTGATGTCGGTCCACGGCACCTCTTCTTCTCCATGCCGACCACTTGCACGTTAAAGGGGGGGGGGGTACCTGAGCATCGCGACTCAGGGCTCTTACTGGCTCTCCAGCCCTCACCCTCTGGCCTTGTCCACGGCATCACGACCTGGCATACCAGCGACGGCTGAGACCGGCTTGAGGGCCGAGACCCGAGGACGTAGAGTGCCGGCATCTAACCAAATTTGCAGGAACACATCACAAGATAAGGCCCAGTGCCAGGCGCAACCCGCCTAGAGGTAGGGCCCCGTGAGTCCCGCGCTGGCTCACGGGTGCCCAGATACGCCTCGCCAGGCCCTACCGTGCCAGCCACGTGTCAGGGCGGGGCTGTACACGCCCCGGGGGCTCCTCCCTGAGGGGAGCCCCCTCCCATGTACCAGTGGAAGCACCATGCTCCGCGCTGGCTGACGACACTGCCGAGGAGCGGCTATGCCCATACACATACAGAAGCGCTATGCTCCGCGCTGGTGATAAACAACTGAGGGTGGCCCCCGGGCTGCATCAACCTCAGGGAGCCCAGAGCTCAGTGTCTAGCCTCATCGTAACGCCTCCCCTCGGGAGTGCTGCGCGAGGGGGCTGGGCACGGGGGCTGCGCCTGGGTCATGCCCAGACGCACGCCACCCAGCCAGGCCCCCCCGGGCCTGGTTCGTCGCACGTCTCTCCCCGAGCAGAGCCAAGGTACGAAGGCCGTTTGAGCGTCAAGGGGGACTCCTGAGCATCGCGACTCAGGAGCCTAGCTGGTCACGTAGCCCCTCACTCCTTAGTTCCAAAAGGCTAACGGCAGTTGAGGTATGCGTGGGGCCGAGCTCTGTGGACGTAGAACGGTAGATCCACCCACATCTCACCTCCCTACTTGTTGTTCGTGCGCCAAGGGGGACTCCTGAGCATCGCGACTCAGGAGCCTAACTTGTCACGTAGCCCCTCACTCCTTGGTCCCGTCCTGGTTTCCGGTCGGGGCTAACGGCGGCTGAGGTATGCGCGGGGCCGGACTCTGCCGGCGTAGAACATAAGCAAGTAGGAAGGAAAAGCGTAAATTTCAAGGAATTCAAAAGCAAATATTACAGTCCACACTGTTATCTCAATGCCAAACGCAAGTTTAAACGCCTCCCCGAGGCATGATACATGTGCAGGAATTGAAGGCAGGACAGGAGCCACAACGGAGTCACTTGTCGGCGGTGGACCAGCGCGGAGTGGGTTCGCCTCATGGAGCAGCAGGGTCGGCAGCGCCTCGCTCCGGCTTGGTGCTGAAGGCCCGGAACTTCCCCAGCAGAGCCTCTGCGCGACCCTTCACGGCCTCGGCAGCGGCAGCGGCACACTCGCCGCTTGCTGGCTCCAGCAGGCTGTCGAGGTCGACGCTGGGATCGCAAAGGTAGATGTGGGTGAGGACCCGTGTCAGCGCTGCAGAAGATAGGAGACGCGCCTCGGCCTCGGCCGTGGGGCCAAGGCCAAGGGCGACGTCTTCAAGAGCGCGAACCAGGAAGGGAAGCAGCTTGGCGGGGCCGTCCTCGGCGCCAGCTAGCGGGCTCTTCAGGCCGCTGTCGTAAAGCGTCCTCAGCGAGGAGCGAGCCTTCACCTCCATCTCCGCGAAGGCCATGCGGTCCTCGGCAAGAACCTGGGCCTTGTCGTCCAGCTCGACCTTCCTCGCCCCCAACTCCTGCTCCAGCGCGCCTAGGCGGTCACGGCGCTTCCTGAGCTTGGCCTCCCGGTCCTTGACGGTCGCCTCGCGAGCCTTCACGCCTTCTTCCTGCTCTTGGCGAAGGCGGGCCTCTTTCGCGAGCTGGTCCTGCAGGCTTTGCAGCTCGTCCTCCAGCACCTTGTAGCGACCACGAACGTCGACCACCTCCCCCAGGGCTGCGTCATGAGCAACCTTCGCCTCAAGGACGGCCTGCCTCTCCTCATCGCAAGCCGTCGAGGCCTGGACCAGCGCCGCCCGAATCGAAGCGTCGGAGCGAATCCATCCTGAAGCCAGCTCCAAGCGCCCGGCCACCAAGCGAGGGTCGGCTCCAAGAAGATCCTACCGCAGCCGGTCCAGCTCAGCAGCAGCATGATCCAGAACGGCAGGAGGACTCGGAGAGACAGCAGTCAGTGGAGTAGGAGGAGAAGGCGGCAGCACGACCACAACATCCTGAGGCGGAGCCTGCTGCGCCCCAACGGCTATGGTGGAGGCAGCAGGCAAAGGCTCCTCGGGAGTCGCTTGGGCCATGGGGGCTGAGCTCGCCCCAGCCGGCTCAGCCAGGCCTCGCGAGGACGACCGGGCAGGAGAGGCCCGTGCGTCGCGGTCACCTTCCTTCGCGGGCAGAGGTGCTGCCCCGGATGGAACCTCAGGAGCTCCCTTCGGCTTCTTTGCTGCGGGCGCCAGCCTATCCAAGAAGATGCGGACGTTAAGCCTCGGCAGCAGAACAAGAAATAAAGACAAGAATCAAGCGCTTACGGGTTGTCGCCAGTGAGCTCAAGCAGCCTCCGGTCAAATTTCAAGCCCGAAAGCCGGCTGGAAGGGTCAACCTCGGGAAGCTCTGGAGCGGAAGGCGCGTCTGCGGTCCGCCTCGGGGCCGGGGCAGACCCGCGGGAGATCAGCCCGCTCCAGTCCTTCTTTGGGATCGGGGACAAGCTCCCACCGCCCTGCTCGTCATCATCCTCGTCGTCATCGCTCGGAGAGAGGCGGAGAGCGCGGGGCCTGCGCCGGGGGAGGGGAGCCCTCGACTCTCCGTCAGTCGCCTCGGAGTCAGGCCCTTTTTCCCGCTCCCCTCCTTCCTCCTCTTTGCTGGAGTCCTCGGAGGACACGTCCACCGGTTCCTCGGGAGCTTCCGTGGGCACGGGCCCGTCCCCGTCGAAGACGGGCATGGACTCCACTACCTGCTCCCAGTCGTCGCGGAGGAACAAGGGCGTAGGAGCGCCCTCCAACCTCGCCACATCGCCCCTGACCAGAGATTGGAGGACCGCAGCCAGATCTTCGTCGGCCAAGGGCGCGGGGCTCGGATGGGGCCTCCACATCAGAAGTGAGTACTGCCGAAGCGGAGCCAGCTGGTGCTCCAGGAATTCCCTCAGCAGCGACGCACCGGTCAGCTTCGCCGCCGCCATGTTGGCCGGCCTCAGATCCGCGTCCATCTTCTCCAACACCAGCTTCGCGCGGGGGTCCGCGAGCTCCGCTCGACCCCAATCGCTGGAGCTCGTGGGTTGCTCTTGGGCAAGATTAGCCGAGGGTGGATGCGCCCAGCATCTGCCAAGACCCACTTGCTCCTGAAGCCCTCAATCCTTTTCCCGGGGTTTGAAATGGCAATGGCGCCACCGTACGCGACGAAGCTCGCGCACGCGGAAGCAGGACCGCGAGAGGTCCGGAGGTAGAAGTAGTGGCGCAGCAAGGCCACTGAGGGCTGCACCCCTACATGAGCCTCGCAGTAATAGGCGAAGATTGCTAGGAGAAGGACGGAGTTGGGGTGGAGATGCAGAGCCTGTAGTTTATAATGGCGGAGGACAGAGAAGAAGAACTCGGAGAAGGGAGGCACCAGGCCAGCAGCAATGGCGCTTACAAAGAGCCGATAGAAGGTGCTCCCTTGGCCCTCAGGGGTGGCGAAGCCGGCCTTGAACACCTTCGCCCCATCGATGCCCTGCACCGCCGCCATCCGGCACAACCGGGCGAGGCTCGCCTCCGACACATTCGGCGAGTCCAGGGCAGACGAGTACCAAGCTCCGGCCGGGGACTGACGAGGCGCCATGGCTTCCTAGGTCACGCGGTCGAAGTAGATCTGGAAAGTTTGGAGGAAGGAAGGAGAGGCGCAAGAAAGGGGATCTAAGCAGCAACCGGAGAAAGCAAAAAAAGCAAAGCCTAGGCATATGCCGCACCTTTATCAACTAGCGCGGTTGCTGAGGCGCTCACGTCCAATCAACCACCACGCGGCACCCAAGGCCGCAGGCTGTTAGGGCCCGTGGCGCTTCGCCCTTGCCCTTTCGCCTCCCTGCACGGCCAAGTCCGGGCGCGCCTTGGGCCCAGGGGCTACTGTCGGCGTTCTGGGAACGGGGGTCCCCAGACTTGCCTGCCTGCGGCGTGGCTCAAAGGGGGGCCCAGCACGGCCCATCTTCATCAACACAGACCCAAGATCCTCGCGAGGGGCCAAGCCTCGTGGGGCGGACGACACGGAGCTTCCTCAGGCACGGCCTCATCATGCTGGCTCGCGAGGAGGCGGAGAGATCAAGGCGGGGTACCTCACGAGGTGCCCGTGACGCAAGCCATGACGACCAAGGGCGCCAGGCGGGCGCCAGCCCGCGCAGTGTCCTCCTTTCCTCTTTGGTGCAAAGGGAGCAAGCGCAGGCGAGAGCATCAAGCAAAGGCACCTGTTTTGGTGCAACGAGACCAAGACCAGCCCAACGACAGGGAGGAAGTCATTGTGGAGCCCAAGCCAGCGTCACCACCATAGCCTTTGGCAGGCGAGGACCAACTTTAGTCAGGATAAGTGTACCAGATGTTCCCCTTCAAAAGGGCCAATTGTTGGCGCCCTTCCCGCTCAATATTTGGGAAGAGGCCCAGGGCCTTTGCCTATAAATAGGACTAGCCACCCCCAGGGTAGAGGGGATCGAGAATCTAGAAGCCAAGAGAGAAACAAGCTGGGATCAGATTGAGTAGCATCACCCAGAGAGAGAGAAGGGTGACTAAACTCCTCCTAGCAGTTCATCGCCCCAGCCAAGAACAGATCCTCGCGAGGCTGTTCTTCCTTGTATTGCTCATCATCATCAGCCCAAGAGTCAATCCACCACACCACAAACTAGAGTAGGGTATTACACCACAATGGTGGCCCGAACTAGTACAAACCCCGTGTCTCTTGTGCTGTTCTTTCCATAGCTTAGATCTTAGCGAGGCGGTGGGGTGCAGGTAGGTAGAAGGCGAAATCTCCGCGCGCACCCCAGTGTTCAAACCTCAAGGGTTTGCCGGAACCCGAAATCCGACAAGTATATCCATTTGCAGCATGATGCTTCTTCAGAGTTTTCAATAATCTTTCTTCTTCATGCTCTGAAAGGTTAGCACTAATAATAACAGGAAATATCTTATTTTCATCAAGATAAGCATATTTAAGATTATCAGGCAATGGTTTAAGCTCAAACACGGGATCACCCTTGGGTGGAGGAGGATCCCCTAAAATTTCAACGGGCAAATTGTGTTGCAGAATAGGTTCCTGTTTAAAGAATACTTCATCTATTTCCCTTCTTTCATTCATGAACATATCATTTTCATGGTCTTGCAAATAGTGTTCTAAAGGATCACTAGGAGGTTCGGTAATAGAAGCAAGACCAATAATTTCATCGTTACTAGGCAATTCTTCCTCACGATGTTGTTTACTTAATTTAGAGAAATTAAACTCATGAATCATATCATCCAAGCCAATAGTAACAACATTCTTTTCACAATCTATCCTAGCATTAACAGTGTTCAAGAAGGGTCTACCAAATATAATGGGACAAAAGCTATCTTGTGGGGAACTGAGAACAAGAAAATCAGTAGGATATTTGGTTTTCCCACACAAGACTTCAACATCTCTAACAATTCCCGCTGGTGAAATAGTATCTCTATTGGCAAGTTTAATTGTGACATCAATTTCTTCTAACTCAGCAGGTGCAATTTCATGCTTGATTTCTTTATACAAGTCATAAGGTATAACACTAGCACTAGCACCCATATCACATAAGCCATGATAACAATGATCTCCTATTTTAACAGAAATAATAGGCACGCCTACCACAGGTCTATGTTTATCTTTAGTACAAGGTTTAGCAATTCTAGTAGTTTCACCGCCGAACTGAATAACATGCCCATCAATATTATCAGACAAGAGATCTTTAACAATAGCAATATTAGGTTCTACTTTAACTTTCTCAGGAGGTGTATAAGTTCTAATATTGCTTTTACGAACAACAGTTGAAGCTTTAGCATGACCCTTTATTCTAACAGGGAAAGGTGGTTTCTCAACATAAGAAGTAGGAACAATAGGATCATTATAAGTGATAGTCTTTTCTTCAACTTTAATAGGTGCAGCTACTTTTAGTTCTATGGGAGGATGATATTTAAACCACTTCTCCTTGGGGAGATCAACATAAGTAGCAAAAGATTCACAGAAAGAAGCTACTATCTCAGAGTCAAGTCCATCTTTAGTGCTAAACTTACGGAAATATCGGTATCCATAAAATATTTAACACAATCAAACTTAGGTGTCATACCTAACTCCTTACCTTCGTCGAGGTCCCAATCTTAAGAGTTGCGTTTAGTTCTATCCAATAAGTTCCATTTGAATTCAATAGTCTTCATCATAAAAGAGCCAGCACAAGAAGTATCGAGCATGGTGCGAGTATTTTCAGAAAGCCGAGCATAAAGATTTTGAATAATTTTTCCCCTTGGAAACCCATGATTGGGGCATGAATATAACATTGATTTAAGCCTCCCCCAAGCTTGAGCGATGCTTTCTCCTTCGCGAGGCCAGAAATTATATATATAATTGCGATCACGATGAACAAGATGCATAGGATAATACTTTTGATGAAATGCCAATTTCAATCTTTTATAGTTCCATGATATCGTATCATCACATAGCCTATACCATGTCAATGCGTCTCCCTTCAAAGATAAAGGGATGACCTTCTTCTTAGCAACATCATCGGGTATACCTGCAAGCTTAAATAATCCACAAACTTCATCCACATATATTAAGTGCTCATCAGGGTGCTTTGTTCCATCTCCTGTAAAACGATTAGCTAGCAGTTTTTCCATCATACCCGAAGGAAATTCAAAAGGAGTTTCATTTTCAATAGGTTCAGTAGGTTGAGGAGCAACTCTTTGCTCTACTGGACGGGGTGAAGATACCACGAACAAGCCCCTCGGAGAATTACTTTCCATAGTAACAAGTGACAGCAAATTTCAGCACACTATATAAATTTTTCCTTACCAAATTCCACCTACCAAAGGCGCTACACTCCCGGCAACGGCGCCAGAAAAGAGTCTTGATGACCCAAAAGTATAGGGGATCTATCGTAGTCCTTTTGATAAGTAAGAGTGTCGAACCCAACGAGGAGCAGAAGGAAATGATAAGCGGTTTTCAGCAAGGTATTCTCTGCAAGTACTGAGATAAGTGGTAACAGATAGTTTTGTGATAAGGTAAATTGCAACGAGCAACAAGTAAATAAATTAAATAAGGTGCAGCAAGGTGGCCCAATCCTTTTTGTAGCAAAGGACAAGCCGGAACAAACTCTTATAATTGGAAAAGCACTCCCGAGGACACATGGGAATATCGTCAAGCTAGTTTTCATCACGTTCATATGATTCGCGCTCGGTACTTTAATAATTTGATATGTGGGTGGCCGGTGCTTGGGTGCTGTTCTTACTTGAACAAGCATCCCACTTATGATTAACCTCTATTGCAAGCATCCGCAACTACAACAAAAGTATTAAGGTAAACCTAACCATAGCATGAAACATGTGGATCCAAATCAGCCCCTTACGGAGCAACCCATAAACTAGGGTTTAAGCTTCTGTCACTCTAGCAACCCATCATCTACTTATTACTTCCCAATGCCTTCCTCTAGGCCCAAATAATGGTGAAGTGTTATGTAGTCGACGTTCACATAACACCACTAGAGGCTAGACAACATACATTTCATCAAATATCGAACGAATACCAAATTCACATGACTACTAATAGCAAGACTTCTCCCTTGTCCTCAGGAACAAACGTAACTACTCACAAAGCATATTCATGTTCATAATTAGAGGGGTAATAATATGCATAAAGGATCGGAACATATGATCTTCCACCAAATAGACCAACTAGCATCAACTACAAGGAGTAATCAACACTACTAGCAACCTACTAGCACCAATCCCGGACTTGGAGACAAGAATTGGATACAAGAGATGAACTAGGGTTTGGAGATGAGATGGTGCTGGTGAAGATGTTGATGGAGATTACCCTCTCCCGATGAGAGGAGCGTTGGTGATGACGATGGTGATGATTTCCCCCTCCCGGAGGGAAGTGTCCCCGACAGAACAACTCTACCGGAGCTCTAGATTGGTTCCGCCTCGTGGTGGCGGAGTCTCGTCCCGAAAAGTTCCTTCCTTTTTTCTCATCGAAAGACTTCATATAGGAGAAGATGGGCGTCGGAGAGCCACCAGGGGGCCCACGAGGTAGGGGGCGCGCCCTAAGGGGGGCGGCCCCCACCCTCGTGAGCAGGGTGTGGGCCCCCTGGCCTTCATCTTTGGCGATGATTTTTCTTTATTTATTTTAAGATGTTCCGTGGAGTTTCAGGACTTTTGGAGTTGCGCAGAATAGGTCTCTAATATTTGCTCCTTTTCCAGCCCAGAATTCCAGCTGCCGGCATTCTCCCTCCTTATGTAAACCTTGTAAAATAAGAGAGAATAGCCATAAGTATTGTGACATAACGTGAAATAACAGCCCATAATGCAATAAATATTGATATAAAAGCATGATGCAAAATGGACGTATCATTACCCTACGCACCTATGCTGCATGCCCCCTTTGTATGTCGATCCTTCGAAGGGGCTGATGATCAGGCTCGCGAGAAAAGGAACCTGAAACAGAAAGGAAAAAGTGTGTCTGGGGTCGGTCTAGCCGAACTGTAGATCCCGGGTTAGCTTGTGCCTCCGTCGACGTCCATGGAATTTTGAGTGCGTAATTATGTACACGAGGTACGAATGCCACTACTTCATCGGGACTGGGACGGAGGTCAAATTGCTAGTCGAGCTCTTGACGAGCCTTGCTATCCTACTGCAGTGTAGTTCGGAACTTCTTGATGGTGCCCAGGGGCTTGGCAGCCGCACTATGGTGCTGCTTGAGAAGGCCGATCTGTACCTCTGCTGCTAGGGCGGCGGTGTGCCTCTCTGTTCGGAGGGAGCGTTCTGTGTTGCCATTGACTGTTATGACGCCGCGTGGGCCGGGCACCTTGAGCTTGAGATAAGCGTAGTGTGGCACTGCATTGAATCTAGCAAACGCTGTTCGTCCGAGCAGTGCGTGGTAGCCGCTGTGGAATGGGGCGATGTCGAAGATTAACTCCTCGCTTCGGAAATTGTCTGGAGAACCGAAGACCACTTCCAGCGTGATTGAGCCCGTACAGCGGGCCTCGACACCTGGTATGACTCCTTTGAAGGTAGTCTTTGTTGGTTTGATTCGTGAGGGGTCAATGCCCATCTTCCGCACTGTGTCTTGATAGAGCAGGTTGAGGCTGCTACCACCATCCATCAGGACTCGTGTTAGGTGAAATCCGTCGATGATTGGGTCGAGGACCAATGCGGCTGAACCGCCATGACGGATACTGGTTGGGTGGTCTCGACGATCAAAGGTGATCGGAAATGACGACCATGGATTGAATTTGGGGGCGACTGGCTCTACCGCGTAGACGTCCCTGAGTGCATGCTTACGCTCCCTTTTGGGGATGTGTGTAGCGTATATCATATTCAACGTTTTGACCTGAGGGGGAAATTTCTTCTGCCCCCCAGTGTTCGGCTGCCGGGGCTCTTCGTCCTCGTCCTCACTTTGTGATCCCTTTTCTTTGTTTTTGGCGTTTAAGTTGCCAGCCTGCTTGAAAACCCAACAATCCCTGTTGGTATGATTGGCTTGCTTGTCCGGGGTGCCGTGTATCTGGCACGGACGGTCGAGTATGCGGTCCAGGCTGGAAGGTCCTTCATTATTTATTTTATAGGGCTTCTTCTGCTGGCCGGACTTGGAGCCAGTAAATCCGGCGTTGACTGTGGCGTCATCGGTGTTGTTGTCGTTGCTTCGGCGTTTGTGTCTGTTGCGCCGGAGCTTGCCAGTGCTATTCTTGGCCTCCGAGGGGCCTGTCTCGCTGGCTATGTTGTTACTACGGGCCAGCCAACTACCTTCTCCCGCGCAAAAGCGGGTCATTAGTGTCGTGAGGGCAGCCATGGACTTCGGCTTTTCTTGGCCGAGATGGCGTGCCAGCCATTCATCACGGATGCTGTGTTTAAAGGCTACTAAGGCCTCGACATCCGGACAGTCAATGATCTGGTTCTTTTTGGTAAGGAACCTAGTCCAGAATTTTCTGGCTGATTCTCCAGGTTGTTGAACTATGTGGCTTAAGTCATCGGCGTCTGGTGGCCGGACATAAGTCCCTTGGAAGTTGTCGAGGAAAGCCTCCTCCAAGTCGTCCCAGCTGCCGATAGAATTTTCAGGCAGGCTGTTAAGCCAGTGCCGAGCTGGCCCTTTGAGCTTTAGTGGGAGGTATTTGATGGCGTGGAGGTCGTCTCCTCGAGCCATATGTATGTGGAGAATGAAATCCTCGATCCATACTGCGGGATCTGTTGTGCCGTCGTATGATTCGATGTTGATGGGCTTGAACCCCTCGGGGAATTCATGGTCCAGTACTTCATCTGTGAAGCAGAGAGGGTGTGCGGTGCCTCTATATCTGGCCGAGTCGTGGCGTAACTCTGATGGAGTCCGTTTGCGGTATTCGGCCTGGGCGTGGTTAGATTTATCGCGTTCGAATAGGTGGCCTTCTTCGTGCCTCAAGGCACGCCCTCGCGATCCGTAGATCGATCTTGTGTGTCATGTTCTATCGTCCAGGATTTGCTGGAGGTCGTATGTGTGACCCCGAACTCTTCCGTCTCTATTTTTACGAGGCGGTGGGGCAAGCTGCTGTTCGGCCTGAGTTGCCGCTTTGTCCCGGCCGCGGGGTGGTCGTTCAGCCGCCCTGTCTCCAGTGGTCGTTCCGCATTATGTGAGGGAGATGTGTGCTCTGGTGCCTCCTCGTCGAATTGAGGTAGCAGTCTACGTTTCGGGTAGCTCTTGGCTAGGCGCTTGAGGCCGTATTCTTCCGCTGTCAGGATGTGCGTCCATCTGTCGACGAGCAGATCTTGTTCAGCTTGAAGCTGCTGCTGTTTCTTTTTCAGGCTCCTTGCAGTGGCTATGAGTCGAAGCTTAAAGCGCTCCTGTTCCAGAGGGTCCTCAGGCACGATGAAATCTTTGTTGCCGAGGCTTGTTTCCACTTCAGAAGGTGGACGGTAACTATCGCCCCCCGAGTCATCTTCTATGGCCTGCTCATCAGGGTTGTCTTGCCTGTCGACATGTTCCTCCTGTTCGGATGCAGCACCGACAGGGTCTTCCTTGGCGTCGCCTGGAGTGCTATTTTCTCTGGTGCCAGTGTTGTCGTCTTTTGAGCGGCGAGGCTTAGAACGGCGTTTCGGGCGCCGGTGCTTGGACTGCGTCTCAGAAGGTTTATTCTTATCTGGCTCTTCTTTGTCATCGCCAGATCCCTTGGGTGTATCAACCATGTACACGTTGTACGAAGAGGTGGCCGTCCAACGTCCAGTGAATGGCGGGTCTTGGCCTTGCTCATTGTCGGCATCGTCGTCCATACCAACGATGTTTTCGGAGCCGTAGTCAAGCACATCGGTTAAGTAATCGACGGTGGCTATGAAGTGGGTGGCGGGTGGGAAGCAAAATTCCTCATCATCCGTCTCTAGCTCGAACCGGACATAGTGCGGCTGTGAGTCCTCCACCAAGGATAATTTCTTCACAGAGTTTAGTATGTCGCCTAAAGGCGAATGCTAGAAGATGTCTGCGGCGCTAAATTTGAAAATTGATAACCGATCCAGCTCGGTGTCCGCAGGTGCATCTGGTCCGGAACATATGGCCGGATACGAGTCCGGAGTCCCATTGGCGCAAGCATTGCAGGGTGTCAAGTCCGTATGCGGCTCTAACGCCGTAGGCTTCGTGGTTTTGAAGGGCACGATCTGCTTCGGTTCTAAAGCCGTTGCAGCAACAGGATCCATCTTCTGGACGTAGTCCGATGACAAATTTAAATCATGTTCCACGGTGCATAGGGAAGCAACTGCCGAGGTCTCGAATCCATTGAAGATCAAGTCTCCATGGATATCTGCAATGTAGTTCAGGCTTCCAAACCTGACTTGGTGGCCAGGGGCATAGCTATCGATCTGCTCTAGACGACCAAGCGAGTTGGCCCGCAGTACGAAGCCGTTGAACACAAAGATTTGTCCGGGGAGAAAGGTTTCTCCCTGGACGGCGTCATTACTGACGATCGAAGGGGCCATCTAATCCTTTCGTCGATAGCACAGTGGAACTCACAATGAAAGCACCAATGTCGGTGTCAAAACCGGTGGATCTCAGGTAGGGGGTCCCGAACTGTGTGTCTAGGATCGATGGTAACAGGAGACGGGGGACACGATGTTTACGCAGGTTCGGGCCCTCTCTATGGAGGTAATACCCTACTTCCAGCTTGATTGATCTTGATGAATATGAGTGTTACAAGAGTTGATCTACCACGAGATCGTAATGGCTAAACCCTAGAGGTCTAGCCTATGAGTAATATGGTAATGAATCTGTCCTATCTGGACTATGCTCTCCGGTTTATATAGACACCGGAGAGATCTAGGGTTACACGAGGTCAGTTACATAAGAGGGAATCTTCATAATCGATCGCCTAGCTTGCCTTCCACGCCAAGTAGAGTCCAATCCGGACACGGGTATAGTCTTCGGTCTTCATGTCTTCATAGCCCATCAGTCCGGCCCATGGATAACAGGCCGGACGCCCGAGGACCCCCTAGTCCAGGACTCCCTCAATGAGCGAACAGGCTAACCAGCTACACAACCCTCCCGTTATGTTCAACGAGAGGAAAATAACATTTTATACATTCCTGCATTCGTGTGACAAGCATGTCGTGTTTTTTTGTGTGTGTGGGAGTCACTGGGATTTAAATCATAATCGTGTCATGTGGCTTTGGTGGTAAGACTATCCATAGTGGTGCAGAAATAATGCAGCCTTAGTCACCTTACCTCTCTCCACGTAGTATGTTGGGTCCCACCTGTCAGAAGGTGAAATGAACAAATTGATAAGAAAAATTAAAAGCACCAGCGGTGTATCTTACCTCACACACCTCGCTACTGCTCGGGAACACTGTCCAATTGATCCCTCTGTTCGCTCACATCTATTTTAAGTGAATCATTATTATAACATGCACACAATTTTGGGCACTTATATTCGACCTAAGTCAGTGTGCCACCGTATCTCATACGACTCCCTCCGTTTAGGTGTAATAAGTCACATTAGAAGGTGCAGCGGGACCAAGGTGCAAGAAGATTGGAGGAGAAGGAGAAACTTGACCGGTCATTCCTCCAATCAAAGCCCTGATTGTTGTCTCTAAATGCAACAATTAATCCAAACAACTAAGAGATGCCGTTTTAGCTACCATGCAGGGCCACGTATTAACTCACATGCAAGCTGACTTTGATTTCTTGACTGATCAACGCGTAGTTGCGCTCCATGCATTGGGTTTCCGGGGGAGATAAGAAGGCAGACTAATTAAGGAGCGTTTGGTTACATTTCTTAGGCTGGTCATAGTGGTGAGTAACTTGGACTAGTACAACATGCATATGTTACTAGTCTATGTTACTACTACGCGAAGTTTGCCATCAGAAGCGAGCTGATCTGGCTCTCTTGAGCTAGCAAGGTTTTTCTAACCCACCCAAGCTAGTTGGCCCACAAAAGCTAACATATTTTAACAGTTCAAAACACCTAACCTTGCCCGGCTATGCTATAAGTTGTTCTTGCTAAGGATCCAAACGCTCCCTAAGTGACAACGCTCGCTAGAAACGAGGCCTGGAGGGGATTGAGATGAGAAGTTAATGGACGACGCCTAAACATTTTGGGAATATCTGATTTCCGTAGGATGACTTAACACCTAGACGGAGGGAGTACTACTCCTCGGTCCAGGTTTGATGGAATATTCGTCACCTCTTCTCTTCTTGTATATACTCCATTTGTATCTCACTTCCTGTGGCTTCGCACGCGTACGATTTTCCTATTCTATGAACCTGTGTGTGCGTGTGTGTGTTTAACAGCATGTGTGTGTTAGAGAGAGCGACAGATCGACCTACTCCTACAGAGAGATAGTGTGTAGTGTATGATTTTAGCCGCGAGAGTCGGTGCATCCTCTCATTTCCGGGCGTCCGGTAGGGACAGGCGGACAACTGCCATGCCCGCTCCTGACCAGCCTGGCCCACCCAAAGCCCCTCCATCGCCCGCGCGCGCTTCCCGAACGAAACGGTCAGCACCGCTCCAAAGAATCGGTGTCGCATTCATGCCCGGGCAGAGCGGACGCGACCTCTCACTGGCACCTGCATTGAAGGGAGAAGCGGATTCAAGAGTGATGGTTGCTTCGTCCATCCAACTTACTGCTGGGTCTATGTGATTTGACGGCTCATTGGTCATTATTACTGAGGTGGTATGACTGCTGGATGTCCCACGCTTTCGGCGAAAGGAGGTACTACTAGATTACAATTTTCTCCATTCTTACGGCGGAGGAGTGCAAGAGCAGTGAAAACATGCAGGCTCAGTGATTACATGGCCCACCTCACACTATCACCATATTTTCTGGACACCGTGCGACACCTAACTCTTTACATAGTACTCCCTCTGTTCCTAAATATAAGTCTTTGTAGAGATTCCACTAGGTGGACTACATACAGAACAAAATGAATGAATCTACACTTAAAATTCATCCATATACATCTGTATGTGGTTCATGGTGAAATCTCTACAAAAACTTATATTTAGGAACGGAGGAAGTACTTGTATAGTACGTACTGTAATTTATCGGCGAGATAGTACAATGCTATGAAGCTTCCAGCTTCTGTTACATGTATCTTGCATCCAAGGTTGCCCGTTGCAACATTTCATCAACTACAAAGGAGACTTGCTAACTCTTGAGCACTGCGTTGGATTTCCCCGAAGAGGAGAGGATGATGCAGCAAAGTAGCGTAAGTATTTCCCTCAGTTTTTGAGAACCAAGGTATCAATCCAGTAGGAGGCTACACGTAAGTCCCTCGTACCTACACAAAAACAATAGCTCCTCCCAACCAACGCGATTAGGGGTTTTCAATCCCTTCACGGTCACTTACGAGAGTGAGATCTGATAGAGATGATAGATAATATTTTTGGTATTTTTGATATAGAGATGCAAAGTGAAAAGTAAAAGCAAAGTAAAAAGCAAAGCAATAATAAAGTGATGGAGATTGATATGATGATAATAGACCCGGGGGCCATAGGTTTCACTAGTGGCTTCTCTCAAGAGCATAAGTACTCTACGGTGGGTGAACAAATTACTGTTGAGCAATTGACAGAATTGAGCATAGTTATGAGAATATCTAGGTATGATCATGTATATAGGCATCACGTCCGAGACAAGTAGACCGACTCCTGCCTGCATCTACTACTATTACTCCACTCATCGACCGCTATCCAGCATGCATCTAGAGTATTAAGTTAAAAACAGAGTAACGCCTTAAGCAAGATGACATGATATAGAGGGATAGTTTCATGCAATATGATAAAAAAACCCATCTTGTTATCCTCAATGGCAACAATACAATACGTGCCTTGCTGCCCCTTCTGTCACTGGTAAAGGACACCGTAAGATTGAACCCAAAGCTAAGCACTTATCCCATGGCAAGAAAAACCGATCTAGTAGGCCAGACCAAACTGATAATTCGAAGAGACTTGCAAAGATAACCAATCATACATAAAAGAATTCAGAGAAGATTCAAATATTATTCATAGATAGACTAGATCATAAACCCACAATTCATCTGTCTCAACAAACACACCGCAAAAAGAAGATTACATCGAATAGATCTCCACAAGAGAGGGGGAGAACATTGTATTGAGATCCAAAAAGAGAGAAGAAGCCATCTAGCTAATAACTATGGACCCGAAGGTATGAGGTAAACTACGCACACTTCATCGGAGAGGCTATGACGGTGTAGAAGCCCTCCGTGATGACGGCCCTCTCCGGTGGAGCTCCAGAACAGGCCCCAAGATGGGATCTCGTGGATACAGAAAGTTGCGGCGGTGGAATTAGGTTTTTGGCTCCGTATCTGATCGTTTGGGGGTACGTAGGTATATATAGGAGGAAGGAGTACGTCGATGGAGCAACAGGGGGCCCACAAGGCAGGGGGCGCACCCTGGGGGGGCGCCCCCACTCTCGTGACCGCCTCTTTAGTTCCTTGGCGTAGGGTCCAAGTCTCCTGGATCACGTTCAGTGAGAAAATCACGTTCCTAAAGGTTTCATTCCATTTGGACTCCGTTTGATATTCCGTTTCTTCGAAACACTGAAATAGGCAAAAAACAGCAATTCTTGGTTGGGCCTCCGGTTAATAGGTTAGTCCCAAAAATAATATAAAAGTGGAAAATAAAGCCCAATATAGTGAAAAATAGTAGATAATATAGCATGGAGCAATAAAAAATTATAGATACATTGGAGACGTATCAGGCATCCCTAATCTTAATTCCTGCTCGTCCTTGAGTAGGTAAATGATAAAAAGAGAATTTTTGATGCGGAGTGCTACTTGGCATAATTTCAATGCAAATCTTCTTAATTGTGGTATGAATATTCAGATTCGAAAGATTCAAGACAAAAGTTCATATTGACATAAAAATAATAATACTTCAAGCATACTAACAAAGCAATTATGTCTTCTCAAAATAACATGGCCAAAGAAAGTTATCCCTACAAAATCATATAGTCTGGCTATGCTCTATCTTCACCACACAAAGTATTTAAATCATGCACAATCCCGATGACAAGCCAAGCAATTGTTTCATACTTTAACATTTTCAAAACTTTTTCGATCTTCACGCAATACATGAGCGTGAGCCATGGATATAGCACTATATGTGGAATAGAATGGTGGTTGTGGAGAAGACAAAAAGAGGGGAAGATAGTCTCACATCAACTAGGCGTATCAACGGGCTATGGAGATGCCCATCAATAGATATCAATGTGAGTGAGTAGGGATTGCCATGCAACAGATGCACTAGAGTTATAAGTATATGAAAGCTCAACAAAAGAAACTGAGTGGGTGTGCATCCAACTCGCTTGCTCACGAAGACCTAGGGCAATTTGAGGAAGCCCATCATTGGAATATACAAGCCAAGTTCTATAATGAAATTCTCACTAGTATATGAAAGTTACAAAATGAGAGACTCTCTATCATGAAGATCAAGGTGCTACTTTGAAGCACAAGTGTGGTAAAAGGATAGTAACATTGTCCCTTCTCTCTTTTTCTCTCATTTTTTTATTTGGGCCTTCTCTTTTTTTTATGGCCTCTTTTTTTTCGTCCAGAGTCTCATCCCGACTTGTGGGGGAATCATAGTCTCCATCATCCTTTCCTCACTTGGGACAATGCTCTAAAAATGATGATCATCACACTTATATTTTTCTTACAACTCATGAATTACATCTCAATACTTAGAACAAAATATGACTCTATATGAATGCCTCCGGCGGTGCACCGGGATATGCAATGAATCAAGAGTGACATGTATGAAAGAATTATGAACGGTGGCTTTGCCATAAATACGATGTCAACTACATGATCATGCTAGCAATATGACAATGATGGAGCGTGTCGTAATAAACGGAACGGTGGGAAGTTGCATGACAATATATCTCGGAATGGCTATGGAAATGCCATGATAGGTAGGTGAGGGAGTCCTGGATTAGGGGGTGTTCGGATAGCCGAACTATACCTTCAGCCGGACTCCAGGACTATGAAGATACAAGATTGAAGACTTCGTCCCGTGTCCGGAAGATTCTTTCCTTGGCGGGGAAGGCAAGCTAGGCGTGCAGATATTCAAGATCTCCTACCAATGTAACCGACTCTGTGTAACCCTAACCCTATCCGGTGTCTATATAAACCGGAGGGTTGTAGTCCGTAGGACATACATCGTCATACACAATCATACCCGTAGGCTAGCTTCTAGGGTTTAGCCTCCTTGATCTCGTGGTAGATCTACTCTTGTACTACCCATATCATCAATATTAATCTAGCAGGAGTAGGGTTTTACCTCCATCGAGAGGGCCCGAACCTGGGTAAAATAAAGTGTCCCTTGTCTCCTGTTACCATCCGACCTTGACGCACAGTTCGGGACCCCCTACCCAAGATCCGCCGGTTTTGACACCGACATTGGTGATTTCATTGAGAGTTCCTTTGTGCCGTCGCAATCAGGAAGGATGCCTTTTCCCGTCTTTAAAGACGGCGCCGTCACTGAGGGAGCTTTGGCTAGTGGCCAGACCCTCCGGCTGGGTGGTTTTCTCATGACCGCCTGTTCGGCCGCTGCGCCGATGGTGACCTCTCGGGTCATCGAAAGCAATCTCCACGTAAGTTCGGAATCTGCTGAGCAGCTAGATCCGGTGGAGCTCTCCTTCGTAAACGAGCTCCTGGATCGTATCGCCGCCTTGGGGGTCGCTACAAATTACGACCAGGTTGGGCTTAAACCCGATCTAAGGGAAATCAACTCTCCCCAAGCCACCCACCATGTTGCTGTGGTGGAGCCGCAATGCGGTGACCCTTCATCGATCTTAAGGACCAGCTATGTCCGAATTCCAGAACCCTCCATGCCGGATATCCGCGGAGGGGAGGATACAATCCAAGGCCTGGGCTTAGAACCAGGTAAAACGGATAACGTCCAAGACTCCGGATCTCAGAATCCGGAGGTTGTTCGACTCCCGAACAGTAAACCGGGCGAAGTATCAGACTTAACGGGTTCTGCCCGCCCGATCTTAAGCGATCTCTCCCAAATCAGGCAGATGCCCGAAGAAACAGTACATCATTACTGGGCCAGATTCCTCCTGCTTATGAACAGGATAAAGGACTGCCACGAGGGAGACGCGATTTCAATCTTCTGCAATAACTGCACGGACAAGGGGATACTCAACGCCGTAAGTCATCGTAATATTACGCGTTTTGCTGACTTGGCGTCCATAGTACAAAAATACTGTGCGATGGAAAGTGCTTGGAAAACCGAAATTAAATTTTGGGATAATCCGGCCTTGAATAGCAATCCCGTCCGAATCAAAAGGGCGCACTACAGTAAGACGCCCGGATTAAACAAAAAATCAAAACCCTCTAGGGGGCATGGAACCGTACTAGAAAAGTGGCTAGATGGACCCTACAAGATTCATAGTGCAGAGGACGCCGCACCAACACACAGCCTCAGGGCATGTTGGATACTCCGGCAGGTGGCCAAAATTGGCGAAGACCTCCTAATTCCAGAGGTCGAAGGAAACCAACCCGAGAATTCCAGTACCGTTCTTACAATCTCTGAGACTTTCGCATCAAATAATATGCGAAAAAGAACACTTCGCAGCCTCACCGAAGTCTACCAAGTAGCGACAATAAATCCATGGAGCAATACCGCCATCACCTTCAACGCGAGCGACGAACCTAAATTCCGAACAGCCAGAGCACCAGCCGCATTGGTTCTCAGTCCCATAGTGGACGGCTGTCGCCTCGCAAAGGTACTTACGGACAGAGGCAGCGGATTGAACCTCATCTATGAGGAAACCCTTCAAAAGATGGAAATAGACTGTAACCGCATTTAGCGAACTAGCACAACCTTTAGAGGAATAATCCCCAGTCAGGAAGCGCGCTGCACCGGAAAGATCACACTAGATGTGGTATTCGGAACGCCGGATAATTACAGGTCCGAACAAATCACGTTCCAGGTGGCCCCGTTCAAAAGCGAATATCACGCTATATTAGGACGAGAGGCATTCACAGTTTTCCAAGCTATACCCCGTTACGGGTACATGAAGCTTAAGATGCCTGGACCAAACGGAATTATCACTCTCGCTAGTGATCCGGACACAGCACTCCGCGCCGAAAACAAGACAGCTGCATTGGCCCTCGAGGCACTATCTGAAGCCTTAGCGGCCGAAGAACTGACGGCGCTGCGATCCACGGTTAGTAGGGATGATGTGATACTCGATAAGAGATCCAAATCCACATCCTTCAAACCAGCGGACGAAATAGTCAAATTCCAGGTCCACCCAACGGACCCCAATAAAACAGCCTCCATCGGGGCACAATTGAACCCTGATGTAGACGCCGCACTAAGCGAGTTCCTACGAGAGAACTGGGATATTTTCGCTTGGCACCCCTCAGATATGCCAGGAATCCCACGCAGGCTGGTCGAGCATAGTTTAAATATCCAGAAAGGATTCAAACCTGTCAAACAAGCCCTTCGGCGTTTCTCCGAGCCAAAGAGACAGGCCATGGGAGAGGAGCTAGCCAAATTATTGGAGGCCGGATTCATCAGAGATATAAAACACCCGGACTGGCTAGCAAACCTGGTAATGGTACCAAAGAAGGACAAATCCTGGCGCCTTTGTGTAGACTTCAAAGACCTCAATAAGGCATGCCCAAAGGATCCTTTTCCCTCCCTCGAATAGATCAAATCATCGATGCCACTGCAGGACACGATTCCCTATGCTTTCTCGACGCATACTCCGATTACCATCAAATAAAGATGGCAGAATCAGACCAAGCCGCAACAGCTTTCATCACACCATACGACCCATTCTGCTTCAACACAATGCCCTTTGGGCTAAAAAACGTCGGCGCCACATATCAGCGCATGATTCAAACATGTCTGGCAAGCCAGATCGGCAAAACAGTGGAGGCGTATGTAGTTGATGTGGTCGTTAAATCAAAACATGTCGAATCTCTAGTAGACGACTTGAGGCTTACATTCGACAACCTCCGAAAATATGACATTAAGCTCAATCCGGAAAAATGCGTTTTTGGCGTTCCAGCCGGAAAGCTCCTGGGCTTCATCGTATCAGGTAGAGGAATTGAAGCAAATCCAGCTAAAACCGGGCTTTGTCACAATTGGATGTCCCAAAAGACCTCAAACAAATACAGAAACTCACCGGATGCGTGGCGGCTTTAAGCCGCTTTATCTCCCGCTTGGGAGAAAAGGCATTGCCCCTTTACCGCCTTCTCAGACGCACCGAACACTTCGAGTGGACGGACGCTGCCACGGCCGGACTCGAGGAAATAAAGGCCATCCTGGCAACAAATCCCGTCCTGGCCGCACCGAATACCGGCGAACCCATGCTGTTGTACATTGCGCAACTCATCACGTTGTTAGCGCAGTACTCGTCGTCGAACGGATAACGGACAGACACAAACTACCCCTTCAAAGGCCGGTCTACTACGTGTCCACTGTCCTCACATCATGCAAATCACGGTACCCGCATTATAAAAAAATCGCATACGCGGTGTTCATGGCATCCCGGAAGCTACGGCACTACTTTCAAGAGTGTTCCATTACAGTAGCCTCGGAAGTACCACTCAACGATATTATCAACAACCGCGACGCAACGGGCCGGATAGCGAAATGGTCCATAGAGCTCCTCCCGTTCGATATAACCTACAAACCACGGCGAGCAATTAAATAGCAAGTCCTAGCCGACTTCGTCGCCGAATGGACAGAGGCCGAACTCCCTAAAGAATACGGCACATACTCAAACTGGATCATGCATTTCGACGGCTCCAAAATGCTGGCCGGACTGGGGGCTGGCGTTGTTTTCACGTCCCCTACAGGAGATACAGTCCAATATGTACTCCAAATTATGTACACGGACTCCAACAATGCAGCCGAATACGAGGCCCTTCTACATGGTCTCCGGATGGCAGTATCCATAGGCATTCAACGCCTGGAAGTACGCGGGGACTCAAACCTCGCGATATCCCAAATAAATGGCGACTTCGACGCCAAAGATCCAAAAATGGCATCTTATCACAATGCCGTATTAAAAATGTCAGCTCGGTTCGAGGGACTGGAGTTTCACCACATAGCCCGAGAAAATAATCAGGCAGCGGACGTCCTGGCACGCATCGGAGCAAAACGAGATGCAGTCCCCCCAACTTATTCTTAGAAAGATTATTCAAACAATCCGTAACATGGGAGGGGGAACCCTCGGATAACAGTCCGGACATAACCGCACAATCCGACGCCGAACAGCCAGACATAATTGGTGGCCCCGCCACCGAAATTACACCCTCAGCCCACGTAATAATGGCGGTCATCGCCCCGTGGACGGAACCATTCCTAGCCTACCTTACTAGGCAGGAACTCCCCGAGGACCAAAATGAGGCACGCTGCATAGTGCGGTGATCTAAAGCCTATAAAGTCCACGAGGGAGAACTATATAAGAAAAGCACTACAGGAGTCCTTCAAAGGGAGTCCTGGATCAGGGAGTGTTCGGATAGCCGGACTATACCTTCAACCGGACTCCAGGACTATGAAGATACAAGATTGAAGACTTCGTCCCGTGTTCGGAAGGTTCTTTCCTTGGCGTGGAAGGTAAGCTAGGCGTGCGAATATTCAAGATCTCCTACCATTGTAACCGACTCTGTGTAACCCTAACCCTATCCGGTGTCCATATAAACCGGAGGGTTGTAGTCCGTAGGACGACGACAACAACGACAATAACCATCATCATACCATAGGCTAGCTTCTAGGGTTTAGCCTCCTTGATCTCGTGGTAGATCTACTCTTGTACTACCCATCTCATCAATATTAATCTAGCAGAAGTAGGGTTTTACCTCCATCGAGAGGGCCCGAACCTGGGTAAAATAAAGTGTCCCTTGTCTCCTGTTACCATCCGACCTTGACGCACAGTTCGGAACCCCCTACCCGTGATCCGCCGGTTTTGACACCGACATTGGTGCTTTCATTGAGAATTCCTCTGTGTCGTCGCCTTTAGGCCCGATGGCTCCTTTGATCATCAGCAACGATGAGGTCCAGGGTGAGACTTTTCTCCCCGGACAGATCTTCGTCTTCGGTGGCTTCGCTCTGCGGGCCAACTCGCTTGGCCATCTGGAGCAGATCGAAAGCTACGTCCCTGGCCATCAAGTCAGGTTTGGAAGCTCAAACTACACGGCAGATATCCGCGGAGACTTGATCTTTGACGGATTAGAGCCACAGCCAAGCGCGCCGCACTATCCCGAGGGGCATGATATAGCTCTGCCCCTGAACAGTGTCCTGGAGGCCGCATACGCTCCGGCCCCGATCCTCGATTCGGAGCCCGCTGCGTTCTTTGAGGATGAACGGTTGGACGTCACCTCGGGGGCTACGATCTTAAAAGCCATTGAGCCGAACGCAAGCCCCGCACTCCACCTGGCCCATGACTCCGAGGAGCTGGATTCTTCTCCGAACTCCGAGCCTCCCGCGCCCCTGCCAACCAAATCAGATTGGGCGCCCGTAATGGAGTTCACCGCCGCGGACATCTTTCAGTGCTCACCTTTTGGTGATATCCTGAATTCTCTCAAGTCTCTCTCTTTGTCAGGAGAGCCCAGGCCGAACTACGGCCTGCGAGGTTGGGATTCGGACGACGAAGAAATTCAAAGCCCACCCACCACCCACTTAATAGCCACTGTCGACGATATATCCGACATGCTCGACTTCAGCTCCGAAGACTTCGACGGTATGGACGACGAAGGAGGAGACGACCAAGAACCATCACCTGTAGGGCGCTGGACGGCCACCTCGTCATACGAGATATACATGGTGGATGCTCCAAAAGATGGAGATGGCGATGGAACAGCGGAGGATGGCACTTCGAAAAAGCCTCCAAAACGCCGGCGTCAGCGGCGCCGCTCTAAATCCCGCCACAGCAGAAACAGTGATTCCGGCACGGGAGATAATACTACCCCGGACAGCGCCGAAGAACATCAAAACCAGCAAGATTCGGCATAGGAAGATGGAGAAGACAGCCCCCACGAGAGAGCGGCAGAGCGAGAGGTCGAGGATGATAATTACATGCCTCCCTCCGAAGACGAGGCAAGCCTCGGCGACGATAAATTCGTCGTACCATCAGACCCTGCCGAACAAGAGCGCTTCCAACGCAGGCTTTTAGCCACGGCGAACAGCCTAAAGAAAAAGCAGGAACAACTTAAAGCTGATCAAGATTTGCTAGCTGACAGATGGACTGAAGTCCTTGCGGCCGAAGAGTACGAACTCGGACGCCCCTCCAAGAATTATCCTAAGCGCAGACCGCTACCCCAATCAGAGGAGGAAGCACAAGACATGGCAGATCGGCCACCTCGCGGCCGCGACAGAGAAGCCTGTCGAACATTCAAACAAACCATGCCCCGCAGCCGCTTCACCAAGGCACGGGAACACGAACCAGACCTACGAGATGTCCTGGAGGACAAAGCAAGGCAAACAAGATCGATCTATGGATCACGCGGACGCCCGACGGCACGTGATAGTTTTCACTCCGGACATAATAAATCCGGCCGGGCCGAACACAACAGGCACAGCTCCTCTGAACTGCATCGTGACATAGCCCAATACAGGGGTGCCGCACACCCACTATGCTTCACAGATGAAGTGATGGATCATAGAATCCCAGAGGGTTTCAAACCCGTCAACATCGAGTCGTACGATGGTACGACAGATCCGGCAGTATGGATTGAGGACTATCTCCTCCACATCCACATGGCACGTGGCAATGATTTGCACGCCATCAAATATTTACCCCTTAAGCTTAAGGGACCAGCCCGGCACTGGCTTAACAGCCTCCCTGCAGATTCGATCGGCTCTTGGGAGGACCTGGAGGCTGCATTCCTCGATAACTTCCAAGGGACCTACGTGCGGCCACCAGACGCCGACGACCTTAGCCACATAATCCAGCAGCCAGAAGAATCGGCCAGACAATTCTGGACACGGTTCCTAACAAATAAAAATCAGATAGTCGATTGTCCGGATGCAGAGGCCCTAGCAGCCTTCAAGCATAACATCCGTGACGAGTGGCTTGCCCGGCACCTGGGACAGGAAAAGCCGAAATCCATGGCAGCCCTCACGACACTCATGACCCGCTTTTGCGCGGGCGAAGATAGCTGGCTAGCTCGCAGCAACAACTTATCGAAGAAGCAAGGTAATTCAGATACCAAGGACAAAGGTGGCAGGTCACGACGGAATAAACAGAAACACCGTGTCAGCAATGACAGCAATGAAGATGCAGCAGTAAATGCCGGATTCAGCGGCCATAAATCCGGTCAACGGAAAAAAGCCATTTAAAAATAATACCCAGGGCCCGTCCAGTTTGGACCGCATACTCGACCGCTCGTGCCAGATTCATGGCACCCCGAAAGGCCGGCCAATCACACCAACATGGATTGTTGGGTGTTCAAGCAGGCAGGCAAGTTAACAGGCGAACACAAAGACAAGGGGCTGGACAGCGATGACGAGGAGGAGCCCAGGCCGCCGAACAACAAAGTACATAAGGGGTTTCCCTCATAAGTGCGGATGGTGAACATGATATACGCGACCCACATCCCTAAACGGGAGAGGAAGCGTGCGCTACGGGATGTATACGCGATGGAGCCAGTCGCCCCAAAGTTCAACCCATGGTCCTCCTGCCCGATCACTTTTGATCGAAGGGACCACCCCACTAGCATCCGTCACGGCGGTTTCGCCGCATTGGTCCTCGACCCAATCGTTGACGGATTTCACCTTACAAGAGTCCTCATGGACGGCGGCAGTAGCCTGAACTTGCTTTATCAACATACAGTGCGGAAAATGGGCATAGATCCATCAAGGATCAGGCCCACAAGGACGACCTTTAAAGGCGTCATCCCAGGTGTAGAGGCCAACTGCATAGGCTCGATAACACTTGATGTGGTCTTCGGATCTCCGGATAACTTCCGAAGCGAAGAGTTAATCTTCGATATAGTCCCGTTCCGCAGTGGCTATCATGCCCTGCTCGGACGAACCGCATTCGCTAAATTCAACACGGTGCCGCATTATGCATATCTCAAGCTCAAGATGCCAGGCCCTCGAGGAGTAATCACGGTCAGCGGAAACACCGAACGCTCCATCCGTACGGAGGAGCACACGGTGGCCCTCGCAGCGGAGGTACAAAGCAGCCTGTTAAGGCAACTCTCCAGTCCGGCCGCTAAAAAGTCGGACAATGCAAAGCGCTCCCGGAGTAACCCGCAGCAAGACCGACTGGCGTGTTCGGAGCAAGCGTAGCAATACGGCCCCAACCCCAGCCATCGCTACATAGCGGAGCTAGTACCTAGAGTACACAATTACGCCCTTAAAATTCCATGGGCACAGGGGAAGGGGCACATCACTGGCGTGCCTACAGTACGGCGTCAAACGTACTAGGGGCTCCCAAATTTTTTCCTTTTTTACTTTCAGGACTCCATACTCGGAATAAACTGTTCGGCTTCGCTGCCGCACAGACGATGCAAGACCCAGGAAAGCAGACAAAACAATGCCGCATTATGGAACTCTCAGGTGGTCTCTATTTCGAGCGATATATCTGTTTCTAAATTCCGCGGCCTGCGCCTGGTCAGGACATGTTAAATAGTCTAAAATATTTTTTGCTTATCGCACTACTTGTATCATTCGGCTTGAATAAACAGCCTCCTTATAAACAATGCATAGCTTTTGTCTATTTTTTGCATTATCATCTTTTAATATATGTATGCTTATTCAAAAACATGATCGCACCCGTACACGATGGTTCGGCAAACCACGCCATGGGCTTGATTACCCTTTTATCTGGTGTGAGAAGTCCGTACACTTTCACAAGTGCGGCACCCCGAACTTATAGCACTATATGCATCGGCTCCGAGTCATGATTTTGGTCATATGTTGGGTTTGCCCGGCTCCTATGTTTTGGTACCTTATGTTCCGCTCTATCGGCTAAGGTAGCACTAGGAGAACCACTGCGATTGTGCCCCAGATCAGGTGGGTGAGCACCTCAGTGGAGAAAGCTAAAACAGACTGTCATGATAAGGCGCGAGACCGGTCGCTGTTCGAGAGGTTTTTTGAGTCCTTAAAGGCTTATGCCGCTTCGAGCGGGGAGCTGGTTAAGTCCGGCTAAAGGCGTGGATAGCGCCCCAAATTCGGCCTTCCGAACTAGGGGCTTTGCCGAAATTTAAAATTATAACGTTCTATGGCTAAGTGAGAGTGTTCAAGCATTATAGTCCGATTGCCTGGTTTGCTGTGCTGAGCACCTCCCTCGAAGGACCCAACTATGGGAACAAGAGCCCTCAGGTTTATCCTGAACACCCCAGCACTAGCGGCATGGGGGCAGAAGCCGACGACTCGCCATCTCTCAGTTATTGATAAACACCCGCACAGAAAACAATATTTTAAATTCAACAACCATTGCTTGGCGCTTATGAACAAGTTTTCAGCGCAAAGGATTAAAACGAGCGAGTTCATTGAAAGATTACATTTTTGGTACATTCATCCGCCACAAGGCGAGCTCCAGCAGGAACTTCCTTGTAGTAGTTCTCGGGCTTGCGATGCTCCTTCCCCGCTGGTGGCCCGTCCCGCACTAGCTTATCTCCGTCCAGCTTGCCCCAGTGTACCCTTACACGGGCAAGGGCCCTCCGGGCACCTTCAATGCAGACAGAGCGCTTGATGACCTCCAGCCATGGACAGGCCTCCACTAGCCGCCGCACCAGCCCAAAGTAGCTCCCAGGCAGGGCCTCTCCAGGCCACAACCGAACTAGTAAGCCCTTCATGGCCTGTTCGGCCGCCTTGTGGAGCTCGACCAGCTGCTTCAGCTGATCGCTCAAGGGCACAGGGTGTCCGGCCTCAGAGTACTGAGACCAGAACACACTCTCCGTCGAGCTGTCCTCTTCAGCTCGGTAGAACGCGGCGGCGTCGGATGCGCTGCGGGGAAGATCGAAGAACGCCCCTGGAGAACTCCGGATTCGGGTAAGCAATAGGTATTTTACTTTTATATTCCTAGTTTGCATTGAGAATGCCTTACCCGCTGCTATCTTTTTCACATCCTCCAACTCTTGGAGGGCCTTCTGGGCTTCGGCCTCGGCACTCTTGGTGGTCTCAAGGGCAGAGGCAAGTTCGGTCGCTTGCGCTTTCGCCTCAAGCTCCAAACCCTCATGTTTTTTCATGAGAGCTTGCAGCTCCTGCTGCACCTCGCCGCATTGGACCCCAAGCTTTTCTCGCTCGGCGCGCTCCTCGGCCGTTTTCTTTTCGGCCTCAGCAAGCGCCTGCCTCAGGGTTGCCACCTCCGTTGCGGCCCCTGCAATAGGCAGTACAATCCTATTATTTTTTGCAATCAAGCCTCTCTATAGGCACATTTTACTATTGAGGGTATTTCTTACCTTCCTTTTCCTCGAGCTGCCTTTTGGCAAGGCCGAGCTCCTGCTCGGACCGCTCGAAGTCCTTTTTCAGGACTTCCACCTGCGCAGTTAGTGCGGCGGTGGACAGCAGGGAAGCCTGCATACGCATATTCGACTTTTTATTGTTAGACTCCTGCGAAAATTGTTAGATCCTCTATTCGGCTTTTCTTTTCGAACACCAAACAGAGCATCAGGGGCTACTGTCTATGCGGTAATGAATTTGGCACATTTTTTGCTTACCTGGAAGCCTGTTAGAAGGCTAGCGCAAGCTTCATTCAGTCCGCTCTTGGCGGACTGAACCCTTTGGACCACCGCACTCATAACAGTACGGTGCTCCTCGTCGATGGTGGCGCCCTCAAGCGCCTCCAACAGATTATCCGGCGCCTCTGGCTGGACAGAGGTCGCCGGCTCAGACAGCTTACTCCTCTTGGAAGGAGTTCACCCACCGCGAGCCAGGACGGTTGAGTCCGGCGCGGTGTCCGGCACAAAGCCGGACTTGGAGCCCTGGGGGGTTTCATCCCCTTTACTCCTGGGGTCCTGAGGACTGCCTTGCGGCCCCTCCAGGACCGCCTCCTCCTACCCTGTTCGGCGGGACGCCGCTTCGGCGTCGCCCGCCCTGCTGGGGGAGATCGCGGGCGGGACAGAGTCCATGTCCGACGAATCCAGGGAGCCGCTCGACGAATCGTCGAGTGCGGCTCGGGGCGGGCTGCACAAGTAACGTTCGACGTTAGGGAAAGCCGCGCATCAGGAAATACCAGGAGTCACTCTGGTATGTAAACACTTACGATGTCGTCGGACGCTTGGTCCTGTCCGACCACTCCTTTCCGCCCTCTTCGGCATCGTTGGAGCAGTCCGGCGGAGGGGTCCTCCTTTTCCTCGACCCCTCGGCCTCCCCCGTTGGGGCGGCCTTCTTCTTCTTCTCTCCCCTCACTGGGGGGGAGAGCTTTCTTGTTCCTCCTCGTTCTCACGAGAGGAGGGCGTCGCAGACTCGCCAGATGACGAGCTCAACACCACCATATTGCGGGCACTCTTTCGAGCCCCGGTGGTCTTCTTCTTCTTGACCTTCTTTTCCGTCACCACGTAAGGCGCCGGAGCCAGCAACTTCTCTAGGAGAGCCGGGGCTTGGTCTTCGGGCAGAGGAGCCGGACAGTTAATTGGTCCGGCTATCTTCAGCCATGCCTGTCAAAGGCAAGGGGAGTTTTTAGATCCCGCATAGAGTTAATCTATGAAGAAAAGCTTAACGAACCTATCAAAGGTATAGATAGCTTACCTCGCGAGCGTCACGCTGCGAGCTGTATCCGCGATCTTTGGAGGCGGATGTGGGGCACTCGGCACCTTTGGTCAGCATCTTCCAGACGTCTTCATACGTCGTATCGAAGAGCCTATTGAGGGTCTGGTGCTGCGCCGGGTCGAATTCCCACAAGGTGAAATCCCGTTGTTGGCACGGGAGGATCCGGCGTACGAGCATAACCTGGATGATGTTGACATGCCGAATTGGCTTATTCACCAGGGACTGGATGCAAGTTTGTAATCCGGTTACTTCTTCTTCGTTGCCCCACGACAGGCCCGTCTCTTTCCAGGACGTGAGCCGCATGGGGGGTCCGGATCGGAACTCGGGGGCCACGACCCATTTCGGATCGCGTGGCTCGGTGATGTAAAACCACCCAGCTTTCCACCCCTTCTTGGACTCCACAAAGGAGCCATCGAACCAGAGGGCGTTGGCCATCCTGCCAGCCATAGCACCTCCGCACTCCGCCTGGGTGCCCGATACCACCTTAGGCTTGACGTTAAAGGTCTTGAGCCAGAGACCGAAGTGGGGGCGGATGTGGAGAAAGGCATCACACACGACGATAAACACCGAGACATTGAGGACGAAGTTCGGGGCCAGATCGTGGAAATCCAGGCCGTAATAGAACATGAGCCCCCGGACAAAAGGGTGGAGTGGAAAACCAAGTCCGCGGAGGAAAATGGGGAAGAAAAACTACCCTCTCATTGGGCCTTGGGGTGGGAAGAAGCTGCCCTGCCTCAGGAAGCCGGTGCGGGATGTCCTTGGACAGATATCCGGCCTTCCTAAGCTTTTTAATTTGACCCTCCGTGACGGAGGAAGCCATCCACTTGCCTCCCGCTCCGGACATCGTTGGAGCAGGTTGAGAAAGAAAGAGCGGACTTGGGCATTGGAGCTTGAGTGCGCGAGAGATGGATGGGCAAAGGAGGAAGAAGGCGTAGGAAAAAAGGTGGATCTTTATCCCCTTATATAGGCTGATGCGGTTATGCGTCCCACCTACCTCATAAAACTCCCTTGCCTTTCAAGCGCCGTTGTAAATGGCACGGTTGGGTTACCCACGTCCGTATTAATGAGAATCCCGTTAAAAGGGGCACATGATCTCTGCTTCAACAAGACGTGCCAAGGAAGCCGCCTCGTTGAACGTGCCGCGGTGGAACAGTAAAAAATAATCCATACAGAAGGCTTGGTCGCAGTGTTATGACGCACTGCAGAATACGTCAGCAGATTTGATTTGTGTTTGTATTATTCTCTATATGGCAATACGTGGAAACTTGTTTTGCAGAGCCGGACACTATTTTTGGTGTTTATTATCTTCTTGAAGAACTTGGAGGAGGAACCCACCTTGCAATGCCGAAGACGATTTGCGCGCCGGACTCGTCGTCATTGAAGCCTAGTTCAGGGGCTACTGAGGGAGTCCTGGATTAGGGGGTGTTCGGATAGCCGGACTATACCTTCAGCCGGACTCCAGGACTATGAAGATACAAGATTGAAGACTTCGTCCCGTGTCCGGAAGGTTCTTTCCTTGGCGTGGAAGGCAAGCTAGGCGTGCGGATATTCAAGATCTCCTACCATTGTAACCGACTCTGTGTAACCCTAACCCTATCCGGTGTCCATATAAACCGGAGGGTTGTAGTCCGTAGGACGACGACAACAACGACAATAACCATCATCATACCATAGGCTAGCTTCTAGGGTTTAGCCTCCTTGATCTCGTGGTAGATCTACTCTTGTACTACCCATATCATCAATATTAATCTAGCAGGAGTAGGGTTTTACCTCCATCGAGAGGGCCCGAACCTGGGTAAAATAAAGTGTCCCTTGTCTCCTGTTACCATCCAACCTTGACGCACAGTTCGGGACCCCCTACCCGAGATCCGCCGGTTTTGACACCGACACCTAGACTACCTTACTAGGCAGGAACTCCCCGAGGACCAAAATGAGGCACGCTGCATAGTGCGGCGATCTAAAGCCTATAAAGTCCACGGGGGAGAACTATATAAGAAAAGCACTACAGGAGTCCTTCAAAGGTGTATCTCCGAAGAGGAAGGGCGGAGTCTGTTGGCTGAAATCCATGCTGGACTAGGTGGCCACCATGCCGCAGCTCGGTCCCTTGTAAGCAAGGCTTTCCGTATGGGCTTCTATTGGCCGACGGCCTGAGCAGACGCTCAGGACCTAGTCAAACGATGCGTCGGTTGCCAGCTCTTTGCCAACCAAAGCCATATGCCACCCAACGCCCTCCGAACTATACCCATTACCTGGCCTTTTGTGGTCTGGGGGCTTGATATGGTGAGGCCCCTTAAAGGCGGAACCCACAAGAAAAAATACTTATTGGTCATGCGGATAAATTCACCAAATGGATAGAAGCCAAGCCTGTCAAGACAGCCGAATCCGGACCTGTGATAGACTTCATATCCGGGGTCGTACACCATTACGGTGTCCCCCATAGCATTATCACCGATAACGGCACAAACTTCACCTCTGACGGAGTAAAGCTGTGGTGCAGAAACATGGGCATTAAGCTCGATTATGCTTCTGTCTATCACCCACAAACTAACGGTCAGGTCGAACGAGCAAATGGTCTCATCATGAGCGGCATCAAACCCAGACTAGTGTGGTCCCTCAAGGAATCTAATATGCACTGGGTAGAGGAGCTTGACTCCGTACTCTGGGGGCTACGAACCACGCCAAATCGTACCACCGGATTCACACCATTCTTTATGGTGTACGGCGCTGAGGCGATTCTGCCCTGCGACATACTTCATGACTCACCTCGAGTGCGCATGTACGAAGAAAGAGAAGCCGAGCTTGATCAGCAGGACAACCTGGACGCCTTAGAGGAGGAGCGTGACGTGGCTAAAGCCCGTTCCGCATTCTATCAACAGCAAGCTCGAAGATATCAAAGCAGAGAAGTACGGGCCAAAAATTACAATGTTGGTGAACTAGTTCTACGCCTGCCGGACAAGCAAAAGAATAAACTCAAGCCCAAATGGGAAGGTCCATTCATAATTGACCAAGTCCTGACTGGTGGAGCGTACCGCCTGCGAGATGCGTCGGACAACCGACTCGAGCCGAACCCATGGAACGTCGCACGTCTCCGAAGATTCTATGCCTAGCGCTGGACTCTGTGTTTGTTTCCTTCCTCTGTCCATTTTTTACATATACATTCTTCTGTTTTTTTCTTTGTCTCCTACTCTTTCCCTTTCTAAGCCCTTAAAGGCTCATTATGTGACGCGCTATCTGCGCTCCTTAAACCTGGGGGCTTCTTTAACAGAAGCTTGTTTATATGGGTTTCACACCCAACGCATGCGTCAGACTTCCGCATGCACCTTTTCTTCACCATTATATGCATCGATATGACTTAATTTTTGGCCAAGCTGGGTTGCCTGGCTCCTGTGCTTACCCCTACGTTCCCGATTGTTTGGCTAGGCGGTAAAGGGAGCACCTCTGCGATTGCTACTGCCGGATAAGCCGAATGTGTACCTCAGACTGGGTGAAGCCGAAAGCTAGCGTTCTTAAGGGAATATTCGGTCGGTGAACTAAGGATGAACCTTTTTATTTTATACATGCCCCCAGATGATCTTCTGCATTTGCAGTCCGGACGTGCACTTTAGGGCACGCCACCCCAGCGAAAGGAACCCTTAACGGAACTATTCTCTCTAGAAGATCACTACAACAAAACATGTCAGTAGGCATGCTTTTTCTAAGACGTTTTTATATTCGTCTCTATACTAGGAAACATATAGTGTGTAGACATGCTTCTTGAGACGATAAATACAACGTCACAAATCTTATTTTTGAGGTATATTCTATTTATTAGTTTTTACGTGTGTAAATAGGCAGAGACGATTTTTGAGACGTTTTAGAGGATAAAAAAAGAGTTTAACAAATAAATAATAAAACCATGTAAAGAATGTGCAGAAATTGGAAATTACCTGGCCTGGCCCGTTTGTGCAGTAAAAGGAGCCCACGAACCGAACTCCAGCTCCTTGACTCCTCCTTATCCGCCGCCACGTCCTGAGCTGCCCATCTATGGCGCCGCCGGGCTGGTTCCTCATCCAGCCCTGCGCCTCCTAGTCCCCCCTCCCCCCCAATCTCCACCACCTCCAGCGACAAACTCCAGCTCGTGCCTCACACTACTGGTCCTGCCAGTGCGCCGCCGCCCGCCGCCGGTGAACGCCCTCCGCAAGGACTACCACCACCCCCTCTGCTCCGGCGCTCCTCGGCCGTCCCCGGCACTCTGCCTAGTCGCCAGGGACGTGGTGCTCCTCGCCTGCTCCAGCCAGCCCCCCGCGCCGGCTCTGGCGCTCTGCTCCGACCTCTCCCGGTGGTGCTCGCCTGCTCGGCCGGACTCTGCCACCCAGGACTTCCCGTGGACAAATAGCAAGCTAGCTGGGACACAGGTAATTTCCTAAGAAAGCTCTGCCTGCCCCCTTTTGTTCTGCTGATCAGTGTATGATGAAAATTAAATTGAATTTGGACTGAAAAACTGTGTACTAACGTATATGCAAGGGACTGTGTATGTGTATAATGTACTGTTGATTTGGAAGGGAACACATTTTAATATCAATTCCATTTGATCTTGTAGAAATAGAAGGGGAAGATATATTTCATTGGTGCCCTCAACGGAAGTGTGTACGCCCGGTGTTTCAGTTGGTCTGAATCAAGTCCAGAAATTTGAACAACCATAGATTGGACCACCGCCTTTGATTTCAAACAACCCGCCTTCAATCTCAATCGAGAAAGTAACTCTGTTGTATCCCATACTGTTTTTTGAAGTTTTTGGCATCTCTTTTATCAATTTTGTTGTATGATTAAGAATTTTGTGATCATTGGCCTTTTTTTTACCTTCTGTTGTACCTTGATTTTTGTATATGGTGCTTATCTGAGATGCTCACAAGATCATCGATAACATGATGATATAAATCAGGGAAGTTAACATAGTTGTTTATTAAAGCACCCTATAATATGGTTTTTATGCTCAGTTGGATACTTAGATAGTTCAACAATCTTAGTAGCTGCAGAAGGAAATGAGTCCCTATAGCGATTAGAAAGAAAAAGGTTTTCTAGATAATTGAAGGTCTTGCATAGATAATAACAATCATGTGTCCTGTTTTATATTTTTGTTTGTTCATGTGGTGTGTGTTTCCTTTCGATGTAGCCAGAGTTGGGATTAGGGGGAGAAAGATGGCAGCATATGTGCAACAGTATTGAACTGAGTGGCGCGTTTGCATACTAGTTAAACCTACCAATGCCACATTTATTTTGAAGTTTTTTACTGCAAGGTTAATGAAATATGTTTGGATCCAATCATTCAATTAAAATATCTATTTATTCCATGCTTTTCTTACAAAGAGATTTAAATCAGCTTTCATCTCTTAAATTACACATGTAAAATTATGCACTGACATATATTTTTTTTCATTACTTAGGCATATCAAAGGGCGATGGATCGAGGTTGGATGAGTCAACCAAGAGCTAGTGCTTCTTACAAAGATGGTGTCGAGCAATTTCTGTCTTTTGCATTCCGTGATGTTCCGGCCGGTGATAGAATTCTTTGTCCTTGTGTAAATTGCCGAAATAAAGCTATGCAGAGTTATGATGGAGTGAAGACTCACTTGAGATGTGATGGTATTCTTCAAGGTTACACTAAGTGGGTTTGCCATGGAGAGGATTACAGTGAACCATCATTTGCATTTGCTCATGTATCAGATAACAGTGGCAATCTTTCTATTCCTGGCATCCCAAGGAATGTTGTTGGAGAAAGCAGCCATGGAAGGTTGGATGACATACCAGGACTCTTAAGTGCTGTCTTTGCTATGGCTAACAGTTGTGAACCTTTATCAAGCACATCTGATGGTGAATTAGATGGCCTTGAATTTGAGAATATGGAACCTAATTCAGTTGAGGATGAGAATGCAGATGCTCAAACAAGTAAGAAACCTGATACATATGCAAGCTTCTTGGAGGATGCAAACACAGAGTTATACCCTGGATGTAACGCATTTTCTAAGTTGTCATTTCTCATCACCTTGTATCACATGAAATGCTTACATGGATGGTCACAAGAATCATTTACAACGCTACTTGGTGTTTTGTCTGATGCACTTCCAGGGGCACAAATACCAAAGAAGTACTATGAGGTACAAAAAATCATTCGTGGCTTAGGGCTTGACTATGAGAAAATCCATGCATGCCCCAATGACTGTATGCTTTTCCGAGGTGAACGAGCTGATCAAGACTCTTGCCATGTGTGTGGCAGCTCGCGTTGGGTTACAGATGACAAGAAAGACTCCCAAGCTGAATCTGTATCTAAGCAATCTAAGCAAAAGAAGAAACCAGCCAAGGTGTTGCGTTACTTTCCTTTGATACCGAGGATTCAAAGGCTCTTTGCAACAACAAAAACATCTGATGACATGCGTTGGCACGATGAAGGTCGTACCAAAGATGGAAAGATACGGCATCCGGCTGATGCCGAGTGTTGGAAAGATCTTGATGCTAGATACCCCGATTTTGCTGCTGATCCTCGTAATCCGCGCCTTGGCATTGGGAGTGATGGAGTTAACCCTTTCCGGAGTATGAGTTCAAAACATAGTACTTGGCCAGTGATGCTTATCCCGTACAACCTACCGCCTTGGATTTGCATGAAAGAAACATCTCTAATTTATCAGTGATCATTCCTGGACCAGCTTCCCCTGGGAATGACATTGATATATATTTGCAGCCACTGATTGATGAGCTCTTACAATTATGGGATGGTGTAGACACATTTGACGCTTCCTCGCAGGAGATATTTCCTCTCAAGGCTGCACTATTATGGACTTTAAATGATTTTCCGGCATTAGCTTACCTGCACGGTTGGAGCACAAGTGGTAAATATGGGTGTCCATCATGTGGTCCTTCTACAAGATCATTTCGCCTAAATAAGAGTATGAAACTTTGTTATATGGGTCACCGTCGCTGGTTACCACAGGGTCACATATTTCGAAACAGAAGGAGGCAAGAGTTTGATGGCACTAAAGAGACTGAACTGGCACCGACAACTATGAGTGGTACTTCAGCTTTGAAAATGTTGCAAGGCAGAGTGTTTGTGTTAGGCAAAAAAGCCAATGTAGCCAAGAAAGCAAAGGGCGGAAAGAAGAAAAAAAACAGTGAAAAAGAAATTGAAAATTATCAAGAACCAAAGCGTAAAAGGAAGGCAGGCAACAAGAAGTCAATTAAGAACCAAGGTAAGCCTGAGAAGAAACCAGAGGATTGGTTAAAAAAATCAATATTTTTCAACTTGCCATATTGGGAACTTAACAAGTTAAGGCACAATCTCGATGTAATGCACATAGAAAAGAATGTGTCTGATAATTTAATTGGAACGTTGTTGAATATTGATTCTAAAACAAAGGATGGCCTGAATGCACGGCTTGACTTGGCAGAAATTGGTGAAAATGGAATTCGACATGATCTTCATCCTGTTGAAGATAATAATGGAAAAACAGTATTGCCTGATGCACCATTTACTATGTCTAGAAAACAGTAAGAAGTACTTTGTTCAGTGATGCATAATATTAGGACCTCCGATGGATATGCATCAAATTTTTCTAGGAATGTCAACATGAAAGATTGTACAATCTCAGGTCTCAAAAGTCATGATTGTCATGTTATTCTGGAAGATATTCTTCCTCTAGCACTTCGATCCTGTTACCCGCACAAAGAGGTCATGATAGTAGTTATCGGGCTGTCTAATTTCTTCAAGAAGCTATGCTCGAAAGTGTTAGATGTCTCTGAGCTTGACAAACTTCAAGAGAGTATTGTGATGACACTTTGCAATATGGAGAGAATTTTTCTTCCATCATTCTTTACTATCATGGTGCATTTACTGGTGCACTTGGTTGAAGAAGTTAAACTTGGTGGTCCAGTGCACTATCGATGGATGTACCCTCTGGAGAGGTATGTCACTTAACTTTGATTTTATTTAATCTTCAATAGTGTTGAGAAGTAATATCCTGCTTAATTAAATTTAGATCATTTGTCCGGCTGAAAGCACTTGTGCGCAATAGAGCATTTCCTGAAGGTTCAATTGCTGAAGGGTATCTTGCCCAAGAATGCTTGACCTTTTTTTCAAGATTTCTAGAAGGAACTACACGTTTTACAAGACCATCAAGAAACCCTGCTCCGTCAGACAAGATAAAAGATTTGTACATGTTCGATAGTGCTGGTGAACCAATTGGAAAGGCTATCCCGGTTGGGCAGTTTAATAGCCGTCTTCTAATTCAAGCACATCGATATGTTTTGCGACATTGTGATGAGCTTGCAGATTTCCGCAAGTATGTATAGCATCTTTAATCTTTTTGTTTAGAGTTTGCCGAAAAGTTCTAATACATATAATCTAATTGTTACAGAGAATTTGTGGCCGAAGAGAATAGCAAACGATGTGAGTCAGCTAAATTGACAGAAGCTGATAGCACTAAGTTAATTAATGGACATTTTGCTGACTGGTTGGAACAAAAGGTACATTTTACCATATTCATATACTGTGAATTATATAGGCACCTGAATTTAACTAATTGCACATCCAGGTTTTACAAAGTGATGGGCCCAATATAACAGAAAAGGTAAGAGCTTTGGCTGCAAAGCCAAAGAGATATGGGGTGCGCTACAGTGGCTATGTCATCAACGGCTTCAGGTTCCACACGATGAGTCATGAGTCAGGGCATGTCACACAAAATAGTGGTGTAGTGAACATTGCAGAAAATGGTGTTCGATATTATGGCAAATTAACTGACATATTTGAATTGTCATATAATGATTACAAGGTGGTGTTCTTTAATTGTGATTGGTATGATGTCTACCACAAAGTTGGCATTCAAACGGATGAGTTTGGGTTCATTCTTGTGAACAAGTCTCGGAAAATACACACAGGAGATCAGTTAGAGGATGATCCTTTTGTATTTTCTTCCCAGGTGCAGCAGGCTTTCTATGTTCAAGATCCAAAAGCTGAACTATGGAATGCAGTAGTGGAAGTCAGGCCTCGTGACCTTTTTGACATGGGTGATGAAGAATCATCAGATGAAACAAATTAGAGCATTGTGCTTTTGGTTGTTTGGAGGCGGCCCGCAGGAAATTCAGCATTCAGAAGCCTGAAGTACTGGTGGAAGCTCTTTGATGGTGTGGTTCTTTGCATGCAGCTGCAATTTTAGTTATGGTTTTAGTAGTAGTTTAGGAGCACCATGTCAGAATACTTTATTATAGTTTATGGTTGCTGTCTTTTTTTGGTACTAATTCAGGGCACAACCCAAGTATACTTGGGTTTTAATTGTGCAAGACACTAGACATGGATACATTATTTTTATGCTTTGCATGTGGTTTGTGAAGATGGTATGATAGCTGCGCCCCATTATTTGTAGTTTTCTTTTGTTCATTTTTGTGGTGTTTGCACCATTGTCCATATTACTTCTCGGCTGTTGTTCATAGCATTACGACTTAACGTATCGGCAAAAGGAAAATCAATGGTGATCGGCATGCACATAACCAAAGATATGTTCTTTGTTGATGATCCAGCGGCCAAAAAATGAACCAAAAGAAGTGTCCAGAATTTGATGAAATTTTGACACAACGATAACCATATGATTACTAGTATTCTGTGAAATTTTCATCAAATTTGGAGTTACCATTTGATAGATTCGTTCACCATTTTCAGCCAAAATTTGGCCTAGAATTTGAACCGAAATACAAAGTGTCCAGAAAATTATGAAATTTTTACACAAGGACAACCATATGATGATCAGTACTCTGGGAAATTTTCAACCGTTTATGCCAAACCGATTGAAAATTTAAATTGAAAAACCAAATCAGCCCCTATTTGGCCAAAAAATGAACTGAAAAAAGTGTACAGAAAATTATGAAATTTTGACATAAGGACAACCACATGATGAGTAGTATTCTGGTAAGTTTTTAATCAATTTTTTTTAAACCGGTTAAAAATTTAATTTGAAAAACCCCGCTCTTTCCAGTCTAGCGGCTTGTTAGTGAAAAGAGGAGTATGGACCCGCCCTTGTCATCCCGAGGTTGAGTGCATTCTCTTTTCCCTTGGTTTTATTGTTTTACATGTGGCATTGAATAAGGTCTATCCGACCTCTCCCTACCTTGGTGGCGTTTAATTTGTCACTGACGAGGGCATATGAGGGTAGGGTTGTCGGAAATCCATCTAGAGCGGCAATCAATTGGTTTGGTGGCGGAATATCGGAGATTTAGCGAAAGGAGGGTGATTTGGAGGTCACGGAGTTTAGGTATGGAGGCATGTCCGTGTGTGCGTTGAGGGCAACGAGGCAATCAAAGACACCTTCTTGATTCCCATTTCAGCTAGCTCTACGTGTCGCCTTGCTCCACCTCCTTGGCAATATGGTCGAAACCCTCCTCCCATTCCACACAACCTTCAAGGCGGAACCCTAAATCGCCCACAACCTTCTGGAGAGAGTGATTTGGATGCAATTCGCCATCCAGCAGGGTACCCCATCGGTCCGTAGACCAGTCCAGTTATTCGTTTTCCCACAAAACAATCGCAAACCAGGCGGCGACCAAGAAGCCTACTCCAGCCGTTGTGCCGCATTGAAGCCGACTTCCCATGGATTCTCGTCCCTTCGCCTGGTCTGGCAGTGCCTATTTAAGTGCGGTTCAGCACCGTTCACACCGCACTGCATCACAGAAGTGAAGGAGGAGTCGCCCTCGCCACCGCGCTATCGAGCGCGTGAACCAAGAGCCGACGACATCGCTGCCTCTCTGTCACGTGAAGGCGGAGCTGGAGTCATGCACGCAACTACGGTGTCCAAATCGAACAACGTGTGATGGTCGAGTTGTCGTTGCCGCCATAGAATGCTACATTCGATGCACAAAACCGCTATGACCTCATCAAGTAGACGACATCGCCACTGCACCATGATTGGTGCGACAAGGTCGTCAAGGTGTTGTATGTGGTGGCAAAGTCCTGCAGCCGCCTCCTCCACTACCTCGATGGCCATGGCGACCACGACTTGTCGTCGCTGCGGGCCATTCTGTCAGCCGAGGAGAGAGCGGCCAGAGCGGCGGGAGCGGCACAATGTGGCGCGTCGCTCCGCGTTCGCTAGGTCCGGTGAGGCACCGCCTTAGTTCTGCGTGGAGCTCGGCCTCGTGGAGGCCTCGGTCCGTGACCCATCACTCACCATTGTGGAGGCGAAAGCGGAGCGGCTCCTTCGTGAGCACCAGATGGGGGGCGGACATGACTGCCCCTCCCCCGCCCTTCCATCTCTAGAAGGGCTACTCCAACGACGACGATGGCACGGATGGCAACGGAGGTGCGGTAGGTAGGGAGGCCACATGTATGCACAAGAATCGCATTGAACAATACGATACAATGGAATTCTATTTTTTAGAAAAATAATCATTTCACAATATATGCAAAAAATAATAAATAGATCAAGTGACCACTGGCTCTTTTCTGTTTGGTTGTTTATATAACATAAGTAAATATGCCTTTTCCAAACTAAGTTTCCCATATTTTATTGGGAGCTAATTATTTTAGCATTTGGCGCTCATATTTTCCATCTACCGCCAAGAGATAGCGCGCGAGCGCTCTTATTATCGAGAAAAAAAAAGATCCGCACGATATACTCTGCCACGCCGCCCTCTCCCCACTTCTTGCCCACGCCGCCATCTCTCCACTTCTCCTCTTCTTCCACCTCCTAATCCATCTCAATCCATCTGATGGGATCCCTCCAGTCCGTCCGCTGATGTGCATCGCCTCAATCTCATGAACGGGGATTGATTGGCTTGGTGGGCGGACTGACGGAGACTCAGCGGGCGAGCGGGCGATTGGAGGTCGGGACAGAGACCGGCCGGCGTGTGTGTTGGGCCAACGGCGGCGATTGGGCGGGAAGGTCGGAGGAATCGGCTGCTGCAACGAGCAATTTCGTCTCCAACCTACAGGTTGATTAAGCAGAGCAAGCACGAGTACAGCCATCCTGCCCAGGGTAGCTGCGCCCCAGGTTCGTATTGGTCCTCACCATTGTGATGTGCTCTCTCAGGTCTTGGTGCAGAAATTACTAAGATTCATTGATCTTTAGTTTGATTTCTTGTGGCTTAACCGGTGTGAAGGTTTGATGCCCGGTTGTGCAACCTGCAGGACCTCTGCTCCATGGTAGGAGCAGAGTAATTAGTAACACCCATTGAGCCACATCACGTAGAGATACTAGTAGCACAAATATCAAAAAACTATGTTGGCATAACCATTTGGCAAGAGTCCCATCCTATTTGTTTTTTTGTAAACTGTTTGGGTGAGCACTTGTTTTTGTAGTTCTATAGTCTGTACTAGTGAAACCACATAACTGTTGATTGTTCTTTCAGATTGTTCAGGTCCTGCTTTGTTCCTTATTGACGGTGGACAAGTTAGGGCGCTTTCCGCTAATTTCGTTTAGGTGGATCGTGAGAAATTCCACCTTTGATCAGTGTTGTTCATTATAGATGTGACGGACCACGTGAGGATTTTCAGATTTTCACTGAAAACCTATTTTCACTTGATACTTCCCTTGATATTTGATCTGCTGCTTGCATGTTTTTTGCCAAAAATATTGTATTAGCAAACCTTGAAACTGGGACAGGAGTAAGTCATCATTGGATTCATAAGATGTGAGAGGAAGTCAATTAAACGTATAAATTAGTTGCGTACTAGCTACTTTATGACTGGTCATTTCAAACATGTGAATCTGTGTAGACTATGGCATTTTCTCTCTGTACATGTCATGCCGCACTGAACTTTTGGTTGAGGTCTGTAGTTTCTATTAATTTGGCAGATTAACGATGGCGAGGATACCAAGACGACTTCGGGACTTGAACCTTACAATGCATGATGCAGAACATGTGCAGCTTGCTGAAGAAAATCTGCAAGGTCCTCCAGAGATTGATAATATAGTACCAGGAAGATCTCATGAATCCACTAGCCAAATCAAGATTATTTGTAAGTTTCCATGACTAAACTTCTTCAGTATGAGGTTTTTATTATACTGGTTTCAGACGTGCTGGGATATTCATGCTTGCAGGGCTAAATGGAGAGACGCGGCAGATTGTAGGGGAATTTAGGCTGAAGAATTTATCCCAGGTAGCTGGAGGAAAGATAATTGTGGAGACTAACGAAAAAGGTGTTCCGAATGAAAGGTCTGGTTCCATTCTTAGTAGCTATCTTAGCGACGTTGCAGAGAACTCCACATTTGCACCACCGAACATTCCAAGATGGGACAATGAATTATTTGTCCAGAGAAAGAACAACATGATCAAGGATGTAGAGGTAATTTCTGAGAAACATCATCACATATTTTTTGACGTATCATCACATACATCTTTATTGTCGTTTCACATGCAAACAATTAAATTTACTTTGTTGAAGGAGAAATTTGTCTATCCATCTGAGACAAAGCAGCTTACACGAGACTGGGTCCTAATGACTGTTTGCAAAAGATGGAGAGCCTACAAATCTCGCTTGAAGAAAAAATATTTCAGACGCAAAGAGAAGTCTCTCTAGGAAATTATTAATAATGTTCCAGTAGGTTTTAATAAGCATCAATGGGAGACTCTAGTTGGAATGTGGTGTCAGGATTCACACATGGTTATTATCTCATCCTCTCATGCTCAAACTAGACTCCAAAATTAGTTCGCTTACATTACGTGTCTGCATCTAATTTGTTTGCAGAAGTTATGCGAGAAAAACACAGAGTGTGCAAAGCAACAAAAGAATCCACACACAACCGGGAGAAAAAGCCATGCCAGGCTACAGAAAGAGATGGTGACAACTATCCTTTTTATAATTTTTATTATATGATGAATCAGTTATCTTCAAAAATAACTATTAGTGGACCTAACGTACTTTGATGGATAGGAAATCAAAAGGAAAGCACCGATCCACAAGATTGACCTTTGGGATGAAGCTCATAAGAAAAAAGATGGCAATTACACAAGCGACAATGTGAAGACAATAATGGTACATTCTACGTATTATGCCTACAGTTCAACATACAACCTATCCCATATTATAATAATAAATTAATAATTAGTCCTATTCAATAGGATGCAGCTAATGAGGAGTTAAAAAAAAGGAAAATGGATCACAATGGTAGCCTTTCCACTGACGATTACAGTGAGGCCTTTAAAGGTGCACTTGCTGAAAAGGCAAAACTTCGAGGTTACTATGATGAAAAGTATTGGAGCGGAGTAAATGTTTCTAAGGGAATAACTTTTGTTGGGAAGTCTGATCAAGACAATCTTCAGTTTGAAGTACGCATGGTCAAAGATAATGTAGAAGATGTCAAAGATGATGTAAAGGATGTCAAAGATGATGTAAAGGACGTCAAAGGTGATGTAAAGGACGTCAAAGGTGATGTAGGGGATGTTAGAGGTCAGCTGGCTATGATTGCTGCATTCCTTGCCAAAAAGTTTCCTGGAGAGAGTTTGAGAAATGAAGTGGATTCTCCTACAGAAAATTATCAAGTTAGCACATGAAACCCGGTTATATATGTGCAAAGATGAAATTAATGAATACTGATGTGCTATTGCTATAATTTTATTTCAGGTCACTCTACCTGAAAGAGATAACCATCTCCAGTTTGAATCTTATAATGTCCTTAAACAATCAAATAATGATGTGCAGGAGCCACGAACTACCATGCAGGTAATGTAATGGGCTTTTCATGTACTATTTAATGCAGGTCCATTCTAATGTCTTACAACTATTGCTTTAATAGGAGCCGCAACAAACCAAATCAAAAGAGGGTTGTGGCAGTGCACCTTTACCACATGAACATGTGATCACTAAGGTGTGTCAACTAACCTGCACTAAGTTATTAATTATCTCCTGCTAGTAATTTTGGTATTGGTTGAACCCTTATACTAGTCAAATATTGGAAAGCTATCTTACCATCAAGTTAAAACTTTGTGAAATATTAACTTTTTGGTTAGAAACTATAACCTGATTGGGTTCGTATATACCGTCATAGTAATCTTAACCAATGTGCAAGGACTTATCCAGTTTTTATCAATGATGACGATGACACCTTTTCCTACTAAATTGCAGAATGCCCATGCTGAAAATAATCTTGTCGTGCAGCAAGGTGGTCCTGAACCAAGTTTACGACTTCACCAAGTTACTAAGCAGGTAAACAAATGCTACATATCTAAATGACAATGATTGTACGAAAGGTTGTCTAATTTTTTATTTAAGTGCAAGGTAAATGACATTATTATGAAACACAAATCCCATTTTGACAAGTTCATTTCAAATACTGTCGTCACACTACTAGCAAATCATAAGTCAGATTCAACCAAGTATTAAAAAATTGTATTGCATACAACATTAACATGATTTGGCCTGATGGAACCAAAAGTTAGTCACACGCACATATCATTTTTGCTCCAAGAAATCTCCTATTCAAATGAACTAATTAATCACTCTTGAACTGATACATGAGTACTAATAGAACACCAATCTTGCATACATGTTCTTTTTTGTGGTAACCCTGCATAGATTTTGAAAAACACCTGGCCCTTGAATATTAGGTGAATTCTGTTTTCAGTGTATAAATTTACATGACGTCAACTTCATTTGTTTGCATACTGCATTCATGCTTAGTTTTCACAATAAATAATTTTGTAGTAAGACCTGAATCTAATTTGATAGCAAAATGTGCAGACTGAAAGTACGTGTAGAATAAGGCTCCTTGGTGCATGTATCGGAACTCTTCAAAACTATCATTCTTGATTGTAGTTGATCATGTGTCTCCCTTCACGCGCATTCCTATTTAATTGCAGAATGCTCATGCTCAAAATAGCAATGCAACCAAGCCATGTGGTCATCACCAAGTCACTAAGCAGGTACATATAGGCTATATATCCAAATGACAATGATTGTATAATAGATAGTTGGTCTAATTATTTGTGAAATTGTTCTTATTTATTTAAAATGAATTCTTCTCAGGTTCATCAATAACAAATGTTTCATTTCTTGAAAAATAGGATAAAGTTGAAGTCGTGTTGTATTCAATGAACTCGAGAAACAAAGACAAACTCGTGGCCAAAGGAACTTTAGCCAGTAAAGAGAAAACATATGTGGTTGGAGGAAGCATGCTTGGTGTGGAATACGTTGCAGTTCTTGATCGTGGTTGTACATATCTAGGAGATGAGAAACTAGTTAGACCATATGAAAAATTCCAAACAGTAAGAGATGCTATGGGTTCTGTTATTGCTTGGCCTCGCTCACATGTAAGTATGTTTTCATTCAAGCATCGTGTATGCTCCAATCTGCACATGTGTGATATGTTATTTATCAAGAATCTTTATGCTTTTTAGGTAAAAATAGTTAGACCAACTCCTCCACCACAACCACAAAGCATCGGTATGATACATTTCTTATAATTTCATCAAAGAATCTCTTATCTTGCAGTTCTCTATAAAGATGTGTTCATGTAAATGGTGTCCATTCTCCTTTTCAGGGCGGTGAGGATTTGAAAAGTGAGTGCATTAAAGGAGCTAGGAGTGGCTGGGTAGTTGAGGATTTGAAAAGGGAGTGCACTGGAGGAGTCAAGAGCAGTTTGATGGATCTATCTTTGAATGAACAAATATTCTGGATTATGTATAGATTTTAGCTTCATAGAGAAAATAGTTCCAGTCTATAGGATCTTTTCTTATTTATTTTCATCATTGCATGTTTCATATGAATGTTTGATATTATTCAGTTGTGAACTCCATGTACTTTTAGTGGAGACATTGTTCGTGCTAATTAATGCATTGGCTGTTGTTACTGAGGTTGCCAATGTTTGCAAATGCAATCTATGAAGTGGGATGATGCCTTCATATCACAATATTATTTGACCAATTTTCATCTGCAACCATGACACTAAAAATAATTGCATTTGAAACAATGAAACAAAATTGAAATTAATCAAATAATATTTGAAGTAAAATAATCCATTTGTATAAATATTCTTATGGACATTTAGAGACAAGTATAAGAGGTGAATGAAACGTGTCTACGAGTAGAGACGTAATATGAGCATGCCTAACCTAACGTCTCTACATGTAGATACGATTTTTGAGCATGCCTAAGACAACGTCTCTACATGTAGATACGATTTTGAACGTCATGAGAAAGCGTCTTATTCCATGTAAGACACGCTTGGCAAGCGTGTCTATTTGTTTGAGACGGTCCGTGGGAAGACGCTCCGAGGACGCTTTACTAAAACGGCTCTATAATTGGCTAGAGATGAAATAACACGTCACTAGGTATGAAATTGAGCGTGTCTACTGGTCGTTTTTGTTGTAGTGGATGTTTCTTACTAACCATGTAATATAACATAACTAGTTGGGCACTTGTCTGATAAAGCACTAATGACCCCTACGCCTGGTCTCCATGCATACCCCGGTTCTTATATAACCGTCATGGTATTCGGACACACTCCGGACCGTCAGGTCCCAAGGTCGAAGCGAAAAGGTCGGCAACGACAAACGATCTACAATCCGGCTAGAAGGCATTACACATGTCAATTCTAAATTACATAGTCATCTTGACTGGTCGTATTCCTCCTCTATACCATCTAACAGGCTGTCTAATTTACAGTCCTGCTGGGAATACTTTGCGGCCAACTCCACCTGGCCATACACCAAGCTCACAGGGATCTCCTTCCCGTCAGGCCCCACTGGTCCGACCTCGGCCATGTGATTGGGGTCAGACTTCGTAAAGCGGGTCTTCACCATGGCCCAGGCTTCCCTCGCGCCTTGTCGGCAGGCTGATATATTCCACAACCGGAAGCGCCGCCGAGCTCCCTTCAGCTTCTCCGCAAGCTCTCCAAGGCCCTCGGGCGTGGAGTGGGCAGGCCATAAGGCTTGGGCAACCCCTTGCATCGCCTGCCGAATTCGCTCGTGCAGTTGCAGGAGTTCGGGGAGAAGGTCACCCGTAGAACCGGGCATCTCCTCTACAGGACGACCTGTGAGCATACCTACAGACAATACTCTGTTATTCGACTTCCTCGCCGAACTCATTTTTTCAAAAGGTTCGTTCAAGCACTTACTAAATATGCCGCGTCGAAGTCGCTGATTCTCCTTTGTGGAGATCGACAGCTGGCCACGAACGTCTTTCAGTTCCACATCCAGCTTGGTGTTGGCATCCTGAAGATCATTCTTCTCTCGCCTCACCCTTGTCAATGTACTCTCGCCAGCCTTTAACTGGCGTAAGAGTTGTTGCTTCTCCGGATCAAGTCCAGCACCATCTGCAACATTAATTGTCAGATTTGCACACAAGCCGCACAATACTAATCTTTCAAAGTATATCGTACCTGAGGGGGTCCCTTTGGGCTCCCCTGTTGCGGCTAGTGCGGCCTCTAGTTGGGCCTTGCACTTTTCCAGCTCCTAGGACAGCACGGTGTTCTTCTCGGTAAGAACATGCATGTTATATGATCCTTAAATCAGTTAGTTTAACTGTTTCAAGTCTCGGGGGCTACTGGTATATATAGATATTTAACCAAAATTTTCTTACCCGTATGTCTTTCACATACTGCTCCGTGGCTCTGGCTAAACCATCTTGAGCGGCACGAAGGTACGCATCTCCCGAATTGAAGGCGTCTAAGGCCTCTCGAGAGAAACAAGCGTCGCGTAGAACTACCCGGCGACGCCTGTGGTTCATGGCTCTCTCCACTTCTGAATTTGTGGCAGATAGCCGGTCCCCGTCCTCTGTTGGAGGAGCGTCCGGTGCAAGCCTGGTGTTCGTCCCCGCTTCCGGACCAGACGTTGGAGCCTAGCTGGTAGAGGCGCGGTTGGCGGCCTCTCCGGATATAGTCCGGCGAGGCCTCTTCGTCCTGGAAACAGTACGGATGTTAACATGCCTTGACAGAATAACGCCAGGGAGACAGAGGGCGCGTTATACCTTTGTGCCGGATTCTCAGTCCGGACTTCATTTCTTTTCGCCCCACGGGGCCCTGCGGCCCCTCGTTGGCTAGCCACAGCAGGTTCGGCCTCCTGCCTCGGAAATCTCCCCTGTAAAATATGGTTGCCGTCAGAAACGGCGGAATATGTTAGGACGGAATCTCTCTTGAGGGAATAAACACTTCAGTTTCTGTCACCTGGGAGGCTGGGATTAACCCGGGGTAATCAGCCGTAATAGCTACCAAGGTATTGTCCTTGCTTGGCTGGTGGAACACCCCGTCGATAAGCTCCACCGCTATGTCCGAATCCTCTTCCGAGTCCGGATCGAAGGACCGTTCTGGGTCCTCGGGTTGTGGAGGGCGGTTGTTTATGTCCTTTACTTCCTGTCGCAATTCATGCGTTGAAATTGTCAGACTACATATCTAATCATGGGAACATTAGAACAAATAAAGTGCCACTGACCGCTTACCCAGCTTGGAGGTTCGTACATAGTGAATCTGGCCCGCGGGTTGACGCGGAGGAAGTCTTCCTTTTCTCCCTTGTACAAAGATGTTAATATCTTTACCAGAGTGGCAGCTGAAGCTGGCCCCTTATGGCCGTAACGGGTAGCGTCATCCTCCCCGTTGAAATCCCACATGGGGTGGCCTCTATATTGAAGCAGCTGCACCCCCCGCATAATGCATGCGGCCATGACTCTGATCATGGTTAGTCCGGAATGAGCCAACAGTCTTATCCGCCCCATCAGGTAAAGGACGTCTCTGTTGTTTTCTCTCTGAGAGCTCCACCGACGCCAACTTAAGCGTTTCCTCAAGGGAGCCCTGCTGAACTCAGGGAGGCCGACCCGGATAGGGTCCGGCAGCGGGACGTCATCTATGTAAAACCATTCTGAAGGCCAGTCCTCGGACGCCTTCTTTGGGGTTCCGGATAAGTATCCGGTCCCGGCGATGCGCCATATTTCGGCTCCGCCCACTTGATATATGGACCCCTCTTGAGAACGGGGTACCAAGCAAAACAACCTCTTCCACAGTGCGAAGTGAGCCTCTACGCCTAGAAATAGCTTGCAAAGAGCAACGAAGCCCGCGATATGAAGTACTGAGTCGGGCGTGAGATCATGCAACTGGAGGTCGTAGAACTCCAGGAGCCCGCGGAGGAATGGATGAATCGGAAATCCCAGTCCCCTTAACAGAGAAGGGACGAGGCACACCCGCTCTCCTTCAGAGGGATTGGGGGTGCTCTCCGCCTGCTTTCCGCCATTATAGGTGGCGAGTCCGGCTCGGACCGAGACCATATACGCTTGAGGGAGAAATCCATTGGCTTGCAGCGACACTAACTCACTGTGCGGGATGGTACAACTCTCCCAGTCTCCGAGTTTAGGACCGGAGGAGCGAGGGGAGGAGTTGCGACGGCTGGCCATGTTGGAATGGACCTTTGCTGGAGGTGCTCTGATGACAACTTGCGGGGAGGAGAAGATGTGGTTTGGATCTAAATCCCCATCCCATTAAATAGGTGGCTTGTTCGTATGGCTAGGGGTGTAGATGTAAAGACGCCCCGGGCTTTTCGCATTCGTTCAACACGTGGAAGATGGTCATTATTGGGCACAGAAGCCGAGGAGCGCTACGGAAATCAAACATTATTCGTACAGGTACACAGGATTCGGAGGAGGAACCTGCCTTGCAATGCCGAAGACAATTTGCGCGCCGGACTCGTCGTCATTGAAGCCTGGTTCGGGGGCTACTGAGGGAGTCCTGGATTAGGGGGTGTTCGGATAGCCGAACTATACCTTCAGCCGGACTCCAGGACTATGAAGATACAAGATTAAAGACTTAGTCCCGTGTTCGGAAAATTCTTTCCTTGGCGTGGAAGGCAAGCTAGGCGTGCGGATATTCAAGATCTCCTACCAATGTAACCGACTTTGTGTAACCCTAACCCTATCCGGTGTCTATATAAACCGGAGGGTTGTAGTCCGTAGGACATACATCGTCATACACAATCATACCCGTAGGCTAGCTTCTAGGGTTTAGCCTCCTTGATCTCGTGGTAGATCTACTCTTGTACTACCCATATCATCAATATTAATCTAGCAGGAGTAGGGTTTTACCTCCATCGAGAGGGCCCGAACCTGGGTAAAATAAAGTGTCCCTTGTCTCCTGTTACCATCCGACCTTGACGCACAGTTCGGGACCCCCTACCCAAGATCCGCCGGTTTTGACACCGACAGTAGGTATGGTGGCTGTTTTAAGGAAGGTATATGGTGGGTATATGATACCGGCGAAAAGTGTGCGGTATTAGAGAGGCTAGCAATGGTGGAAGGATGGGAAAAAGTGTGTATAATCCATGGACTCAACATTAGTCATAAAGAACTCATATACTTATTGCAAAAATCTAGAATTATCAAAGCAAAGTATTACGCGCATGCTCCTATGGGGATAGGTTGGTAGGAAAATACCATCGCTCGTCCCCGACCGCCACTCATAAGGAAGACAATCAATAAATAAATCATGCTTCGACTTCATCACGTAACGGTTCACCATACGTGCATGCTACGGGAATCACAAACTTTAACACAAGTATTTCTCAAATCCACAACTACTCAACTAGCATGACTCTAATATCACCATCCTCATATCTCAAAACAATTATCAAGCATCAATCTTTTCTTAGTATTCAACGCACTCAAAAGAAAGTTTCACAAATCTTGAATACCAAGCATATTATTATTAAGCAAATTACCAGGCTATTAAGACTCTCAAAATAATCTAAGTGAAGCATGAGAGATCAATAGTTTCTTTAAAACAAATCCACCACCATGCTCTAAAAGATCTAAGTGAAGCACATAGAGCAAAATTATAACGCTCAAAAGATATACGTGAAGCACATAGAGCAAAACTACATAGCTCAAAAGATATAAGTGAAGCACATAGAGTATTCTATCAAATTCCAATTCATGTATGGATCTCTCAAAAGGTGTGTAAAGCAAGGATGATTGTGGCACGCTAACGAACAAAGACACAAATAATACAAGACGCTCCAAGCAAAACACATATCATGTGGTGAATAAGAATATAGCTCCAAATAAAATTACCGTTGGAAGTAGACGAAAGAGGGGATGCCTTCCGAGGCATCCCCAACCTTTGACTTTTTGGTGTCCTTGGATTATCTTGGGGGTGCCATGGGCATCCCCAAGCTTAGGCTCTGCCACTCCTTGTTCCATAATCCATCAAAAGATTTCACCCAAAACTTGAAAACTTCACAACACAAAACTCAATAGAAATCTCGGGAGCTCCATTAGAGAAAGAAAACAAAAGACCACTTCAAAGTACTGTAATGAACTCATTATTTAATTATTTTGGTGTTAAACCTACTGTATTCCAACTTCTCTATGGATTATAAACTATTTTACTAGCCATAGATTCATCAAAATAAGCAAACAACACACGAAAAGCAGAATCTGTCAAAAACAGAACAATCTGTAGTAATCTGTAACTAACGCAAACTTCTGGAACTCCAACAAATCTACCAAAATGGGACGACCTAGACAATTTTTTTATTGATCAGCATCAATTGGAATCAGTATTTTATCACGTTCTGGTGATTTTTAACAATTCGGGCACTGAGCACAAAGTTTCTGGAAATTACAGCAAGATCAAATAACTATCATCCAAGAAGATCCTATAGGTTTAACTTGGCACAACCACTAATTAAAACACAAAACCACATCCAAACAGAAGGTAGATGGATTATTTATTCCTAAACAGAAGCAGAAAAAATGGGGTTGCCTCCCAACAAGCGCTATCGTTTAACGCCCCTAGCTAGGCATAAAAGCGAGGATAGATCTAGGTATTGCCATCTTTGGTAGGCAATCCATAAGTGGCTCTCATGATAGTTTCATATGGCAATTTTAATTTTTTTCCTAGGAAAGTGTTCAATGCCCCTTTTTAATGGAAATTGAAATCTACTATTCCCTTCCTTCGTATCAATAATCGCACCAATCGTTCTAAGGAAAGATCTACCAAGAATAATAGGGCAAGAAGGATTGCAATCTATATCAAGAACGATAAAATCTACGGGCACATAATTCCTATTTTCAACAATAAGAACATCATTAATTATTCCCATAGGTTTCTTAATAGTGGAATCCGCAAGATGCAAGTTTAGAGAGCAATCATCAAAATCACGGAAATCTAGCAAATCACACAAAGTTTTGGGAATAGTGGAGACACTAGCACCCAAATCACACAAAGCATAAAACTCATGATCTTTAATTTTAATTTTAATAGTTGGTTCCCACTCATCATATAGTTTTCTAGGGATAGAAACCTTCAACTCAAGTTTTTCTTCATACGATTGCATCAAGGCATCAACGATATGTTCGGTAAAGGCTTTATTTTGACTATAAGCACGAGGAGAATTTAGCACGGATTGCAACAAGGAAATACAATCAATTAAAGAGCAACTTTCATAATTAAATTCCTTGAAATCCAAAATAGTGGGTTTAGCAACATCTAGGGTTTTATTTCTTTCAATCCCACTTTTATCAATTTCATCATCAAGATCTAAATACTCTGAATTCTTAGAACGCCTTCTAGGTAAAGGAAGATCATATTCAGTTTCATCAAGATTCATATTGCAAAACAAAGATTTGATAGGGGACACATCAATAACTTTTAGATCTTCATCTTGATTTTCATAGGAATTGGAAGAACACGCTTTAATAAAGGCATCTTTGGAAGCACGCATCCTAGCGGTTCTTGCCTTGCACTCATCAATGGAAATTCTCATGGCTTTGAGAGACTCATTGATATCATGCTTAGGAGGAATAGATCTAAGCTTTAAAGAATCAACCCCAAGAGAAATTCTATCAGCGTTCCTAGCCAAATCATCAACTTTAAGCAATTTCTCTTCAAGCAAAGCATTAAAATTCTTTTGTGAATTCATAAAATCTTTAACACTATTCTCAAATTCAGAGGGCATCTTATTAAAGTTTCCATAAGAGTTGTTGTAGGAATTTCCATAATTGTTAGAAGGATTACTAGGATAAGGCCTAGGATTAAAATTCCCTCTATACGCGTTATTACCAAAATTATTCCTACCAACAAAATTCACATCCATAGATTCATTGTTATTCTCAATCAAAGTAGACAAAGCCATATCATTAGGATCAGAAGAAACACTTTTAGTAGCAAATAATTTCATAAGTTCATCCATCTTTCCACTCAAAACATTGATTTCTTCTATCGCATGCACTTTTTTATTAGTAAATCTTTCGGTATGCCATTCAGAATAATTAACCATAATATTATCTAGGAGTTTAGTAGCATCTCCTAAAGTGATTTCCATAAAAGTGCTTCCCGCGGCCGAATCTAAAAGATTTCTAGAAGCAAAATTCAATCCGGCATAAAATTTTTGTATAATCATCCACAAATTCAAACCATGAGTAGGGCAATTATGTATCATTAATTTCATTCTCTCCCATGCTTGTGCAACATGTTCATGATCAAGTTGCTTAAAATTCATAATGTCGTTTCTAAGAGAGATGATCTTAGCGGGAGGAAAATACTTAGAGATAAAAGCATCTTTGCACTTGTTCCAAGAATCAATACTATTTTTAGGCAAAGACGAAAACCAAGCTTTAGCACAATCTCTAAGCGAAAAAGGAAATTGCTTCAATTTAACAACATCATTATCGACATCTTTCTTCTTTTGCATATCACATAAATCAACGAAGCTATTCAGATGAGTAGCGGCATCTTCACTAGGAAGTCCGGTGAATTGATCTTTCATAACAAGATTCAACAAAGCAGTATTGATTTCACAAGATTCAGTATTGGCAAGAGGAGAAATCTGAGTGCTAAGGAAATCATTATTATTGGTATTGATGAAGTCACACAATTTGGTAGTATCTTGAGCCATCGCGACAAACAAGCAATCCAACACACGGGCAAAAGGCAAGCGAGAAAAAGGCAAACGGAAAAAGAGGAGGAGATTGGGAAAGAGAGGGCAAATAAAACCGCAAGGGTGAAGTGGGGGAGAGGAAAGCAAGAGGCAAATGGCAAATAATGTAATGCGGGAGATAGGGATTGTGATGGGTACTTGGTATGTTGACTTTTTGTGTAGACTCCGCGGCAACGGCGCCAGAAATTCTTCTTGCTACCTCTTGAGCACTGCATTGGATTTCCCCGAAGAGGAGAAGATGATGCAACAAAGTAGCATAAGTATTTCCCTCAGTTTTTGAGAACCAAGGTATCAATCCAGTAGGAGGCTACACGCAAGTCCCTCATACCTACACAAAAACAATAGCTCCTCGCAACCAACGCGATTAGGGGTTGTCAATCCCTTCACAGTCACTTACGAGAGTGAGATCTAATAGAGATGATAGATAATATTCTTGGTATTTTTGATATAGAGATGCAAAGTGAAAAGTAAAAGTAAAGTAAAAAAGCAAAGCAATAATAAAGTGATGGAGATTGATATGATGAGAATAGACGCGGGGGCCATAGGTTTCACTAGTGGCTTCTCTCAAGAGCATAAGTATTCTACGGTGCGTGAACACATTACAGTTGAGCAATTGACAGAATTGAGCATAGTTATGAGAATATCTAGGTATGATCATGTATATAGGCATCACGTCCGTGACAAGTAGACCGACTCCTGCCTGCATCTACTACTACTACTCCACTCATCGACCGCTATCCAGCATGCATCTAGAGTATTAAGTTAAAAACAGAGTAATGCCTTAAGCAAGATGACATGATGTAGAGGGATAGTTTCAAGCAATATGATAAAAACCCCATCTTGTTATCCTCGATGGCAACAATACAATACGTGCCTTGCTGCCCCTTCTGTCACTGGGAAAGGACACCGCAAGATTGAACCCAAAGCTAAGCACTTCTTCCATGGCAAGAAAAACCAATCTAGTAGGCTAAACCAAACTGATAATTCGAAGAGACTTGCAAAGATAACCAATCATACATAAAAGAATTCAGAGAAGATTCAAATATTATTCATAGATAAACTTGATAATAAACCCACAATTCATCGGTCTCAATAAACACACCGCAAAAAGAAGAAGATTACATCGAATAGATCTCCACAAGAGAGGGGGAGAACATTGTATTGAGATCCAAAAAGAGAGAAGAAGCCATCTAGCTAAAAACTATGGACCCGAAGGTCTGAGGTAAACTACTCACACTTCATCGGAGAGGCTATGATGATGTAGAAGCCCTCCGTGATGACGGCCACGGAGCTCCGGAACAGGCCCCAAGATGGGATCTCGTGGATACAGAAAGTTGCGGCGGTGGAATTAGGTTTTTTGCTCCGTATCTGATCATTTGGGGGTACGTAGGTATATATAGGAGGAAGGAGAACATCGGTGGAGCAACAGGGGGCCCACGAGGCAGGGGGCGCGCCCCCCAACCTCGTGACCGCCTCTTTTGTTCCTTGGCGTAGGGTCCAAGTCTCCTGGATCACGTTCGGTGAGAAAATTACGTTCCCGAAGGTTTCATTCCGTTTGGACTCCGTTTGATATTCCGTTTCTTCAAAACACTGAAATAGGCAAAAAAAACAGCAATTCTGGGTTGGGCCTCCGGTTAATAGGTTAGCCCCAAAAATAATATAAAAGTGGAAAATAAAGCCCAATATAGTCCAAAACAGTAGATAATATAGCATGGAGCAATCAAAAATTATAGATACGTTGGAGACGTATCAAGACTAACATGCATGCTATTGCATCTCAATGATTGACAGATCATAGCAAATATGTACTCCCTCTGTCGGGGGGAAACTGCCTCCACGAGCACCTATGGGGACGGAGCCCCTTTTCGGTTCGGCGGGGGGCGGAGGTCGCACGAAGAGCGGATCGAGGCGAGGCACACGAGGGATTTTACCCAGCTTCGGGCCGCACGGATGCGTAAAACCCTACTGCTGCTTTGTGGTTTGTATTGCGTTCTTGCTCGGAGCGCTGAGTGCTACAGTACACACCCGCAGCTAACGAGACCGAGCGTGAGTGAGTCCTCCCTCTCTACGTTGCGCATGGGGCCTCCTTTTATATGCTCAAGGGGTTACCCACAGGTGGCAACGTAGGCAAGGGAAAAAACGGAAAAGCGCTGTAGTTGGGTACAGCTATGTGTACAGTGGCTGTACAGTGTATCATACCTAACTCTGACGGCAGGGGACAAGGGCATTAAATGCCCGTCTGTGTCGCCCAAACAGTGCAAAAAGGGACCGTTAGGAGCGCCACCGTTTGCCACGACGGCTATCTTGTCAGCGCCTGCTCGCCACCGCACACCCCTGGCTGCACAGCCTCCCGCCACGTGCGCCTAGAAGAGCCCCAGAGCGACACGTTGGTGGGTGAGCTGGAGCGCAGGCACGGGGTGGTAGCTTGCCGCGGCAAGCGCCTTGCCGCGGTTGTTGTCTTGTCGCGTCCGGGAGCCTGCCGCTCACCGGTCCTTGCCGGGACGCAGGACGTGCCGCGGCAAGTTCCTTGGTTGGTCTTCCCGGCAAGCTCCTCTTGCCGGGGTTTTTGTGCTTCGAGTGGCCTTCCCAGCAAGCTCCTCTTGCCGGGGCCTTGTGCCTTGAGTGGCCTTCCCGGCAAGCTCCTCTTGCCGGGGCCTTGTCTTCTTAGCTTGAATACTTTGTTCTTGAATGGCTCCAAAGGAACCACGGAGGATCTTGGCGTTCACCTGGCAAGCCTTGCAGCGGGGCGCTGCGACTGCCCGTGCACAAGTTCGGGGTACTAAGGTACCCCTATTTTAGTACACCGACAGGAGCCCCCGGGCCTGGGCTATACACGGTGTCGAGCGCTGTTGGGCCAGGCCCAAAACAGTGCACGGGCACGCGCGGCCTGGGTCACGTCGTATCTAACTCCGCATCCATCGCGCCCTCCCCAAACGGCACGCGTCGAACGCGGCATCATGGGGAGAGACGTGCGTGACGTGGGCGACGTGCGCGGGGCTGAGCCCCGCATGCATACGTCACGTCATAGTTAAAGGGACGGTTTGCGCCTTCCCCATAAACAGAGGGAGGCGTGGAGGCGTGGGCCATTTACTGAACGGGGCCGAGGCATGGTTTTCGAGGCGTCCACTCCCCACGCACGGGGTGGGGAGAGGTCGCCTCATCCGTCGCCTCGGTTCTGCACGCCCGCCACGCGGCTCCCATGCGCTTGGGGTCGCGAACGGTGGAGGCGGGAAAGCAGGTCGTCGCGGGTCGAGGCAGCGGGTCGGTCCCAGTCCCCTGCGTCTTGATTCACTGAGCGGGGCGGCCAAGCCCCCACTCCGCTCCTTTATAAGGAGCGAGAGGGGGAGGACGGAAACCCGCATTCCTTCATCTTCTCTTTTCTTCAGCTTCTGATCCCCTCTCTCTCATTCGCCATGGAGAAAGGGAACCCTGGTCCTTCAACGGTGGCGGCGAGGGTCGCCGCTAGGCAACGCGCCCCTCCTCCCCTTGCACCCGTGGTGGCAGAGCCAGCCGTAAGGGGAAGAGGGAGGGGGCGAGGTCGTGGGCGAGGTCGAGGACGAGGCCGAGGCGCTCGGGGAAGAGGTGGACGGGGCGGTGCGCCGACCTCGTCTCCGCCAGCGGCTCCTCTTCTCACGGCGGTCCATATTGGGGACGACCCTTGCGAGTTCTTCGTCAGGCTGCGCCGGGCGCCTCGTCGTCGCCTCCGACTTCCGGCTCCATTTGTGAGCGCGATGGAGCCGGAACCGCCCGAGACACTGAGACTGCGCATGAGGGGCTGTGGAATCAGCGGCACGCGAGTCCACGTTGAATTCCCAGCCCCCAATGTGATGTATCTTGGTCGAGGGTGGAAGACGTTCGCCCGTATCCACAGCCTAATGGAGGGGTTCACCCTCCATTTTAAGCTGATGGAGGGCGATCTCCTCTCCGTCAAGGTCTTCGGGTGCTTCGGCACCCGGGCAAGGTGCTGCGTGGACAGCTCCTCCGATAGCGAAGGCTCCTCCTCGAGCGAGAGTGGCGAGGAGGAGAGCGACAGCGACGATGAGGGTAGCAGGCGGCAGGATGACGGGTCCGACTAGGTGTCGGGCGCCGCTCCGTGCGGCAAGGCGACCCCATCATCCGCGTCGCCGGCTCCTTGAACTTCCCGGGGTCGTCTCCTTGGGCGGCTGGCGTAGGGAGGCTGCGGAAGAGGAAGAGGGATGGCGGCAAGGCCGTCAAGTCGGAGTACGAGGGCGTGGTGCCCTCGACAGCGTGCTGACGTCCTGCCGCCTCATCTTCGAGCCCCGCTTCCGGTGCCACCATCACCATCCAGCCTTCGGACGGCCCCCGAGATGTTCCTTTGGTGTCTTCTGGCACCCGTAGCTCGCCTAGGCGCCCCTTTTGCCCTTTTCGCCTCCTTGACCTACCTCCTGAAGAGAGGGACAGAAAAGGGATTAGGGGCACCTTATCTTTTTAATTTGTAAGCCCTCGGGCCTTAGCTGCATTTAAAGCTTGTAATCCCCTCTTTCATGTTTTTCATTCTCCTTGAATTGTACCTGAGCGGAATGTTTTTTAATGAAAGGGGGTGCTTGTCGGGTCACTTGTCTCGTGGGTAGGACCCACGTCAAGGAGCAAATCCTTGATATCCTTTAGATAGACACTTCTTCGCCCGACAACAGGCCCTTCCGTCTTCCCACGTCACTCGACCTTTCTCACGCTTTTGGCGGAGGCAGGGATGAGGCGGGTTTGGGCTCCTCGTTTCGTCCCTTTGCTGCCGCAACTACGACCAAAACCCGGCCCCAGGGACGAGCCCCGGGGCCTAGAGCTAAGGGAGCACGGTAGCTTTTAGGAAGAAACGAGGTTTCGTATTCCTCAGTCCATAAGAGAATGCATGACAAGGGATGAAAAACTTATCTGAGATTGCAGCCCCCGGCAACTCTGGTTTGCCGTGGGCGAATCTTTGTACTGGCAGCCCCCGGCAACACTGGCTTGCCGGGGTCCAGATGCTAGTCCGTCCTTCTCCTCTTTTTCGTCCTCAAGCGGTCCGGCCAGGATATGCAAGCCCTGCGAACCAAGGGAAATGAAAGAACGGCAAAAGGACGCACACTCGACCTCTAAGTTAGGGGTTAGCTGCTGCTAAGCACTATCGACCCTAACCAAGGACGAGACTCGACACAGCATGCATGCTATAACTTAGGGTGCCAGCGCTTCAACTTATGCTCAGGGTCTGCGCCTGGCTTTGTACAAAGGATTACATGCAACAGCGGCAAGACTTGTACAAAAAGGTGGTTGCCGGATAGGGTCTGACAACCGCGCCTTACGGGTAAAACTTACGAAGATGCTCAATGGTCTAGGAGTTGCTCACCGGAACGCCATCTTCGGTCTCAAGGCGGACAGCGCCAGGCCTAGTGACTCGTTTCACCCGGTAAGGGCCTTCCCACTTTGGCGTCAACTTGTTGGAATTCTTGGCGGACTGAACGCGCCGAAGAACAAGGTCGCCTTCCTCGAGACTTCTGGCGTTAACTTTGCGGCTATGGTAGCGGCGCAAAGCTTGCTGGTAGCGAGCGGCTCGCACAGCAGCCTGAAGACGATCTTCCTCAAGGAGCAGCGCGTCATCTTCACGCAGCTGCTCTTGCTCAAGCTCATCATAAGCGAGCACTCGAGGTGACCCGTATACGAGTTCCGTGGGGATAACTGCTTCTGCTCCATAGACTAGAGCAAAGGGTGTCTGCAATGTTTACCCAGGTTCGGGCCCTCTCTATGGAGGTAATACCCTACTTCCTGCTTGATTGATATTGATGAATATGAGTATTACAAGAGTTGATCTGCCACGAGATCGTAATGGCTAAAACCCTCGAAGTCTAGCCTGTATGATTATGATTGCCTCTACGGACTAAACCCTCCGGTTTATATAGACACCGGAGGGGACTAGGGTTGTACAAAGTCGGTTACAGAGAAAGGAATCTTCATATCCGAACGCCAAGCTTGCCATCCACGCTAAGGAGAGTCCTATCCGGACACGGGAGAGAGTCTTCTGTCTTGTATCTTCACGACCCATCAGTAAATGATAAAAACATAATTTTTGATGTGGAATGCTACCTAAGATATTCATCCATGTAATATTTTCTTTATTGTGGCAAAAATATTTAGATCCATGAGATTCAAAATGAAAATTTAATATTGACATAAAAACAATAATACTTCAAGCTTACTAATAAGGCAATTATGTCTTCTCAAAATAACATGGCCAAAGAAAGCTTATACCTACAAAATCATATAGTCTGGCTATGCTCCATCTTCATCACACAAAATATTCAAATCATGCACAACCCCGATGACAAGCCAAGCAATTGTTTCATACATTTGATGTTCTCAAACCTTCTCAACTTTCATGCAGTACATGAGTGTGAGCCATGGACATAGCACTATAGGTGGAATAGAATATGGTGGTTCTGGAGAAATCAAAAAGAAGGAGATAGTCTCACATCAACTAGGCATATCAACGGGCTATGGAGATGCCCATCGATAGATATCAATGTGAGTGAGTAGGGATTGCCATGCAACGGATGCACTAGAGCTATAAGTTTATGAAAGCTCAAAAAGAAACTAAGTGGGTGTGCATCCAACTTGCTTTCTCATGAAGACCTAGGGCATTTGAGGAAGCCCATCGTTGGAATATACAAGCCAAGTTCTATAATGAAAAATTCCCACTAGTATATGAAAGTGACAACATAGGAGACTCTCTATCATGAATATCATGGTGCTATGAAGCACAAGTGTGGTAAAATGATAGTAGCATTGCCCCTTCTCTGTTTTTCTCTCTTTTTTGTTTTTTTGGGCCTTCTCTTTTTTGGGCCTTTCCTCTTTTTTTAATTTCCTCACATGGGACAATGCTCTAATAATGAAGGTCATCACACTTTTATTTACTTTACAACTCAAGAATTACAACTCGATACATAGAACAAAATATGACTCTATATGAATGCCTCTGCGGTGTACTGAGATGTGCTATGAATCAAGAGTGACATGTATGAAAGAATTATGGACGGTGGCTTTGCCACAAATACGATGCCAACTACATGATCATGCAAAGCAATATGACAATGATGATGCTAGTCATAATAAACGGAACGGTGGAAAGTTGCATGGCAATATATCTCGGAATGGCTATGGAAATGCCATAATAGGTAGGTGGCTGTTTTCAGGAAGGTATATGGTGGGTGTATGGTATCGGCGAAAGTTGCACGGTACTACAGAGTCTAGCAATGGTGGAAGGGTGAGAGTGCGTATAATCCATGGACTCAACATTCGTCATAAAGAACTCACATACTTATTGCAAAAATCTATTAGTCATCAAAAAAAGTACTACATGCATGCTCCTAGGGGGGTAGAATGGTAGGAAAAGACCATCGCTCATCCCCGACTGCCACTCCTAAGGAAGACAATCAAAAAATATCTCATGCTCCAACTTCGTTACATAACGGTTCACCATACATGCATGCTACGGGACTCAAAAACCTTAACACAAGTATTTCTCAAATTCACAACTACTCACTAGCATGACTCTAATATCACCATCTTCATATCTCAAAACAATCATAAGGAATCAAACTTCTCAGAGTATTCAATGCACTTTATATGAAAGGTTTTATTATATCCCTCTTGGATGCCCATCATATTAGGACTAAATTCATAACCAAGCAAATTACCATGTTGTTTAACGACTCTCAAAATGATATAAGTGAAGCATGAGAGTTCAACAATTTCTTCAAAACAAAACTACCGCCGTGCTCTAAAAAGATGTAAGTGAAGCACTCGAGCAAACGACAAACTACTCCAAAAGATATAAGTGAAGATCAATGAGTAGTCGAATAATTATGTAACTATGTGAAGACTCCTTATCATAAATGAAATTTCAGATCTTAAGTACTTTATTCAAGCAGCAAGCAAAACAAAATAAAATGACATTGCAAGGATAGCATATATCATGTGAAGAAGCAAAAACTTAGGGTCAACCAAAACTGACCGATAGTTGTTGAAGAAGAAAGGTGGGATGCCAACCGGGGCATCCCCAAGCTTGGATGCTTGAGACTTCTTGAGATATTAATTAGGGATGCCCAAGCTTGAGCTTTCGTGTCTCCTCAATTCCTTTCATATCGCAGTTTCCCTAAATCTTAAAAACTTCATCCACACAAAACTGACCAAGAACTCCTGAGATGACTTAGTATAAATCAGTGCATAAACCTTATCATTCTCCACTGTAGCAAATCACTAAAATTATTACTTAACATTGCATACTAAATGCCTGTGCATATTTAATACTCCATCCTCAAATAGAATCATTAAAAAAGGAAACATATGCAAACATAACAACAATCTGTCTAAACAGAATAGTCTGTAAATAATGCAAGAGGAATCATACTTCCCTAAATCCCAAAATTCTAAAAAAGTTACCACACTGTAGATAATTTGTTGTTACTCATTGTGTAAAAATTTCAAGATTTTATCATGTTCTGACTATTCACAAATATTCAAAACATAACAACAAACTTTCTATTTTTAAAACTGCAACATATAGACTTGTAAAATAAGCATGGTAAAGGCTATACTTGAGCTTTTTATTGAACTAAAAGATGAAAAACATTACTCTAAATAGCATAAAGCAAATCCTAATAAAAGAAAAATGACGCTCCAAGAAAAACACATATCATGTGGTGAATAAAAATATGGCTCCAAGTAAAGTTACCGATGAACGAAGACGGAAGAGGGGATGCTTTCCGGGGCATCCCCAAGCTTAGGATCTTGGTTGTCCTTGAACATTACCTTGGGGTGCCTTGTGAATCCCCAAGCTTAGGCTCTTGCCACTCCTTATTCCATAATCCATCGAAACTTCACCCAAAACTTGAAAATTTCACAACACAAAACTCAAACAAAAACTCGTAAGCTCTGTTAGTATAATAAAACAAATCATTCACTTGTGCTTCAAAGTACACTTGTGCTTCAAAAAAGAGATATAAAAGAGAGAAGGGACAATGCTACTATCCTTTTACCACACTTGTGCTTCAAAGTAGGACCATGATCTTCATTATAGAGAGTCTCTCGTTATGTCACTTTCATATACTAGTGGGAATTTTTCATTATAGAACTTGGCTTGTATATTCCAATGATGGGCTTCCTCAAAATTGCCCTAGGTCTTCGTGAGCAAGCGAGTTGGATGCACACCCACTTAGTTTCTTTTGATGAGCTTTCATATACTCATAACTCTAGTGCATCCGTTGCATGGCAATCCTTACTCACTCACATTGATATCTATTGATGGGCATCTCCATAGCCCATTGATACGCCTAGTTGATGTGAGACTATCTTCCCCTCTTTTTGTCTTCTCCACAACCACCATTCTATTCCACCTATAAGTGCTATATCCATGGCTCACGCTCATGTATTGCGTGAAGATCGAAAAAGTTCTGAAAAAGTTAGAGTATGAAACAATTGCTTGGCTTGCCATCGGGGTTGTGCATGATTTAAATACTTTGTGTGGTGAAGATAGAGCATAGACAGACTATATGATTTTTTAGGGATAACTTTCTTTGGCCATGCTATTTTGAGAACACATAATTGCTTTATTCGTATGCTTGAAGTATTATTATTCTTTATGTCAATATGAACTTTTATTTTGAATCTTTCGAATCTGAATATTCATACAACAATTAAGAAATTTTGCATTGAACTTATGCCAAGTAGCACTCCGCATCAAAAATTCTCTTTCTATCATTTACCTACTCGAGGACGAGCGGGAATTAAGCTTGGGGATGCCTGATATGTCTCCAACGTATTTATAATTTTTGATTGCTCCATGCTATATTATCTACTGTTTTGGACTATACTGGGCTTTATTTTCCACTTTTATATTATTTTTGGGACTAACCTATTAACCGGAGGCCCAGCCCAGAATTGATGTTTTTTGCCTATTTCAGTGCTTCGAAGAAACGGAATATCAAACGGAGTCCAAACAGAAAAATCCTTTTTGGAACGTGATTTTCTTCCCGAATATGACACAGGAGACTTGGACCTACGCCAAGGAACGCCGGAGGTGGTCACGAGGGTGGGGGCGCCCCCCCTAGGGCGCGCCCCCCTGCCTCGTGGGCCCCTCGACGCTCCACTGACGTACTTCTTCCTCCTATATATATCCATGTACCCCCAAACGAACAGAACAGGAGCCAAAAACCTAATTCCACCGCCGCAACTTTCTGTATCCACGAGATCCCATCTTGGGGCCTGTTCCGGAGCTCCGCCGGAGAGGGCCATCATCACGGAGGGCTTCTACATCATCATAGCCTCTCCGATGAAGTGTGAGTAGTTTACCTCAGACCTTCGGGTCCATAGTTAGTAGCTAGATGGCTTCTTCTCCCTTTTTGGATCTCAATACAATGTTCTCCCCCTCTCTTGTGGAGATCTATTCGATGTAATCTTCTTGTTTTTGCGGTGTGTTTGTTGAGACCGATGAATTGTGGGTTTATGATCAAGTCTATCTATGAATAATATTTGAATCTTATCTGAATTCTTTTATGTATGATTGGTTATCTTTGCAAGTCTCTTCAAATTATCCATTTAGTTTGGCCAACTAGATTGGTAGTTCTTGCCATGGGAGAAGTGCTTAGCTTTGGGTTCGATCTTGTGGTGTCCTTTCCCAGTGACAGAAGGGGCAGCAAGGCACATATTGTATCGTTGCCATCGAGGATAACAAGATGGGGTTTATTTCATATTGCATGAATTTATCTCTCTACATCATGTCATCTTGCTTAAAGTGTTACTCTGTTTTTAACTTAATACTCTAGATGCATGCTGGATAGCGGTCGATGAGTGGAGTAATAGTAGTAGATGCAGAATCGTTTTGATCAACTTGTCACGGACGTGATGCCTATATACATGATCATGCCTAGATATTCTCATAACTATGCTTAATTCTATCAATTTCTCAACAGTAATTTGTTCACCCACCGTAGAATACTTATGCTCTCGAGAGAATCCACTAGTGAAACCTATGGCCCCCGGGTCTATTCTCATCATATCAATCTCCATCACTTTTATTTTGCTTTGCTTTTTACTTTGCCTTTTTCTTTTACTTTGCATCTCTATACCAAAAATACCAAAAATATTATCTATCGGATCTCACTCTCGTAAGTGACCGTGAAGGGATTGACAACCCCTAATCGCGTTGGTTGCGAGGAGCTCTTTGTGTTGTGTAGGGATGAGGGACTTGCGCGTGGCCTCCTACTGGATTGATACCTTGGTTCTAAAAAACTGAGGGAAATACTTACGCTACTCTGCTGCATCATCCTTTCCTCTTCGGGGAAATCCAACGCAAGCTCAAGAGGTAGCATATAGTCATACAATCTAGACTTCTATGGTTTTAGCCATTACGATCTTGTGGTAGATCAACTCTTGTAATACTCATATTCATCAAGATCAATCAAGCAGGAAGTAGGGTATTACCTCCATAGAGAGGGCCCGAACCTGGGTAAACATTGTGTCCCTTGTCTCCTGTTACCATCGACCTTAAACGCACAGTTCGGGACCCCCGACCTTAGATCCACCGGTTTTGACACCGACATTGGTGCTTTCATTGAGAGTTCCACTGTGCCGTCCTCAAAGGGTTTGATGGCTCCTTCAATCGTCAACAATGATGTTGTCGAAGGGGAAACCTTCCTCCCCGGACAGATCTTCGTGTTCAGCGGCTTTGCACTGCGGGCCAACTCGCTTGGCCGTCTAGAGCAGATCGACAGCTACGCCCCTGGCCATCAGGTCAGATTCGGGAGCTTGAACTATGTCGCTGACATCCGTGGAGACTTGATCTTCGACGGATTCGAACCACGGCAGTCGCTCCCGGTCCCTACGATGAACATGACTTAAATCTGTCATCGGACCATACTCAGGAAATTGCACCTATAACCGCTCTGGCCTTAGATCCGGAGCAGATCACGCCATCCAAGGACGGGAAGCTCAACCCCGCCAAGGAAGCCGCATACTCCGCGCGTTGGAGCCGCACACAGACCTAACCTCGGGTGATATCTCTGTCTCCGGAACCTCGGACTTGTTTCCGGCTAGAAGTTCCAAACCATGTGTGTCCGCGCACGTCGAGCTGGACCAGTCATCGATTATCGAATTCAGCGCCACGGACATCTTCCCACACTCGCCTTTAGGCAATGTGCTAAACTCATTAAAAGATCTATCCCTAGCGGAGTGCTCACAGCCGAACTATATCTGGTTTGAACTAGAGGCTGATGACGGGGAATTTTGCTTCCCACCCGCCACCCACTACACAGCCACTGTCGAGGACTTAACCGACATGCTCGATTACAGCTCCGAAGACATCAATGGTATGGACGACGATGCAGATGAGGAGCATGGCCAAAACCCACGTTTACCGGACGCCGGACGGCCACTTCTTCGTATGACGTATACATGGTGGATACACCTAAAGAAACTAACGACGATGACAAAGAAGATCCAGTTGAGGATAAACCTCCTGAGACACAGCCCAGACGACGGCGTCAGCGGCGCCGCTCTAAGTCACGTCATACAAAAGAGAGCAATACCGGCACCGGAGAAAATAATACTCCGGACGACGCCGAAGACAATGAAGACCCTGTTGAGGCAACTTCCAAACAGGAGGAAAAGGAAAATGGGCAAGTTAGCCCTGATGAGCAGGCCATACATAACGACTTGGAGGACAGTAATTATCTTCTGCTCTTCGAGGATGAAGTGAGCCTCGGCAACGAGGATTTCATCATGCCTGAGGAACCCCTCGAGTAGGAGCGCTTTAAGCGCCGGCTAATAGCCACTGCAAGGGGCCTGAAAAAGAAACAACAGCAGCTTCAAGCTGAGCAAGATCTGCTCAACGATAGATGGACTGATGTCCTAGCTGCCGAAGAATACGGCCTCAAGCGCCCAGCCAAAAGTTACCCGAAGCACAAATTGCTACCTCGGTTCGATGATGAGGCGCCGAAGCCCATACCACCATCACACAATGCGGCTAACCAACCACAGCGTGGACGAGACAAAGCGGCAACTCAAGTCGGACACTAGCCCGCCCCACCTCACCGTAAAGGCTGAGATAAAACAGCTCGGGGATATACATACGACCTTCGGCAGGACTTAGACAGTAGAGCAGGACATACCAGATCGATCTACGGATCACGAGGACGTGCCCCGACACGCGGCGACGACTATCTACTCGGGCGCAACAAGCCTAGTCACGCCTGGGCCGACAATCGACGACAGACTCCATCGGAGCTACGCCGCAATGTGGTCCAACATAGAGGCGCCGCACACCCTCTTTGCTTCACAGAGGAAGTAATGGAGCACGAATTCCCAGATGGGTTTAAGCCCATGAATATCGAATCATACGATGGAACAACTGACTCCGCGGTATGGATCGAAGATTTCCTCCTCCATATCCACATGGACCGCGGAGATGACCTTCATGCCATCAAATACCTGCCACTAAAACTCAAAGGACCAGCTCGGTACTGGTTAAACAGTCTGCCGGAAAACTATGTTGGTAGCTGGGAGGACTTGGAAGACGCCTTCCGCGATAACTTCCAAGGAACATATGTCCGGCCACCGGTTGCCGATGACTTAAGTCACATCGTCCAGCAGCCCGGAGAGTCAGCAAGGAAGCTCTGACTAGGTTCTTATTAAAAAGAACCAAATCATCGACAATCCGGACGCGGAAGCCCTAGCGGCCTTCAAACACAGCGTCCGGGACGAGTGGCTCGCCCGCCACCTCGGTCAAGAAAAACCAAAATCCGTGTCAGCCCTTACCGCTCTGATGACCCGCTTTTGCATGGGAGAAGACCGTTGGCTCGTTCATAGAAGCAACAGCGCCAGCGATCCGAGCACTTCCGAAGTCCGAGACGGCAATGGCAAGCCACGACGCAGTAAACACAAACATCGCAATGACAATGAAAGAACGCACGACATAGCAGTCAACGCCGGATTCAGCGGCCCCAAACCCGGTTAATGGAAAAAGCCATTCAAGGCAAACAGAGACGGACCAGCCAATTTAGACAAGATATTGGATCGGCCCTGCCAGATTCATGGTCACCCCGATAAACCAGCTAATCATACCAACAGAAGTTGTTGGGTCTTCAAGCAGGCCGGAAAATTCAACACCGAACACAAGGGGAGGAGGCCGCCCGGTGAGAGCGACGATGAAGAGACCACCAACCAAATACCGGGGTCAGAAGCAATTTCCCCCCGAAGTAAAAACAGTGAACATGGTATACATGACACACAACTCTACAGGGGAGCAGGAGAAGCACTCCCTCCGGACTGAGGATCATACTACGGCAACCTTAGCCGAAGTACAAAGCGGTCTTATTAAACCGCATACCTTGTCGGCAATTAAGCCACCGGTCTCCATTCAATAGGATCGACCAATTCTGGAGCTGGACTAGGAGTTCGGCTTCCACCATCCACCTCATATACCTGCGAAATTTGTACCGCGCATACATAACTATGCACTTAAGATACCCTGGGCATCGGCGGAAGCACAATACGGACGTGCCTGCAAGTACTCCCATAACTTATGTTTCTTTTCTAACTACTCTTTCTTTTTCATTATCCTTTGCCACAGGTGATGGAAAGTGTGGTCATCCCATGGACTCTATCGGAGTTTGGGTTCGTACACTCACCTAGGGGCTATTTTCGTCAAGGAGTCCCATCACCTAGAACAGGCGGCGCAGACGTGCGACAGGAGGTCCAAAATAACTTTTTGTAGACCACACTCTTTATTTAGAGCCTGTAAAGTGCCTTTTTCCTACACCCTCGACCCCGAACATGTCAAATAGCTGGGGTTGCGGATTTGTTATCTATAAAATAATGATTGGCATACCACTCAGGTCCCAGTAAACATAATCCGCATCCAGCATTCGCTTTTTCCTAAAAGAATTTAATTTGGCTCCTGGGGTTGTTTCACACATACACCTCGGCATAACTTGCCAGGGGCTCGGTATGGGAACAAATGAGTTGCCGACAAGTCTGAACAGCTTTATAGCATACTTTGGCGTCGCGAGTTTGGCGTTATATGCATCAGCTCCGAATCATGTCTTGGGTCAATAGTTGGGTTGCCCGGCTCCTGTGCTTGCTACCTTACATTCCGCTCTATCGGCTAGGGTAGTAAAGGGAGAACTACTGCGATTGTGCTTCCGGTTCACCTGGTCAAGCACCTCAGAAGAGATAGCTGAAAACTGACTGTCATGATACGGCAAGAGCTGGTCAACCACTCGATGACTTATCGGAATCTTTCGCGATTCCCTTCGTATTATACGAAGGACCTTTTTCTTCAGGTCATATAGGTAACGCACCATATCGGAATAAGTCGTATACATACTAGGGGCTATATCGTAGCCCCCCCCAATAAAACTCCTATGGCTAAGTGAAAGTGTTAACGCCCTATAGTCTGATTGCCTAGTTAACCACATTGACACCTCCTTAATGGACCAAGACGTTGGGTTAAGAGTGATCAATTGCTTTTCCGAACACCCCCGTATTTCCTACGAGGGGGCTAAAGCCGACGACTGGAAAACTTTCATATTATATAAAAAATGGCCGTACAGGAGGATTCAAAGCTTTTAAGCAACTCTAGAATAATTTTATTATTTCATAATATTGTCTTTTACAAATTCAATACATTTTCACTCGAATATCATGTCTTTCGAGCATTGGCCCTTTATCAAGCGGGCACCCTCTAAGACATCCTTGAAATAATGCTTTGGTGCGTGATGGTCCTTGCCCTTGGGTGGACTCTTCGCTGCAACATCGATGGCCTTCATCTTCGTCCAATATGTCTTAACACGGGCAAAGGCCATCCATGCACCTTCAATGCACATTGACCGCTTAACGGCGTCAATACGCGGCACTGCGTCAGCAAGTCGCCACACCAAACCAAAATAACTACCCGGAATTGTCTCGGTCGGCCATAGCCAGACCACGACATCCTTCATGGCGGCGCCGGATATCCGGTGAAGCTCGGCCCATTGGGTCATCTGTTTGTTCAGCAACAGCGGGCACTTTGACACACCGAATTGCGACCATTAAAGCTTCTCTGTTGCATACCCATCTTACGCTTGGTAAAACTGCGCCGCATCCGAAGCACTCTTCGGCAAATCCAATAAAGCGTCTGTAGAACTCCACACTTGATTAAGCGGGGCATAATTCGGATCGCCGAACTTAGTTTGTAATAAAAATGGCTTACCAGCCGCAATCTCCCCGGCTTGCCGGATCTCCTCCCGGGCCGCTCTAGATTCGGACCACGCTCCTTTTGCCTCTCGTAAGGCCTTGTCAATATCAGCCGTTTTGGCTTTATTATCCTTCTCGAGAAATTCGCGGCGGCTAGCAGCATCCTTTAGTTCAAGCGCCATCGAGGATATTTCCTCCTCGTAGTGGTGCTGAGCAGCCTGTTCGGCCTTTAACTCGGTAGCTGCCTTTCTGGCAGTCGCAATACTAATCCGTGCCTGCTCCTTGGCCCGAGCTAGCTTAGCCCGAAGGATCTCGACTGCGGCAACACCATCTGCAGATATGTATATCTCATTATACAATTCTTCGTGTCATGCTTATATTATAAACAAGTGCATATTATGACTGCCACAAAAAAACATACCTTGCGCCTCGTTAAGCCGCCTGTTGATAAGCATAATGCCATCATCCGCTACATCAAGCTTCCACTGCAAATCTACAACCTTCGTAGTCCGTGCAGTCGCCAGGAGGTAACAGTCTGTGTTCCAATTAATTAGATTATTCCTTGGGCATATCTTTTTGATCCTCTGATCGCCTCCCTTGGGAAGCCAATCAAAGTCTCAGGGGCTACTACCTATACACAGGTGCAGTTTGTGAATAAAACATACTCAAAGATTTTTCAATACAAACCTCGAAGCCTCTTAACAGGCTCGCGCATGCATCATTCAATCCGCTTTTCGTGGACAGAACCTTTTCAACCACCGTACCCATCAAAGTACGATGTTCCTCCGAGACGGACGCTTGTCGCAGCATGTTCGTCAATATATCCAATGCTTCTGGACCTCGGAAAGCTGCTGTAGGAGTACGGCTTCCCTTCCAAAGGGATTCGTTTATCTGTCCCCAGAGCCGTCTCCGGTTGCAAACCGGACAGTCCGGGGCCTTCATTGTTGGCCCCCGGATCCTGGGCTACCAAAGTGTCACCTTCGGGTAGTGTCTTCATCACCCCTCGTGCCATTTATTGATCAGGAGAGACCCTCCGGGATGACACCTCAAAGTCGTCCGCCTTATTGGGCGAGGAGACCGGTGGAGGTGTCTCGCTTTCCATCATCTCTGGAAGAAGATCTCCCGAGGAGGAAGATTGGTGAAGGCTACTATTTGCCGAGCTGCAAAAACATATATTCTAGATGTTACCTTGGTAGCAGGAAAGGAGCGGGATATGTTTAAAAACATCCTCGTTCACTTATGATTCGGCTAAAGGCTTGTCCTCATCATGGAACTGTGCGAAGACGCCATCCTCCAAGCCCTAGCCGCCCGACTGGGGCACCTTGCCTCGCTTAGGAGCCTTTTCTTCCCAATCTTCGGAAGAAGCCCTTTTCTTACCATGGGGTGAAGAGACGTTGACTTCCCCTTCTTTTTTGTCTTCAGACGATGGAATTTTGATTCCCCCAGACACAGTGTCTGATATACATTCGGGATGGAGGCTGCCTTTGGTCCTCCCTCTTTCCGGCTTGTCCTCCTCCACACGCATCTGGTATGGTGCCGGGGCCAGCATCCTTGTTAGTACGGGATCCGCTGAGTCTTCAGGGAGGGGGGCGAACACCTAATTCGCTCCGCTTTCTTTATCCAGCCCTGAAAGAAGATAGTTTGCTCAGTAACATATTACGGCATATGATACGTCTCCAACGTATCTATAATTTATGAAGTATTCATGCTATTATATTATCCATGTTGGATGTTTAATGGGCTTTACTATGCACTTTTATATTACTTTTGGGACTAACCTATTGACCCAGAGCCCAGTGCCAGTTTCTGTTTTTTTTCCTTGTTTCAGTGTTTCGCAGAAAAGGAATATCGAACGGAGTCCAAACGGAACGAAACCTTCAGAAAAGTTATTTTTGGAAAGAAAGCAATATGGGAGACTTGGAGTGCACGTCAGGAGATCAACGAGGAGAGCACGAGGCAGGGGGCGCGCCCACCCCCCTGGGCGTGCCCTCCACCCTCGTGGGGCCCTCGTGGCTCCCTTTACCGACTTCTTTCGCCTATATAACCCCATTTACCCTAAAACCTTCGGGGAATAGAATAGATCGGGAGTTCCGCTGCCGCAAGCCTCTGCAGACACCAAAAACCAATTGGGGCCCTGTTCCGGCACCCTACCGGAGGGGGGAACCCTCACTGGTGGCCATCTTCATCATCCCGGTGCTCTCCATGACGAGGAGGGAATAGTTCACCCTCGGGGCTGAGGGTATGTACCAGTAGCTATGTGTTTGATCTCTCTCTCTCTCTCTCTCTTGTGTTCTTGAGGTGATACAATCTTGATGTATCGCGAGCTTTGCTATTATAGTTGGATCTTATGATGTTTCTCCCCCTCTACTCTCTTGTGATAGATTGAGTTTTCCCTTTGAAGTTCTCTTATCGCATTGAGTCTTTAAGGATTTGAGAACACTTCCTGTATGTGTCGGCGTTCTGGGAACGGGGGTCCCCAGACTTGCCTACCTGCGGCCTGCGGCGTGGCTCAAGTGGGGGCCCAGCGCGGCCCAGCTTCATCAGCTCAAGCTCAAGACCCTCGCGAGGGGCCAAGCCTCGCGGGGCGGACGACAGGAGGCTTCCTCAAGGGCAGCCTCATCAGGCGAGCCCGCGAGGAGGCGGAGAGATCATGGTAGGGGCACCTCGCGAGGAGCCCGTGATGCAAGCCATGACGATCGAGACAAGGCAGGCGCCAGGCGGGCGCCGGCCTGCGCAGTGTCCTTATTTCCCCTTCGGTGCAAAGGGGGCAAACACAGGCCAAGGCATCGGGCAAAGGCTACCATTCCGGTGCAACGAGACCAAGACCAGCCGAGCGGCAGGACGGAGGTCACCCTGGAGCCCAAGACGGCGTCATCACCAGTGCTTTTGGCAGCCGAAGACCACCTTTGGTCAGGACAACTTGTACCAGATGTTCCCCTTCAAAATGGCCAATTGTTGGCGCCCTTCCCGCTCATTATTTGGGGAGAGGCCCAGGACCTCTATAAATAGAGCTAGCCACCACAGAGTAGAGGAAAGATCCAGACCAAGTAGAACACATCGCACCAGCTCAAGAACACCCCTCGCGAGGTTGTTCTTCCCCTATACTGTTCATCATCAGCCCCTGAGGCAATCCACCCCACCACACACTGGAGTAGGGTATTACACCACAACGGTGGCCTGAACCAGTATAAATCTCGTGCCCCTTGTGTTGTTCATCGTTTCCAGCTTAGATCACACGAGGAGATCGGACGTAGATCGGTAGGGGAGAGATCTCCGCGCGCACCCCAGAGTTCGAACCTTAAGGGTCTGCCGGAACCCGAAATCCGACATTTGGTGCGCCAGGTAGGGGTGCGCCGGAATCTTTCTTCCGCTGTTCGCGTGTGATCTTCCATCGTTGGGCTCGCGCTGAGCGTCGGGCTGCTCTCGCCACCCGCGTCGCCCAGACGGCACCCGTCGGCGGACGCCCTCGTCGTTCCCCGACGCCTGCCGCCAATGCCGCCACCGACCCGGCGGGGAACGAGCAGCAGGCCTCATCTCAGGATCCTTCGGTGCGGCGGGATGGCCGCACCGCCACCCCGTCGCTGACTCCAGCTGCTTCGTCGTCCCACGCCCGTCGCGCCCCCACGGACGCGCACGCCGCGCTGCTCCTGGCAAGAGAGCTCCTGCACTACCGCCCCGTCGACGACCTCTACGAGGACTGGCTCGCCCGCATCACCGAGCTCGTCAGTGCTGCACAGGGCTCCCCCTTGCCGTCCCTCTCGCTGCCTCGCCCTCCGTTCCGCGCAGGGGCAAGGATCAGGAGGAGCCTCCACCACCTCCTCCCCAAGAAGGCGCCGTGGCTCCAAGGCGCGCAGCCCCAGGGCGAGACCCTCCACGTCCGGCGCCTGCACAGCAAGAAGGGAGCTGCCAGGAGATCCCTCGTCCCCAAGAAGGTGCTCGCGCGCTCCCAGCGCCAGCGCGCCAAGATCGCGTCCTGCGCCTCCACGACAAGACCCCGCGCTGCTCCAAGTGGCGGCGCGTGGTAATCCTCAGGAGCAGGCCCAGCACCAGCAAAGGGCGCCGGTGGCCACAGCAGGCTGGCGCGCCTTCACCCCCGAGCTGCGCGGCGTCACTTGGCCACGCAAGTTCAAGCCTGATCTGCCCCCTCGCTACGATGGCACGGCGGACCCCGCGGATCCCGTCTATGAGCTGGGCATCGAAGCCGCCAACGGAGACGAAAAGGTCATGGCGAACTGGTTTCCCATGGCGCTCAAGGACGGCGCCCGCACCTGGCTCCTGAACCTGGCGCCCAGCACGATCTCCTCCTGGGGCGAGATGCGCACCCGCTTCATCGCCAACTTCCAGGGCACTCGCGACCGGCCCCCGGCCGTGAGCGACCTGCGCCGCATCAAGCAACAGCCAGGGGAAACCCTGCAGAAGTACATCCAGCGCTTCAACAACGCTCGCCTCAAGATCCGTAGGGTGACTGAGGAAGCCATCGTCTCAGCTTTCTCCGACGGCGTGCGGGACATCAAGATGAAGGAGGAGCTAGCAATCCATGAAGACCTGTGCACATCCCTGGAGCTGTTCAACTTGGCGACCAAGTGCGCCAGGGCTGAGGAAGGGCACCTCTCCCTCCTCGAGCTCCCGGCTGCCGACCCAGAAGAGAAAAAGCTCAAGGCCAAGGACGTGAAGCGCAAGGGGCTGCCGTGCTTGCAGCGGAACCAGACACTAAGCGAGGCAGGGATCAGCCTGAGTCATCCAAGGGCAGTCGATATTGTCTGTACCACGACCTCCACACCCACAACACCAACGAATACCAAGAGCTCAGGGCCGTGCGAGATGGGCAAGTCGGCCGACGCCCCGAGCGCAACGACAGGGGCTATGGCCGAGGAGGAGGAAGAGGTGGCGGACGATGGGAAGACTGTGGCCCTCGCCAAGGGTGGCGTGACCGACCTCGCGAGCATCGCTTGCAGGACCAGCCTCGCGAGGGAGGCTGGAGGGATCAGCCTCGTGAGGATCGCCCACACAGCAACGCAGGCCTTCCTCCTCTGCCGCCACCGCCAAGGAGGAACGAAGACCAACATCAAGACGAGGGGGCTGGGGGCTTCTAGGAGCCACGCGCGATCGCTTGCATCTTGGGTGGCGCCCAAGCCCCAGCATCACAACGCATCTTCAAGCAGTTTGCTCGCGAGGTGAATGCAGTCCTCCCCAAGCTTGAGGCCACGCGCCCTCTCAGGTGGTCTACGTGCGCTATCACGTTCAACTCAGCGGATCAGCTCAAGTGCGCGGCAACGGCCGGAGTCCTCCCGATGCTTTGCTCCCCAGTCATCAGCAATGTGCAGGTCACCAGGACCCTCATTGACGGCGGAGCATGTAACGCCCTCGATGCGGCTATATCTCCCACGTGTCGAAGCACGACTTAGAGGCATAACCGCATTGAAAGCAATGTCGCAAGTGAGGTAATCTTCACACAACCCATGTAATAAATAAGGGTAAGAGATACATAGTTGGCTTACAGTCGCCACTTCACACAATACATAAATAAACATCCATCATTCAAATTACACTCAAGGTCCGACTACGGAACCAAAATAAAAGAAGACTACCCCAAATGCTACACAGATCCCCGAATCATCCCCAACTGGGCTCCACTACTGATCATCAGGAAAAGACACATAGTAACGACCACGTTCCTCGTCGAACTCCCACGTGAGCGCGGTCGCATCATCTGCACTGGCATCGTTGGCACCTGCAACTGTTTTGGTAGAATCTGTGAGTCACGGGGACTCAGCAATCTCACACCCGCGAGATCAAGACTATTTAAGCTTATAGGAAGGATGGGGTAATGAGGTGGAGCTGCAGCAAGCGGCTAGCATATATGGTGGCTACAACGCAAAAGAGAGCGAGAAGAGAAGCAAAGCACGGTCGTGAAACTAGAAGTGATCAAGAAGTGATCCTGAACTACTTACGTCAAACATAACTCCAACACCGTGTTCACTTCCCGGACTCCGCCGAGAAGAGACCATCATGGTTACACACGCGGTTGATGTGTTTTAATTATGGTCAACTTCGGGTTTTCTACAACCGGACATTAACAAATTCCCATCTGCCTCAAAACCGCGGGCACGGCTTTCGAAAGATAATACCCTGCAGGGGTGTCCCAACTTAGCCCATTATAAGCTCTCACGGTCAATGAAGGATATTCCTTCTACCGGGAAGACCCGATCAGTCTCGGAATCCCAGACTACAAGACATTTCGACAGTAATAAAACAACTCCAGCAAAGCCGCCCGATTGTGCCGACAAATCCTAATAGGAGCTGCACATATCTCGGTCTCAGGGCACATCCGGATGAGACAGGCTACGAGTAAAACCAGGCATCGAGTTTCCCCGAGGTGGCCCCGCAGGCGGCTCGGTTCGAACTAGCACTTAGAGAAGCACTGGCCCAGGGGGGCTAAATAAAGATGACCCTTGGGCTCGCGAAAACCCAAGGGAAAGGTGGTAGGTGGTAGGCAAATGGTAAAACCAATGTTGGGCCTTGCTGGAAGAGTCTTATTCAAAGCGAACTGTCAATGGGGTCCCATAAATCACCCAACCGTGTAAGGAACACAAAATCCGGGAACATAACACCGGTATGACGGAAACTAGGGCGGCAAGAGTGGAACAAAACACCAGGCATAAGGCCGAGCCTTCCACCCTTTACCAAGTGTATAGATGCATTAATTAAATAAGATATATTGTGATATCCCAACAAGTAAACATGTTCCAAACAAGGAACAACATCTCCATGTTCCAACAAGGAACAAACTTCATCTTCACCTGCAACTAACAACGCTATAAGAGGGGCTGAGCAAAGCGGTAACATAGCCAATCAACGGTTTGCTAGGACATGGATGGTTAGAGGCTGACATGGCAATATGGGTGGCATGATATAGCAAGTGGTAGGTATCGCAGCATAGGCATAGCAAAAGAGCGAGCATCTATCAAGCAAAGATAGAAGTGATTTCGAGGGTATGGTCATCTTGCCTGCAAGGTTCTCAGAGTTGTCGAAAGCTTGATCCTCGTAAGTGTTCTCAACAGGTTCCTCGTTCACGTACTCATCTCCCGGCTCTACCCAAAGCAAGAACACAAGCAAAGGGGACAACCATCAATCATGATGCAATGCGCAAGCAACATGATGCAAAGCATGGCATGATATGCGAGATGTGGTATGCAATGCATATGCGTGCTCCGGAAGGAAAAAGATGAACCAGGCATAATCTTGACAAACCAAGTATGCCACTGGATAGGTGAGATGATTTCGGTTGAAATCGGTATAAAGATCACCGGAATCGGATGCACGGTTTGCAAATGACAAGCAAAACAAGAATGACAAGATTCTGCCATCAACAGCATGATGCTACTTAGCAAGCAACAAGAAATTAAGCTACTGCACCCAAACGTGCCAACAAAGCATATGACAGTGAACTACTCAAGATGCTTGACAAAAGATGAACACTGAGCTATGGCTAAATCACAGCATAACAGGTACAAACAAGCATGGAAAAAGTGCAAAAGACAACAGGTTCACAGACTTGGTGAAAATAACAACATGCCAGAAAATAACATCAGGATGACATGTTTAGAGCAAGCAAACAACATGCTACAGGAACATAATATAGCAAAACAAGGCATGGAATGAATATACTCAAAGCACTTAACAACAGTCCCTTACTGACCATAAGCCAAAATGGACAAGAAAATATAATAACACCCATGTCAATTAAGCAAGTTTCGTTACAGGTTTCAGACTTAGCAGAAACTGGACATGACAAAAACAGATAACAAGTAGGCATGTTCGTGAGCTCGATGCACTCACTACAGAGCATTGCATGATAAACTAAGCATACATACATCAAGAAGACATGGCATAGAAGCTAGACGTGGCAAGAGCAACAATATAGCATGCAAGGCTCAACTACAACAATCTTGGCAAAATCGAATAACATGTAAACAATCTTCCAGCAACATTTTATAGCAAAAGTAGAGCTCGATTGACTCAAGCTAATGCACTCCATAAATACAAACAAAAGCATGGATGGATAGAGAAAATCCATATGCTCAAAACACCCTTACTTGTCATGCTCAAAAGAGGCATATATATCTCTGAAACAACATGAACACATGGCATAAAAATAACAGCAGGGCCTGACTTAGTGAAATTACTAAGTCCCTGAAATCAGCAACATTATGATCCCTAGTTTGCATGCTTGTGTTAGTCACCACGGAGATCAAAAAAATACATGGCATACACCTCTGGAAAGATAACATGGCATATTACGAAACTCATGTAGGACTCAACTTCATAGGATGCACACATCAATCATGGCAAAAATGACAAAAGTGCATGTACTGATAATAATCTGGAACTAACATCACATAGCCCTCTTCCAACAGCATTTCGGGCATCAAGATGATCTCAAATGAAAATGATGCAATGGAATTAAATGATGTACTCATCGATATGAACAATTTGATATGCTACACGTCCAAAATAGAGCTACAGGTGCAAAGTTATGATGCGATGAACATGCAACACAATTACTGGGACTTAGGGAAAATTCAACCTCCGAGATTTCAGATCTAGGGGTCCGGCTCGCGGATCGAGGCGGCGCCGGAGCAACTCGCCGGAGTTGGAGAAGATGCCGGCGAGGGAGGGCCGGCCGGACCGGATCCGGGCCAGGCGACGCGGCGGACGAGGCGGCGAGGGGCGGCGCGGCAGGGGGCGGCGGCCGCGGTGGGAGGCGAGGTGGGCGGCGAGGCGCGGGCCGGCGATCGGCGGCGGGCGTCGACCGGCGCGGCCGCGGTGGCGCGAGGCAGGACCGGCGAGGGCAGGCTCCGGCTCGAGGGAAGGAGGAGCGGGCGCGGGCGGCGCGGCGGCTCGGGCCGCGGGGGCCGGGAGCGGGCTCGGCGGGCTTCGGTGGCGGCGGACGGCGGCGTGCCACGTGGCGCGCAGCGACTGGACGGGGCGCGGCGGCGAACGTGTCCGGCGCCGTCCGGACGTGTCCGGCGGTGCGGAGAGGAGCGGGGCTAGGGTTAGGGTGCGAAATGATCCGGGATTTCGGAGGGGGATGTGTTTTTATAGGTAGAGGGGGCTAGGAAGCTCCAAATGGAGTGCGGTTTTCGGCCACGCGATCGTGATCGAACGGCGATGGACATGGGAGTGACTTAGATGGGTTATTGGGCTGTTTTGGAGGGGTTTTGGGCTGCAACACACATGAGGCCTTCTCGGTCCCTCGGTTAACCGTTGGAGTACCAAACGAAGTCCAAATGATACGAAACTTGACAGGCGGTCTACCGATAGTAAACCAAGGCCACATGTCAAGCCTCGGTCCATTCCGAGAAAGTTTAATACCCGCTCATGGAGAAATGTAAAAGGGGACGCCAGGGAACATAGGAGCGCCGGATTGCAAAACGGACAACGGGGAAAATGCTCGGATTCATGAAACGAACACGTATGCAAATGCGATGCACATGATGACAAGATAAGAAATGCATGACATGAATAAAATGCAAAATGAAGGAAAACCCAACCACGGAGGAATATCATATCACATAGCCGGAAATGGCAAGAGTTGGAGTTACAAATATGGCAAGTTACATCCGTGGTGTTACCGAGCAGGACTCAACGTCCTGTCCGTCCAGACATTCGACAATCTCCAAGTGCCCTATGATCAGCTTCAGCCAACCAAGCCTTTCTCATGAGTCACTGACAGTTCCACTATTTCGATAGGGCAGGTCCGCCTTCCGGTCACCTTCGGGCAGCGCAATAACTACCGCACCGAGCTCATCGACTTCGACGTCGCCCACATTCGCCTGCCGTACAACGCCATCCTCGGGTACCCAGCCCTAGCCAAGTTCATGGCAGTGACTCACCATGGTTACAATGTCCTCAAGATGCCGGGAAGCGGTGGAGTCATCACCGTACCCTGTGAAGAAAGGGACGCAGTGTGCTCACTTGAGCGCGCGTTCCAAGCCGCAGCAATCGAAGACCCAGATCACAGGAGCGGAAGACTTCCCGAGGCGACCCTGAAGAAGAAGAAGAAGGCTTCGCCTGGCCCCAGCCATAAGGAGGCAGGCGCCTTCGGAGGTGTTGCGTCAGGATTTGTGCCCGATCAGGGAGTGCCACCCTCTCTCGCATAGGAAGGCGCGCCCGGCGCCCTCCTCGGGCAGGGCTCGGGGGCTCTTTCTTGGAGAGCCACCGACTTTGCCAAGGTCGCGAGGGAGGCGCTCGGGCACCACTTGGAGGGGTGCTTCCAGGCACGTTTCCCTCAGGAAGGTACAAGGCAAGGAAGACAAAACCCTCAGGAGTTCATCGCAAGAAACACCCAGGAGTTACAGGAGTCGAGAGTCATGCGCGGTAGCCCCCGCTTGCCCGCGGTAGCCCCACATCCAGGCGAGGATGGTGGGTTGCGCATCTGCATCGACATGCCAGGGCTCAACCGAGCCACGTCTCAGGAGCACCTCTGGCCTTCGCTCGTGGGGCGCTGCGAGGGACCACCTCACAGCTACGTTCGCATGCCTTTCGGCCTGCCGAACGCAGTCGCCGCTCATCAGCGCCTGCTGAGAAGCATTCTGGAGGCTCAGGAGGTCAGGCATCGTGCGGTCCTGGCGGAAGTGGAGATGGCCCTCGAAGACCTCCCCGTGCCCCCGGAGCCTCCCAAGGCTCCTGGGCCTGGGGGCTCGTGAGGTACGACGTCTCCACCGCGTATCGCCCGCTTCTTCAGCACCACTTCATCTTCAACGGCACCAGGTGACCTGTTTCAAAGTTCCATTTTAGCTGGGAGCGCCCACACGGCCGCATCATTCCCAGGCCGCGCGGGTCCGTCCCCGCGGCATGTATCCGTTTTGCTTATGCTCTTTACCTACCATGTTGGGGGCGCCCCTCGGGCCGCATCATCCCCAGGCTGCTCGGGCATGGCCCGGTGGCGTTTGCTTTTCCCGCGTCTACTTAAAATGAATATGCTCTTTCGCGCTTAATCTGGTTCCTATGATTATCACCTGCTGCTTATCGCAGACTTCTCCGCTCCCATGCAAAGTGCTTGCACGTTAAAAGGGGGGTACCTAAGCATCGCGACTCATGGGCTCCTACTGGCTCTCCAGCCCTCACCCCCTTGCCTTGACCCACGGCATCGCGACCTATCATACCAGCGGCGGCTGAGCTCGCTCGAGGGCCGGGACCTGAGGACGTAGAGCATTTGCATTCTAACCACCCTGCAGGAACACACCATTGATAAAGGCCCAGAGCCAGGCGCAACCCGCCTCGAGGTAGGGCCTCGTGAGTCCCGCGCTGGCTCACGAGTGCCCAGATACACCTCTCCTAGCCCTACCGTGCCGGCCACATGTCAGGGCGGGGCTGTACACGCCCCGGGGGCTCCTCCCGGAGGGGATCCCCCTCCCATGTATCAGTGGAAGCACCATGCTCCGTGCTGGCTGACGACACTGCCGAGGAGCGGCTATGCCCGTACACATACGGAACGGCTATGCTCCGCGCTGGTGATAAACAACTAAGGGCGGCCCACGGCCGTACCAACCTCAGGGAGCCCAGAGCTCAGTGTCCGGCACAGTCGCAACGCCTCCCCTCGGGAGTGCCGCGCGAGGGGGTTGGACACGGCGGCTACGCCCGGGCCTTGCCCGAGCGCACGCCACCTAGCCAGGTCCCTCGGACCTGGTCGTCGCGCGCCCTCCCCGAGCAGAGCCAAGGTATGAAAACCCATTTGAGCGTCAAGGGGGACTCCTGAGCATCGCGACTCAGGAGCCTAACTGGTCACGTAGCCCCTCACTCCTTAGTCCCGTCCTGGTTTCCGGTCGGGGCTAACGGCGGTTGAGCTATACGCGGGGCCGGGCCCTGCCGACGCAGAACGACCAATCGACTCCTTGCTCCCCCCTTTCCTACTTGTTGCTCGCACGTCAAGAGGGACTCCTGAGCATCGCGACTCAGGAGCTTAACTTTCCACGTAGCCCCTCACTCCTTAGTCCCGTCCTGGTTTCCGGCCGGGGCTAACAGCGGTTGAGGTATGCGCGGGGCCGGGCCCTGCCGACGTAGAGCGCAAACAAATAGGAGGGAAAAATGCAAACTCCAGGAAATTCAAATCAAATATTGCAAGCCATAGATTGTCTCACGATGCCAAACACAAGTTTAAATGCGAGGCATGGTGCATGTTGCAGGAATAAAAACAGGACAGAAGCCGTGAAGGGATCTCTCTCCAGTGGTGCCGTCGCCTGTGGTGGAGTCATGTTGGGCGACTCCACCTCCTGAGGCCGCGGAGCTGGCGGCACCGCGCCCGGGCAAGATGCTGAAGGAGCGGAACCTCCCCAGCAAAGCCTTGGCTCGGCCTTTCACGGCCTCAGCGGCAGCAGCGGCAAGGTCACCGCTCACGGGTTCCAGCAGGCTGTCGAAGTCGATGTTGGGGTCGCGCAGGTAGACGTGGCTGAGGACATGTGTCAGCGCCGCAGAAGACAGGGCACACGCCTCGGCCTCGACCGTGGGGCCAAGGCCGTCTGCGACATCTTCAAGCGCATTGACCAGGAAGGGGAGCAGCTTGGCGGGGCCGTCCTCCGCACCAGCCAACGGCTCCTCCAAGCCGCTCTCGTAGAGCGTCTTCAGTGTGGCGCGAGCCTTCTTCTCCAGCTTCGCGAAGGCCACCCGATCGTCCGCCAGGACCTTCGCCTTGGCGTCCAGCTGGGTCCTCTCCGCCTTCAGCGACCGCTCCAGCGTCTCTAATAGGCCGTGGCGGTCATCAAGCTTGGCGTCCCGGTCCTTGACGACAACCTCCCGAGCCTTCATCTCCCTTCTCCTTATCCAGGCGGCTGCGCACCTCCTTGGCGAGCTCGTCGCACAGGCCTTGCAGCTCGACCTCCAGCGCCTTGCAGCGGCCCTGAGCGGTTGCGGCGTCGCCCAGGGCAGCGTCGCGAGCGGCCTTGGCTTGGCTGGCGGCCTACTTCTCCCCATCGGAAGCCGACACGGCCTGGCTCAGCGCTGCTCGGACGAAGGCGGCAGACCGGGCCCAGCCAGAAGCTAGCTCCAGGCGCCCGGCCACTAGGCGAGGGTCCGCGCTCAGAAGATCCTCCCGCAGCTGGCTCAGTTTGTTGGCGACCTGGTCTAGGACGGTGGCAGAGGGAGCAGAAGAGACGGGAACCAGTGGAGCGGGCGGAGAGGACAGCAGCGTGATCACGGCTTGGTAGGAAGGAACCCCCTGGGCCTTGGCTGCCCCGGCTGCAGCATCGAGCGCAGTTGACTCCAGGGTCAACGGGGCCACGGGGGCTGACTCCTCGCCAAGGTGTCCCAGTTGGCCTTGCGAAGATGATCGGGCAGGGGAGGCGCGAGCCTCGCTGTCTTCTTTCCCAACGAATGAAGGCGTCGCCCCAGCAGATGGACTCGCCCCAGGCAGGGCCGCAGAAGCCCCTCTCAACCTCTTTGCTGCAGGTGCCGGCCTAGCAAAAGAATGCAGACGTCAAGCCTTGGCGGCAGAAACCAAGCAAAGCACGAATCAAGCACTTACTGGTCGTCGTTCGCGGACTCAAGCAACCGCCGGCCAAACTTGAAGCCCGAAAGCCTGCAGCTGGGGTCGGCCTTGGGAGGCCCGGAAGCAGAAGGCACGTCAGGAGGGCCGGAGCTGGCCTCAGACCGCCCAGGGACCAAAGCAGACCCTGGGGGAACCAGCCCCGACCTGCCTTTCCTTGTGACCAAGGGAGAGTCCTCCCCTCCTCGCCTGGTGCCGGCCTCATCGTCGTCCGGCATGGAGCGGAGGGTCTGGTACCTGCAACGAGGGAAGGACTCCCCCGACTCCTCGCCAGTCGCTTCAGAGTCAGACTCTTCCTCCTCTGCCTCTTCTTCCCCCTCACTCTTGCTGGAGCTGCCGGAGGACACGTTCACCATCGCCAGCGCCGCCAGATCCTCGGGAGCTTCCACAGGCACTAGCCCCTCACCATTGAAGGTGGGCATGGTGTTCACCACCTGCTCCCAGTCGTCACGAAGGAACAGGGGGACGGGGGCGCCCGCCGGGCTTGCCACGTCTCCCCTGACCAAGGAGTGGAGGGTCGCGACCAGATCCTCGTCAGTCAGGGCCTCGGAGCTCAGGCGCAAGATGGCGTCCGCTTCCCCAAGCCTCCACAATGCGAGCGACTGCTCCTGGAGTGGAGCCACCCGGTGCTCCAAGAACTCCCTCAGGAGCGTGTCCCCGGTCAACTTCGCCGCCCCTAAGTTGCTTGGCCTCAGGTCCACGTTCATCCTCTTCAGCACCGCCTTCGCACGGGGGTCGATGAGCTCCCCGCGGGACCACGCGTCAATGGCCTTGGGCTGCCCGTGGGCAACACCAGTCGGGGGTGGAGGCGCCCGACATCCACCATGACCCACTTGCTCCGGAAGCCTTCGATTCTCTTCCCAGGCTTCGAGATAGCATTGGAGTTGGAGTATGCGATAAAGCTTGCGCATGCAGAGATATGGCCGCGAGAAACCCGGAGGGAGAAATAGTGGCGCAGCAAGTCCACTAAGGGCTTTACCCCAACGTGAGCCTCACAATAGTAAGCAAAAATTGCCAGGAGAAGAATAGAGTTGGGGTGGAGATGCAGAGCCTGCAAGTTGTATTGGCGGAGAACAGCAAAGAAGAACTCAGAGAAAGGAGGCACTAAACCGGCGATGATGGCGCTCACAAAGAACGGATAGAAGGTGCTCCCCTTGCCCTCACGCTGGTCGGAGCCGGCCTTGAGCACAGTCGCCCCCTGGCTGCCCTGCGCCACCGTCATCAGGCGCGTGAGGGCGAGGTTCTTCTTCGACAGGTTCGGGGAATCCAGAGCCGGCGAGTACCAGGCATCGGTCGGGACTTGCGAGGCGCCATGGCGTGCCGAATGAGAAGGATTGAGACAGATCTGGAGGATTTCGGGAGCAAGAAGGAGAAGAGCGAGAAAGGGGATCTAGGGCGAGACAAACGAGAACACAGCAAGTAAGTCTGGCTCGGGCACCTCTTTTGTCAGATGGACAGTTGCCGAGGCATCGTGGGAAGCGCAGACGCCCACGTCCAATCAATCACCACGCGGCGCCCAAGGCCGCAGGCTATTGGGGCCCGTGGCGCTTCACGCTTGCCCCTTCGCTTCTCTGCTAGGCCAAGCCCAGGCGCGCCTTGGGCCCGGGGGCTACTGTCGGTGTTCTGGGAACGGGGTCCCCAAACTTGCCTGCCTGCGGCCTGCGGCGTGGCTCAAGTGGGGGCCCAGCGCGGCCCAGCTTCATCAGCTCAAGCTCAAGACCCTCGCGAGGGGAAAAGCCTCGCGGGGCGGACGACAGGAGGCTTCCTCAGGGGCAGCCTCATCAGGCGAGCTCGCGAGGAGGCGGAGAGATCAAGGCAGGGGCACCTCGCGAGGACCCCATGACGCAAGCCATGACGATCGAGACCATGCGGACGCCAGGCGGGCGCCGGCCTGTGCAGTGTCCTTATTTCCCCTTCGGTGCAAAGGGGGCAAGCACAGGCCAAGGCATCAGGCAAAGGTTACCATTCCGGTGCAATGAGACCAAGACCAGCCGAGCGGCAGGACGGAGGTCACCGTGGAGCCCAAGATGGCATCATCACCAGTGCTTTTGGCAGCCGAAGACCACCTTTGGTCAGGACAACTTGTACTAGATGTTCCCCTTCAAAATGGCCAATTGTTGGCGCCCTTCCCGCTCATTATTTGGGGAGAGGCCCAAATCCTCTATAAATAGAGCTAGCCACCACAGAGTAGAGGAGAGATCCAGACCAAGTAGAACACACCGCACCAGCTCAAGAACACCCTCGCGAGGCTGTTCTTCCCCTGTACTGTTCATCATCAGCCCCTGAGGCAATCCAACCCACCACACACTTGAGTAGGGTATTACACCACAACGGTGGCCCGAACCAGTATAAATCTTGTCCCCTTGTGTTGTTCATCATTTCCAGTTTAGATCACACAAGGAGATCGGATGTAGATCGGTAGGGGAGAGATCTCCGCGCGCACCCCAGAGTTTGAACCTTAAGGGTCTGTCGGAACCCGAAATCCGACAGTATGTCTTGCATGTGCATATCTGTGGTGACAATGGGATATCACGTGATCCACTTGATGTATGTTTTGGTGATCAACTTGTGGGTTCCGCCCATGAACCTATGCATAGGGGTTGGCACACGTTTTCGTCTTGACTCTCCGGTAGAAACTTTGGAGCACTCTTTGAAGTACTTTGTGTTGGTTTGAATAGATGAATCTGAGATTGTGTGATGCATATCGTATAATCATACCCACGGATACTTGAGGTGACATTGGAGTATCTAGGTGACATTAGGGTTTTGGTTGATTTGTGTCTTAAGGTGTTATTCTAGTATGAACTCTATGATAGATTAAACAGAAAGAATAGCTTAGTGTTATTTTACTATGGACTCTTGAATAGATCGATCAGAAAGGATAACTTTGAGGTGGTTTCGTACCCTACCCTAATCTCTTCGTTTGTTCTCCACTATTAGTGACTTTGGAGTGACTCTTTGTTGCATGTTGAGGGATAGTTATATGATCCAATTATGTTATTATTGTTGAGAGAACTTGCACTAGTGAAAGTATGAACCCTAGGCCTTGTTTCCTAGCATTGCAATACTGTTTACGCTCACTTTTACCATTAGTTACCTTGCTGTTTTTATATTTTCAGATTACAAAAACCTATATCTACCATCCATATTGCACTTGTATCACCATCTCTTCGCGGAACTAGTGCACCTATACAATTTACCATTGTATTGGGTGTGTTGGGGATACAAGAGACTCTTTGTTATTTGGTTGCAGGGTTGTTTGAGAGAGACCATCTTCATCCTACGCCTCCGACGGATTGATAAACCTTAGGCAATCCACTTGAGGGAAATTTGCTACTGTCCTACAAACCTCTGCACTTGGAGGCCCAACAACGTCTACAAGGAAAAAAGGTTGCGTAGTAGACATCAAGCTCTTTTCTGGCGCCGTTGCCGGGGAGGCTAGGTAAGCGGCACTCACACCCCGTCAACTAAGCTCTTTTCTGACGTCGTTGCCGGGGAGGTGAGTGCTTGAAGGTATATCTTTAGATCTTGCAATCGAATCTTTTAGTTTCTTGTTTTATTACTATTTTAGTTTATAAAAGAAAACTACAAAAAAATGGAATTAAGGTTGCCTCATATGCTTCATCTTTCTAATGTCTTCCATGAAAATAAGGATTCCGTTAATTGTGCTCAATTGCTAGAGGAAGAATGCATTAAAATGTTTGGCACTAAATCTTTGAATGTTGAGCATGATTGCAATGTTGTTAGTATAAATTCTATGAATATCCATGATGCTAATGATATGCAAAGCCACAAGCTTGGGGAAGCTATGTTTGATGAAGATGATATTTTCTATCCCCCAAGTTTGGATGAGCAAATTTATTATCATGAAAGCATGCCTCCTATTTATGATGATTATTGTGATGACACGTATGCTATAAAGAATAATGATTACCATGCAACTTGTCATCATGATTTTAATTTTCAATTGGATTATGCTTCACATGATAGTTATTTTGTTGAGTTTGCTCCAACTACTACTCATGAGAAGAAATTTGCTTATGTGGAGAGTAATAAAAATTCTATGCTTGTGCATCATGAAAATAGTACTTTATGAGACAATTATATTGTTGAATTCATTCATGATGCTACTGAAAATTATTATGAGAGAGGATCATATGCTTCTACATATTGCAATAATATCAAGTTTCCTCTCTTTGTGTTGAAAATCTTAAAGTTATGCTTGTTTTGCCTTCCTATGCTAGTTGATTATTGTTCCCATAAGTTGTTTGCACACAAAATCCCAATGCATAGGAAGTGGGTTAGACTTAAATGTGCTAATCATTATTTTTCATGATGCTCTCTTTATGTTTCAATTCTTATCTTTTATGTGAGCATCATTGAAATCATCATGCCTAGCTAGGGGCGTTAAACGATAGCGCTTGTTGGGAGGCGACCCAATTTTATTTTAGTTTCTTGCTTTTTGGTTCTCTTTAGGAATAAATAATCCATCTAGCCTCTGGTTAGATGTGGTTTTATGTTTTAATTAGTGTCTGTGCCAAGTAAGACCTATAGGATCTTCTTGGATGATAGTTATTTGATCTTGCTGAAAATTCCAGAAACTTTCTGTTCACGAAAACAATTGTTTAAAATCACCATAACGTGATAAAATACTGATTCCAATTGCATCAGATCAATAATCAAATTGTCTAGGTAGTCCTATTTTGGTAGAATTGTTGGAGTCGTATATGTTTGATACAGATTACTACAGACTATTCTGTTTTTGACAGATTCTGTTTTTTCGTGTGTTGTTTGCTTATTTTGATGAATCTATGGCTAGTAAAATAGTTTATAAACCATAGAGAAGTTGGAATACAGTAGGTTTACAACCAATATAAATAAAGGATGAGTTCATTACAATACCTTGAAGTGGTGTTTTGTTTTCTTTCGCTAACGGAGCTCACGAGTTTTCTGTTAAGTTTTGTGTTGTGAAGTTTTCAAGTTTTGGGTAAAGATTCGATGGACTATGGAATAAGGAGTGGCAACAGCCTAGGCTTGGGGATGACCAAGGCACCCCAAGGTAATATTCAAGGACAACCAAGAGCCTAAGCTTGGGGAAGCCCCGGAAGGCATCCCCTCTTTCGTCTTCGTTCATCGGTAACTTTACTTGGAGCTATATTTTTATTCACCACATGATATGTGTTTTGCTTGGAGCATCATTTTATTTTCTTTAGCTTTGCTTGTTGTTTAAATAAAATACCAAGATCTGAAATTCTTAAATGAGAGAGAGTCCTCACATAGCTACATAATTATTTAACTACTCATTGATCTTCACTTATATCTTTATGGAGTAGTTTGTCATTTACTCGTGTGCTTCACTTATATCCTATGAGTAAATGGTTGAATGATTTGAATATCATAAATCTGAAATTCTATATGTTTCATATGCCTTTCCCATGGGGAGTAATGCCTTCACATATAAGAAGTACAGGTGGTAAATTTTTTGAAGGTTAGCAAACATTGTATTGGTCACTTGAACAATTAATGAAAGAATATTGAAGGGAGAGAGATTTCACATATAAATATACTATCTTGGACATCTTTTGTAATTGTGAGCACTCATTAAAATATGACATGCTAAAAGGTTGATGTTGGACAAGGAAGACAACGTAATGGGTTGTGTTTTGTTATATCTGAAATAAAGTATATTGTCATGGATCGCCCAACACGTTGAGCTTGCCTTTCCCCCTCATGCTAGCCAAACTCTTTGCACCAAGTAGAGATACTACTTGTGCTTCCAAACATCCCTTAAACTAGTATTCCCATGAGAGTCCACCATACCTACCTATGGATTGAGTAAGATCCTTCAAGTAAGTTGTCATCGGTGCATGCAATAAAAATTGCTCTCTAAATATGTATGATCTTTTAGTGTGGAGAAAATAAGCTTTATACGATCATTGTGATATGGAAGAAATAAAAGCGACGGACTGCATAATAAAGGTCCCTATCACAAGTGGCAATATAAAGTGATGTTCCCTCGCATTAAGATTTTGTGCATCCAACTATAAAAGTGCATGGCAACCTCTTCTTCCCTCTGTGAAGGGCCTATCTTTTCTTTTACCTTATGCAAGAGTCATGGTGATCTTCACATTTCCTCTTTACATTTTATCCTTTGGCAAGCACCTTGTGTTGGAAAGATTCTGATATATATATCCAATTGGATGTAAGGCATCATGAACTATTATTGTTGACATTACCCTTGACGTAAAAGGTTGGGAGGCGAATCTATAAGCCCCTATCTTTCTCTGTATCTGATTAAAACTTTGGAACCATAAATATCGCGTGAGTGTTAGCAATTGTGAAAGACTATATGATAGTTGAGTATGTGGGGTTTGCTAAATTAAAGCTCTGACATAGACTCTTCCTAAAAATAAGATGAATTGTAATTGTTTGATGACTAATAACACGGTTTGTTAGTTTTCAAGGAAGTTTATGATCTATACTTTAACATGTGAATAGCTTGTTACTTGATCATGAAAAGTTCTATGAGTTGAGCTACTGTTATGACATATGATGATGCTAGAAAAGGTGATTGAAACTATAATTGATCAAACTTATGCACCTGCTAGCATTCACACTTCATAAATTATTTCTTTTATCATTTACCTACTCAAGGACGAGCAGGAATTAAGCTTGGGATGCTGATACGTCTCCAACGTATCTATAATTTATGAAGTATTCATGCTATTATATTATCCATCTTGGATGTTTAATGGGCTTTACTATGCACTTTTATATTACTTTTGAGACTGACCTATTGACCCAGAGCCCAGTGCCAGTTTCTGTTTTTTTTCCTTGTTTCAGTGTTTCGCACAAAAGGAATATCAAACGGAGTCCAAACAGAATGAAATCTTCAGAAAAGTTATTTTTGGAAAGAAAGCAATACGGGAGACTTGGAGTGCACGTCAGGAGATCAACGAGGAGAGCATGAGGCAGGGGGCGTGCCCACCCCCCTGGGCGCGCCCTCCACCCTCGTGGGCCCCTCGTGGCTCCCCTTACCGACTTCTTTCGCCTATATAATCCCATATACCCTAAAACCTTCGGGGAACAGAATAGATCGGGAGTTCCGCCGCCGCAAGCCTCTGTAGCCACCAAAAACCAATCGGGACCCTGTTCCGGCACCCTGCCGGAGGGGGGAACCCTCACCGGTGGCCATCTTCATCATCCCGGTGCTATCCATGATGAGGAGGGAGTAGTTCACCCTCGGGGCTGAGGGTATGTACCAGTAGCTATGTGTTTGATCTCTCTCTCCCTCTCTCTCTCTCTCGTGTTCTTGAGGTGATACGATCTTGATGTATCGCGAGCTTTGCTATTATAGTTGTATCTTATGATGTTTCTCCCCCTCTACTCTCTTGTAATGGATTGAGTTTTCCCTTTGAAGTTATCTTATCGGATTGAGTCTTTAAGGATTTGAGAACGCTTGATGTATGTCTTGCATGTGCGTATCTGTGGTGACAATGGGATATCACGTGATCCACTTGATGTATATTCTAGTGATCAACTTGCGGGTTCCGCCCATGAACCTATGCATAGGGGTTGGCACACGTTTTCGTCTTGACTCTCCGGTAGAAACTTTGGAGCACTCTTTGAAGTACTTTGTGTTGGTTTGAATAGATGAATCTGAGATTGTGTGATGCATATCGTATAATCATACCCACGGATACTTGAGGTGACATTGGAGTATCTAGGTGACATTAGGGTTTTGGTTGATTTGTGTCTTAAGGTGTTATTCTAGCACGAACTCTATGATAGATCGAACGGACAGAATAGCTTAGTGTTATTTTACTACGGACTCTTGAATAGATCCATCAGAAAGGATAACTTTGAGGTGGTTTCGTACCCTACCATAATCTCTTCGTTTGTTCTCCGCTATTAGTGACTTTGGAGTGACTCTTTGTTGCATGTTGAGGGATAGTTATATGATCCAATTATGTTATTATTGTTGAGAGAACTTGCACTGGTGAAAGTATGAACCCTAGGCCTTGTTTCCTAGCATTGCAATACCGTTTACGCTCAGTTTTACCATTAGTTACCTTGCTGTTTTTATATTTTCAGATTACAAAAACCTATATCTACCATCCATATTGCACTTGTATCACCATCTCTTCGCCGAACTAGTGCACCTATACAATTTACCATTGTATTGGGTGTGTTGGGGACACAAGAGACTCTTTGTTATTTGGTTGCAGGGTTGTTTGAGAGAGACCATCTTCATCCTACGCCTCCCACATATTGGTACGGCGCTGGTTTTAGATGCTGTCGCAAGGCGAATACACAAAATTGAATAAAGCACGGCAACTGTTGGAATGAAATCGAACGACAGTTCCTAACCAGCAATCAGAGTTGCAATTCTATCAACGATATACCATGTGATAAATAATACTGTCGTACTACTTATACACACAGGACACTTGTTTCAGCATGCCAGATTATTACATCAAAATCTCTCGGAGGATAGATCAGTTCGGTAGTTGCGTGCTGCTAATTTCAAAGTTGATTTGGACCAGCTATCCTTGCCGAGAAAGTTCGATTTTGACATCATCCCCTACCGCAAGATATGATTTAGATTTGAACCTTGACCATCCTTTAGCATCAATCATCATGCGACCATCCTTTATACTTACGGTATATTGAGCAGGTTCATTCGCACCATGGTTGCGCATGGTAAGAGAAACTTGGCCGCGGTCGCCCGGATTGTTGAACGACTCCCTCGTTGCTCTAGGAATTCTCTTTTTGCAAACAAGAAGACATACCCAAATAGTTAGATCAACACAGTGAATCATGTGAAACAACATGGAAAGAAAAAAGAACGAAGCACTTGGGCGGCCAATGCTTACCAAGAAGGTGGACATGTCGGTTTTTGTAAGGACTTTGGTATATGAAGTGCGAACTGCAGCCCAGTCTGTTGCTGGTGCAACTGCACGGGCCGGAGCAGATGCAAGTGCAAGTGTTGGTTTAGGTGCTGAAGCCGCTGCTGCTGCCGGAGATGGTGCTCCTTGTAGAGCTGGTGCCGGTGTCGATGCGTGATCCTCCGGTAGATCAGACTGATCCGCTGACGCGGTCGGTGCCCAATCCTCAGCTGGATCAGACTGAGCTACTGTCGCTGTCAGTGCTAGAGCAACTGTCGGTGCTCGATCTGTGCGAGACAGGGGCGATCGTGTCTGGTCTGCTATGATCAACTTTCTAACTTGACTAGGATCCGTGACCGTGATCCAGTTTTTTTCTTCATTTCTTTTAAATGCGAGAAGGACTAATTGTGGCGTTTTTGTTAAACCAAACTGTAGTTCATCATAGGGATTTAGCTTGTACTCAGACAATAGACTCATCCAATTTTTTCCAGTAATATAAGTGATGGACAGTGCCTTCGTTACTGACACGACATAAGAAGTGAAACCTGCAAAATTAGCCATCGTAGAGCAAACCAAATGGTTTATTCTGTGATGAATGTCACATGGAAAAACCTACATCGTAAAATTGCAGGAAAAGAAAGAAAACCTGACATTAAACCAATAAGATTTAGATAGTAAATCAATAAGATTTACTTGATGTGATACGAGTGAATCCTTACCAGGAAATCACTATGTTGAAGTACTAAACAGAAGATTGATCGTCCAACTACGTGTGGCATGCAGGGGCCCTGCCTACTCCCACCAGCAGGACAGTCCAAAGGTCGTGACAGATCGTATGGACCGAACATCCATGGGACTGGAAATCCTGGCGAGTGCGATAAACCCTGCAATGCATACAGATATTGGAGTGTAACCATAATTGATAAACCGTCCTCACAAAAAATACGATCTGGATACTTCAAAATATATATACTGAATTGAGTGGACAGACATTAACATAGACCGTTCTCAGGATTGGCCACACACCAAAAGCGGCAGTACTAATATACAATACAGGGTTCACAAACACAAATCAAGTACTGAACAATAGTACTTACTACAGACAAGCAAAGTTGCACTAACTAAACTCTGCAGACTATTTCTTGCCACCGACCTACGGGATGAACCCCGCATAACTGACTAGGCCATGGACTTCGTGTGAGATGTCTACACGCACCATCACCATCTTGTCAACCTTGGAGAACCTAACAGAGTGGTCTTTCCACTCATAAACATGATGATGAAGACAGGTCGCATCAGATTTGTTGGGAAGCTTTACAAGAACCACACCCTTCGTAATCGAAGGCACGGCCAAGAAATTGTTGTGGTCAAGTACAGCCTCGAGAACACGCCTGACAACAATGCTACCGGAAAACACTAGTTCAGGACACGTGGCGACAAGGACACAGCAGCTGGATAGTTCAGCAGTAGAACTCATCATCAGGTCTTCCAGTTCACACGGCATGACTTTGAGAACTTCATCTCCACCGCGGACCTGGTTCTAATTCAAACAGAAACCATATTTTATTACTACCTCCGTTTAGAAATATAAGATGATTTTCGATATTATACTCCATATATGATTACATATACGCACAGAAATGAGTGAACAAAGACAATAGAACATGTCTTCAAAGGCATGAGAGCAGAGGGATTACATGCAAAATCCATAACACAAGTTACTGAGGCAAATATACCCTCTTAAAAGGTAGCATTGATGTTCATAAAGTACTCCCTCCGTCCCAAAATTCTTGTCTTAGATTTGTCTAGATACGGATGTATCAAGTCACATTTTAGTATTAGATACATCCGTATCTAGACAAATCTAAGACAAGAAATTTGGGACAGGGGGAGTAGTTGAAAGTAATCTATAAGCAATCAGTGTCAACCTCTCGCATGTTTTGGTCAAATGAGGAATTTAGAACCGTCATTTGGCACACAAAAATCACATGCAAGATCACCCAGAAAGTTGTACTACTAGTACTAGTACTGCGTGTTAGATGAAAAAACACGATCAAGATCGAGAAAAAGATCGTCAAGAAGAAATATTACCTGGACTTGCTTAATGAGGGATCACGGAAAGGGGGGCTTGGACAGGGCGATGGCTTTGAGCTTGTCTGCGGTAGTCTCGGCGGGGTGCTTGCGCTTCTTCGTACCATGAGCCTCGACGGTTTTGGCCGAAGCCATAGACATCACTTCGGCCAGTGCTCGAGCGTACATCAAGAAACTGTCAAATAGAAATAAAAGAAACCATAATCACAAACCCAAAAGAAGAAAAGAGAGGTAGTTATAGGATCAGTCTCGGGGTTGCAAGACTGGGCCTTGGCCAGAATCAACACCATTGATGCGCTCACCTTTCCTTCTTTGGGAGAGTAGAACAATGGCAGAAGCAGGTCGGGGTTTTCTTGAAGAAATGAGGAACAAGATGAAGCAGAAGCGAGGGTTGGGTAGAGAGGAAGCTGAGAGAGAAGAGTGAAATGTTTGTTGCTTCGTCCGTCCAACTTACTGCTGGAAAGGAGGGGGTTTTGTGATTTGACGGCTCATTGGGCATTACTGCGGCGCTTCGATCGGGGTAGTCTACCGTCACTCTACTACGGAGTAATTTAGTGCATGGCTGGTGGACCCCGATGCTGGCTGTCCCACACGTCGGCGAAAGTGAGTAATTTAGTGCATGGCTGGAGGAGGATCCGCACGGTAGAGCGTGTCCACTATTTTTCAGAAGAAAAAAATGATTACAGCAAGCGTTTCCACTCTTACGACGGAGGAGTGCGAAACATGGCAGCCACTTGAACATACACAGTGCTCCTACTACTAGGCATGTGCAGTGGTTCATACGTCAGTACTACACAATCTTGTTGCTAGTGTAGTAAGATATGACGATAACAAATGATGTTGTGCGCATATCAACTACTCCTATATGTAACATAGTACCGCTTTTTCAACTGTCCGGTCGAGAATGAACAGTGAGATCAATGTTAACAAAACTAGGTCCACAGCGCACGGAGAGTACGGTGCTACACTACTCCACGAAACATGAACCATATGAAGCACGAATAGTGTTAGGCAGGGTGTATGAAGGGTGAACGGGATGGGAGCAAAATTTCCCTTCTCGACCCACTTTGGGGTGTTTGGCAGAGTGCATGAAGGGTGCATGAGTCCACACTAGTAGGTTGACAAAAATACACGAAGAGGAAACAACTATATTGAGATGAGAATGCAACCAAAAACACCCACACGCTTTGTGCTACAGTGACTGATCTGCACCGTCTGAGTTTGATCCAACGGTCATGTTGCAACGAGACATGGACATGCCCATGCAGAGGGCGCCTAAACACCACCGAAGTCCCTCTGCTTCTCGAGGCGCACGACGTTGGTGATGCAGGGTGCAACCGGCCACAGAGCCCGCTCCCAGTCGACGGGAGCCAGCTCGTCAAAGACGGCGTCCAATGGCACGAATGGATTCCGGTGACGGGTCCCTGAAAGGATTCGCCCGGCAACGGCGACGGCAGCTGATGACCCACAAGAATAGGGGATCTATCGTAGTCCTTTTGATAACTAAGAGTGTCGAACCCAACGAGGAGCAGAAGGAAATGATAAGCGGTTTTCAGCAAGGTATTCTCTACAAGTACTAAAATAAGTGGTAACAGATAGTTTTTGTGATAAGGTAAATGGTAACGAGCAACAAGTAACAAAAGTAAATAAGGTGCATCAAGGTGGCCCAATCCTTTTTGTAGCAAAGGACAAGCCGAACAAACTCTTATAATAGGAAAAGCGCTCCCGAGGAGACATGGGAATATCGTCAAGCTAGTTTTCATCACGTTCGTATGATTCGCGTCCGGTACTTTGATAATTTCATATGTGGGTGGACCGGTGCTTGGGTGTTGTTCTTACTTGAACAAGCATCCCACTTATGATTAACCTCTATTGCAAGCATCCGCAACTACAACAACAGTATTAAGGTAAACCTAACCATAGCATGAAATATGTGGATCCAAATCAGCCCCTTATGAAGCAACGCATAAACTAGGGTTTAAGCTTCTGTCACTCTAGCAACCCATCATCTACTTATTACTTCCCAATGCCTTCCTCTAGGCCCAAATAATGGTGAAGTGTTATGTAGTCAACGTTCACATAACACCACTAGAGGCTAGACAACATACATCTTATCAAAATATCAAACGAATACCAAATTCACATGACTACTAATAGCAAGACTTCTCCCTTGTCCTCAGGAACAAACGTAATTACTCACAAAGCATATTCATGTTCATAATCATAGGGGTAATAATATGCATATAGGATCTGAACATATGATCTTCCACCAAATAAACCAACTAGCATCAACTACAAGGAGTAATCAATACTACTAGCAACCTACTAGCACCAATCCCGGACTTTGGGACAAGAATTGGATACAAGAGATGAACTAGGGTTTGGAGATGAGATGGTGCTGGTGAAGATGTTGATGGAGATTGCCCTCCCCCAATGAGAGGAGCGTTGGTGATGACGATGGTGATGATTTCCCCCTCCCGGAGGGAAGTATCCCCGACAGAACAGCTCTGCCGGAGCTCTAGATTGGTTCCGCCTCGTGGCGGCGGAGTCTCGTCCCGAAAGGTTGCTTCTGATTTTTTTTCTCATCGAAAGACTTCATATAGGAGAAGATGGACGTCGGAGACCCACCAGGGGGCCCATGAGGTAGGGGGCACGCCCTAGGAGGGGGGGCGCGCCCCCCACCCTCGTGAGCAGGGTGTGGCCCCCCTGGACTTCATCTTTGGCGAGCATTTTTTTATTTTAAGATGTTCCGTGGAGTTTCAGGACTTTTGGAGTTGTGCAGAATAGGTCCCTAATATTTGCTCCTTTTCCAGCCCAGAATTCCAGCTGTCGGCATTCTCCCTCCTTATGTAAACCTTGTAAAATAAGAGAGAATAGCCATAAGTATTGTGACATAAAGTGAAATGACAGCCCATAATGCGATAAATATCGATATAAAAGCATGATGCAAAATGGACGTATCAACTCCCCCAAGCTTAGACCTCGCTTGTCCTCAAGCGAAAAGCCGATAACAGTAAATATGTCCTCATGTTTAGAGGTAGAGGCGTCGGTAAAAATAAAATACGGACATGAAGGCATCATGATTATTCTCATAACAGCAACATATATTGATTTTGTCATATGATTACATATGTTCAAGTGATGATCAATTCATAATGCAAAAGTATAAATCATAAACCTTATTGAGCACTAACAAACTATAACCTCAGTCATTGAAGCAATTGCAATTTATCATAACATCGGGAAGAGTCTATGTCAGAGCTTAAAAGCAAGTCTAACATATTCAACTATCATCTAATCTGTCGGTGTACTAGAGTAGGGGTACCCTAGTATCCCGAACTTGTGCACGGGCAGTTGCAGCACCCCGCGGTAGGGCTTTCCAGGTGACCGCCAAGGTCCTCCGTGGTTCCTTTGGAGCCATTCAAGAACAAAGTATTTAAGCCAAGGAGACAAGGCCCGGCAAGAAGAGCTTCCCGGGAAGACCACTCGAAGCACAAGATCCCGGCAATAGGAGCTTGCCGGGAAGACCAACCAAGGCATCTCAAGGAACTTGCCGCGACGCGCCGCACGTCCCGGCAAGGCCCGATGAGCGGCGATCTCCCGGGCGCGACAAGACATCGACCGCGGCAAGGCGTTTGCCGCGGCAAGCTACCACCCCGTGCCCACGCTCCAGCTCATCCACCAACGTGTCGCTCTGGGACCCTTCCAGGCGCACGTGGCGGGAGGCTGTGCAGCCAGGGGTATGCGGTGGCAAGCAGCGCTGACAAGATAGCCATCGTGGCGAACGGTGGCGCCCCTGACGGTCTCTTTTCGCACTGTTTGGGCGTCGCAGACGGGCATTTAATGCACTTGTCCCCTGCCGTCAGGGTTAGGTATGATACACTGTACAGCCACTGTACATGTAGCTGTACCTACCGCAACCCTTTTCCATTTTTACCCTTGTCTATGTTGCCACCTATCGGTGACCCCTTGAGCATATAAAAGGAGGCCCATGCGCACGTAGAGGGAAAAAAGGAACCGGAAGAACGCTCACGCTCGGTATCGTTAGCTGCTGGTGTGTATTGTAGCACTCAGCGCTCCCGAGCAAGAACTCAATACAATCCACAAAGCAGCAGTAGGGTTTTACACATTCGTGCGGCCCGAAGCTGGGTAAACTGCTCGTGTGCCTTGCCTCGATCCGCTCTTCGTGCGACCTCCGCACCCCGCCGAACCGAAAGGGGCTCGGTCCCCATAGGTGCTCGTGGAAGCAGTTTCCCCGACATCTTTGGCGCGCCAGGTAGGGGGCGTCGAGGTTGTGTGAACCTGATTCGGCGTGCACACGAGCTAGATCTTCATCATCTTCATCGACATGCCGCCGAAGAAGAAGGCTTCGGAGGTAGCTGCTCCGTCCACGTCGAACCCACCGCCCCCGGAGCAAACGGGCGGTGGGGTAGACGCCGGCGGAAGAACGGGCGCCGACGAGGGAGCTCACGCTGCCACGGCGTCCGAACATGCACCGCGCCCATCTCAGGAGGCGCGGGACCGGCAGCGTCATGGTACTCATGGTACCATACGCTCGCTGGACCCAGATCGAGCTGGCAGATCTCGGGATGCTCAAAACCAGCATGCGCGCCAACATGCTGGCGCGAGCGAGGCACGGTCGCCTGGACGGAATACTGCTCCTTCTAACATAGTTAGAAGTCCGAGCGTATCCCGCTCCACACACCGTTCGCCGCCGCTACCCGCCACTCCAGCAGAAGCTTTGGCACGAGCTCAACTGCTCCTAGACTACCTCCAACGGCGGACAAGATCGACGACTGGAGGGCCACCATTCAGAGTCTCATCGGCTTCGCCAACGGCGACACTCCACGGCAGCCTAGTGCATCGCAGCCGCGGCAGGTCGGCCAAGCACGAGCCGATGGCGACAAGACTGGTGGGGGTGCAACCACCGTGCACTCTCCGCCCCGAAGGCCAAGTTCACCGACTCGCCGGGTCCACCATGACAACGACTCCACCGCGTCATCAGATCCGCGAGCTCGTCGCGATCAGCGCCAAGTTCTTCACAAACGGAAGCAAGAAGACGCTCGTACTCGCATCGAGCGCCGAAGAGAAGCGCGGCGTCAATCAGACCAGCGCGCTGAGCCCTCTGTCGACATGCATGCGCCAGGGGAACCAGGCGACCTGCCGTACGCGGTAGACTGCCCTGCGTTCACTCATGAGCTGCGGCAAGTCCAGTGGCCCAGCACGAAGAATTTCAAGCCAGACGTACCAGAGAAGTACGACGGCAAGTCGCATCCGTCAGAGTTCCTCAGCATCTACACCATCGCGGTGCAAGCTGCCGGGGGGCGGGATGACAAGATCCTTGCCAACTACTTCCTGCTGGTGCTCAAGTCCAACGTCAGGTCCTGGCTCATGCACTTGACGGACAACTCCATATCCTCCTGGGCAGACCTATGCCATCAGTTTGTTGGCGCCTTTACAGGCGGCCACAAACCTCATGGCCAAGAGAGTGACCTTCATCTGCTCGTCCAGAGGGAAGGAGAGCCCCTGCGCAAGTACATTCAGAGATTCAGCCATGTACATTACAACATCCCAGATGTCCACCCCGCCACGGTCATCAGCGCGTTCCATCAGAACGTGCGTAACCGCAGGATGCGGGAGGAGATGGCGATGTGCAAGATCAAGGACGTCAGCGAGCTGTACGCCCTGGCCGACAAGTGTGCATGTGCTGAGGAAGGGAGGAGACTCCCCGGAGAGAATACCGGGGCAGGAGGATCTGACAGTGATGATGCTGCCCCGGCAAAGAAAAACCGGCGGCGGAACAACAGGAAGAAGAAAAACAAAGATGTGCTAGTTGTTGAGCAGTCCGGCAACGAAGGTGGCGCCAAGAAAGCCGAAGCTACCAACAGCCAGGCTGTGGCGGTCGCCGACAAGCAGGACGGCACCAACAAACAGTACTGCAAGATCCACCGCACCAAGGGCCATGACCTCCAGAGCTGCAAGAAGGTCGAGCAGCTTGTCGAGCTGCAGAAGGCCGAATACGAGCGACGCGACAAGGAGAAAGCCCAAGGAGGTGCTGGAGGATCCGGCGTGAAGCGCCCCGGCCGGGGAGGACGCCGCGGCAAGGCCAAGCAGCGGCAAGGAGACAGACCTCCCCGCGGCCGCGACAAGGATGAAGATGACGACGACAACGACGAAGACATGGATGATGCCGAGACCAGCGAGCAGGAGTTCCAGAAAGCCACAGAGGTCTTGTGCGTTGACGGCGGTGCTTCTCTGCATACTTCACACCGCCAACTCAAGCAGTGGGTGCGGGAAGTCAATGCGGCAGAACCACCCATCGAGTCACGCAAGCTTCTGAAATGGTCCAGCACGCCTATCATCTTTGATATTGAGGACCACCCAGATCGCACAACTGCGGTCGGGTGCTTGCCGATGTTGGTTTCACCAACCGTCCGCAACCTCAAGGTCACTAAGATGCTAGTTGACGGCGGGGCCGGCTTGAACCTGATCTCCTCCGCTGTACTCCGGAAACTCCAAGTCCCTGACAGCAAGCTCGAAGAGACTGGCACATTCCAAGGATTCAACCCGGGAAGGAGCAAGCCGAAGGGGAAGATCACGTTGCCAGTGACATTTGGCAGCGAGTTGAACTTCAGAACTGAGAGGATAAATTTTGACGTTGCCGATTTTCCATTGCCTTACAATGGGATTCTCGGCCGTCCAGCGCTCGCCAAGTTCATGGCAGCCTCTCACTATGCATACAACATGCTGAAGATGCCAGGCCCGATAAGTGTCATCTCTGTCCCTGGTGACAAGAAGGATGCTCTTATCTGCGCCGACAAGATTTACCGGGAAGCAGCGGCCACAACAGATCGCGAGACACTTGCCGCTGAAGCTCCCGGGGGGAAGAAGACCAAGTCCGGCAAGAGTTCTGATGCCCACTCCGGCAAGCGCACCTCTTCGGAGTGCTGCGCTACCGTCGAGGACGCACCATCGAGCTCCACCGGCAAGTATAAGAAGACAATGGCAGCTCCGCCAGCGGCCAAGAAGGTGTCCGCCAAGGAGGACAGCACTGGTGGTACCTTCACCATCAGTGCCACTCTCGACCCTAAATAGGAAAGCGCGCTCATTGCTTTCCTGCGGGCGAATGTCGATGTGTTTGCGTGGTAACCATCTGTCACAGCCCTAGAATTGCTAGTGGTTAGTTGCATCTGTGAGCATCCATGCATCATGTTAAATTCCAATTAAAGTTGAAATGGGGATGACAGAAACCCCCAGCACCCCTGAATCCAACTAGGGTTGTTAAAATACTTTTTCAATGAACCTGAAATGCCCTTCAAAAATGTTCATCATCTTTGCCTTGGTCTAGAACCTCTGACAAAAATGGTTCACATTTTTCTAGGACAACATTGGGTCACTGAATTAAATCATATGATATTTGCATTTGGGCATTTAATTGCTATATAACACTTAAAATGTCCAAATATTCATGAACTAAAATGTTTACTGTTGGAAATATTCCAAACAGTAGCCCTGAGTAGTTTCATGAATTTTGAGATTGTTTTGGTATTTTTAATAAAGCCTCAAGTTACAGAATAAATAGAAAACAGAAATAAAAAAAAAGAAAGGGACTTACCTGGCCCAGCTTACCTGCACTATAGCTGGCCCAGCCCACCTGGCGACTTGCCAGTCACCCTCCTCCTTACGCCAGAAGGACGCCGGCGTGTCGCCTGTGCGCGCACCTGAGGCCACCTCCTGCTTCCACCTCCATTCTGCCTCCCTGCTCGCTTCGCCGACCCCCTGGAGACGCCACGCGGCCCCCTCGACGCTCTTCTCTCTCTCCCGTGCCTCTCCCTTCCTCTGGCTCCCTCTCCCTCTCTTCCCCGAGCGACCAGAGTGCCGCCGTCGACGCCGCTCGTCACCACCGCGGCCACCAGCATCCCCACGCCCAGCCAGTTAGTGACCGAGCTCCGCCTCCTTGCGCTGAACCTCCCCACCGAAGGAAGCGGGCCCGGACGGCCTCCATCGTCTCACCGTCGCTTTCTCCACCACCGGCCGCCGAGGATCTTCACCGTCGATTCACGCCGTCAAGGACGTCCCCGAGCCCACTGACCTACTGCGCCGACTCCCTGTGAGCTCCTGGTTCTTTCCCCGTGCTCGCCCCCTCCGTTCCCGTCCTCTAGGCCCGATTCCCAACCATGACCGAAGCCTCTCGCCTCCGGCCATGGCGTAGCCGTGGCCATAGCCGCGCACGCTCACAACCGAGCACACAGCCGTGCTCAGTGCGCTCCCAGGAGGTCGTAGCACCTCTCTTTGCCTCCTGCCGTGCTTCCTAACCCCGAAACCCAGTTCGCCCGAACTCCGGCCGCCGCCAAGGTCGACGCCGGCACCGTTTCCGGCCACCCGCGGTCCAACCACCACCGCCACTCGATGCGGGGGAGCGCCCGCAGCACGTAGGTGCTCTCCGCCGCCGATTTGGTCATCGGGGGAGCATTTCCGAGCTGCCCCGCCGTCTCTGTCGTCGCCGGCGACGAGTCGCCGGCGGGTTGGACCAAGTTGACCCCGGTTTGACCTCCCCTGGGTCCTGACGTGTGGGCCCAGGCCCCTGCTTAATTAGTGTTAATGTAATTAGTGTTAATTAACTTAGTTAACCCACTGACCCGCTGACATGTGGCCCCGGCCCTGCTAATTATTTAGGATTAGTATTAACTGTTTTAGTTAAACTAATTACACTGACACACGGGACCCACAGGTCAGATTTGACCTGGACCGCGCCCCGTTGACCTGCTGACGTCGTGATGATGTCAGGCTGACGCAGTAATCCTTTTCTGAATTTAAATAAATCTTAAATGATTTGTTTAATTCAGAAAATATCCAAAACTTTGAAAAATCATAGAAATTAATCTATAGCTCCAAATGAAAAGATTTATATATGAAAAATTATCAGAAAAATTCAAGGAATCCATCTGTACCATTTTCATGCATGTTTGAACAATGTTGTCCTCTGTTTTGGACAAAACAAATAAAGGACATTTAAATAATCATATATGGAGTTGGATTTTGAATCATGTATTCAAACCAACTTCATTTAAATCATAGCTAGATGCATTAGCTCAAATCACAGCATATTGCCATGTCATGATCATGCATCATATTGTGGCATTGCATTGATTGTGTTCTTTCTCAGTTGCCGGTGTTTGTCCCCTCTCGATAGATGATGTGCCGACGATGAGATCGATGACACTGATGAAGAACTATATTATCTTCAGAAGTGCCAGGCAAGCAAAAACCCCTTGTTCATTCCGATAAAATCCCACTCTCTCGCCCCTGCTCTCTTTTATTGCATTAGGACAACAACGACTCATGTGTTACTTGCTGCGGTAGCTGAACCCCTTTATCCTTTGCATGACCTGTCATTCCACAGTAAATAGATGAAACCCACTAGCATGAGTAGGAGTTGTTTGAGCCCATGTTGTGCCTACTCATTCATGCTTGTTTGTCATGCCTGCTACTGCTTAGAGTTGAGTCGGGTCTGATTCATCGGGAATGAATTGGAATGGTGATGAACATGTCCTATTGTGTGTGAACTAAGTGTGTGAACACGATTTGGTAAAGGTATTGGTGAGAGGCCATGTAGGAGTACATGGTGGGTTGTCTCATTGAAGCCGTCCTCAGGAACTGAGTTCTGTGTTTGTGATCCATGAACAGTTACTACCACACATTGGGATCCTTAATTGACTCTCTCGGCTTCTTGATCACCCTTGTCCTCTGTCCAGGAATTGCAAGTAGTTTCTGGTGTTTGTAGTATGCTGGGGGCCGCACGCAGTGCTGACCATAGGGGTGGGCTGTGTTGCGGTAGGCACGTGGCCCGGTGTACCGATTCGCCCGTTTGGTGTCTCGGGAACCCTGCACACATCGTTCGGGGCCGTTAGTGGAAACCTCGGCCGGACTCCCTGCGGATGGAACCCGAATAGGCGATAAACCTGGACTAGAGACTTGAGTGTTTAGGTAGGCTGTGGCCGACACCCTCGCTGGGCTTCCGCTTGAAGGTTGCCGAGTACATGTCGTGTAAACGGCGGTAAGTGGTGAGAGCGTGTGTGAAGAAGTACACCCCTGCAGGGTTAACATCATCTATTCGAATAGCCGGATTCCTCAGATATGGAAACTTGGACCCCTTGCATACTTCATAGACAAGTGAAAGTGGATACTCTAAAATGCGCAAGATAAGCGTGAGTGCTATGGATGGCGTTCTCGTAGGGAGACGGGAGCGGATCCATAGTGGTGTATTGGTATGGTGAATATGTGGACTCGTGTGCGCCACCTCAAAGAGTTACTTGCAGTCATAGTTCAGGATAGCCACCGAGTCAAAGCTGGCTTGCTGCAGTCAAACTCCACTACCCCCTTTTGATACTGATGCATATGTAGTTAGATCTGATGTAAGTCTTGCTGAGTACGTTTGTACTCACGTTTGCCTATTTTATGTTTTTGCAGAGAGACGTCAGTCTCGCTAGTAGTTCCGTGTGGACTTCGACGTTTAGCTTGTTACCTCAGCTACGATCTTGCGCCCTCGGCAGGATCTGGTAGATAGTCAGGCTTCTCAGCCTTTTTCATTTGTAGATGTCTGTACTCAGACATGTTAAGCTTCCGCATGTGTTTGACTTGTATGCTCTGAATGTTGGGTCATGAGACCCATGTTTGTAATATCTCGCTCCTCGGAGTCTAATGAATAAATACTTTGAGTCGTAGAGTTATGTTGTGATGCCATGTTGTATTTACTCATACCGGGCATATTGTGTGTATGATTGAAATGCTTGGTATGAGTGGGATCCGACTATCTAGTTGTTTATCCTTGGCAGCCTATCACATGGGGAAATGTAGTCTAGTGCTTCTGAGCGACAGTAGTCCGCTACAGCCCGGTTCACCGGAGTCCTGCTAGCCCAGCACTACTGCTCAGGACACTTGACTGGCCGGCATGTGTTTCACTTCGTTCCTGTGTCTGTCCCTTCGGGGAAATGTCACACGGTGACTTCTGGAGTCCTGCCTAGCCTGCTACAGCCCGGGTCACCGGAGTCCTGTTAGCCCAGTGCTACAGCCCGGATTCACACGTTGATGACCGACATGCTCGATGTGATTCATGTATGCCTGTCCTCATAGGTTAGCGTCGCTTTGGGTTCACGACTAGCCATGTCGGCCCGGGTTCTCTGTCATATGGATGCTAGCGACACTATCATATACGTGAGCCAAAAGGCGCAAACGGTCCCGGGCCAGGTAAGGTGGCACCCGTGAGAATACCGTGCGTGAGGCCGCAAAGTGATATGATGTGTTACATGCTAGATCGATGTGGCTTAGGATCGGGGTCCTGACAGCGTTGGTATCAGAGCCTGACTGCCTGTAGGATTACCAAGCCAAACTGGTCGAAGTTGAGTCTAGAAATGCTCTAGTTATATAAGGGAATTGATTGTGGAAGGGAACGTAAGGCTCTTTTTACTCCTTTACCTTATGCCCTTCTGATCTGAGTCATCCTCTTCCTTTCTACGGGGATTAAGAACTAGGCTTCTCTTCTATCTCTCAGGATGACGTGTTACTAAACCGTAGTTGCCTAGGATTGTTGAGTTCAAGCCCCTGATCAGTTTCTACTACTTCCATATGTTCATAGCTGGTCTCAGAACATTGATATTGTGATGATGAGTGGTTATGCCACCATTTTGCAGGATGTCTCAAATCATTTTGAGCATTTACAGTCGTTATGCTGTCTGAGTCATCCCAGGTTTCTAAATAGTCTGATGCATTTGCAAATTCCTTCCTACCGTTCTGAAGTTCCTTTGTGCCGGATCAACCACACTAATTGGTGAGTTGAGGTACTCTGTTGCCTCGACATATATGTCGGAGTTGCTAGTATGACCCTAGGTGTTTTAGGGAGTCACCTAGTAATCTAGCATGTTTTGTGTTCCCAGTGTGATGAATCTGGCCACCATTCTCGAAAGCATCCTGTGATGCCATCCAGTAGTAGGTATTCTACTCCTGGGTTTTGAACCCGAGATTCACCCTACTTACCTCATGTGATAGTGTTGCTAGTTCCTTTAGGATATTAGTAACCTTGTGATAGTCCTCGAGGTCCGTGGTATATCATTCTTCCAAATACCATGGATCAATGTGGCAGAAGTTCTTTGAACCAAAATATCACAATAGGAGTGCTCTTGATGAGATCTCGATCCTATATGGTGAACCTGCCAGTCCTACCTTTCTGCATGGGTTATCCGGAAGAAACATGTTGAATTTATTCAACATGCTAACCGATGCATCTACAACTTAAGAAATTATATGTTCCTCTGAGTTGTCCCTTTTTAGTTGTATTCTGACCCTTTTGCATCAATTGTTGGTCAAGAATAGTTGTGCATTCGTGTTATCGATGCCTATTACTCTTGTGGTCCGTCAAGCCATTCTATTTCGGAATGACTAGGAGAAACAAACTCCAGTACCTCATCCATATCCAGGATTGGGTCAAAGAAGTTGTATTCCGCAGATCGAAATGCCAATCCAGCTTCTGCTCTGCTCTACCTTGGAGTGTTACCATCTTTATGTCAAGAATGTCATGAGAATTGCACTACCTCTTATGAATTCTTGACGCAGTAATACTTCTTGCCATCATTGTTCATTCCTCGGTTTCGTGTCGTTGCAACCGGAATGCCGACAAGTGATTCGTGATGTGTGAAATCAATACTCTGAGCAACTCGTTGCTTGTAGTAAATGGACAATATTCTCATCCTTAGCGTGTTGGTTACTAAATCATCATCCTAAGATTGATCGTGCTACCTAGTCCTTATTTCTGGTGCACTCTTCGATCAATGAGTGAGGATTATTCAATCCCTTGCTTATTTGATCATATCATCTTGCTCTGAAAGGCAAGATTGATCTCAAGCCTAGAGACATATCGGTGGTTCGTGATTTTCCGAATATCTTCTCGGAAGTATTACCAGGTTGTCCCCAGACTGTTATGTTGAGTTCGTGATCAAGTTGGTTTCCTATAAACCACCCTTTCTCCAAGAATCTGTGTTAGATATCCCTGAGCTAGTTGGTTGAGCTAGACACCAACTTGGAGAGTTGGAAGATAAAAGCTTGTCTAACTTAGTTCATATTAAGGGATATCTCTGTGTGTGTGTGTGTTAAAGAAAGATGATATCTCCATCGATTGGTCCTCGTGATCAGTTGTTCGATCTATTGTCTTGTCAAAACTTTGACTTGAGTATGGGCTATCGTCAAGTCAAATCAGAACCAACGATGTTCATATTGTTGTCTTACTCGTGGTTGATTCCTCGAGCATACACCATTACATCTTTTGGTCTGACCAATGCTATCACCGTGTTCACATGATGGTGGAAGTCCAGTGATATGGAAATTCCGATGAGGTGTTGTTGAGCCCATCAGCAGCATTTTGTCTTCCCCATGATTCGTGTTGAACATCAAGCTAGTGTTGGAAACTTTGTAAGCATTGCCTTCATGTTCCGCTCATGAGGTATATGTTTGAATGAAAGAAGTGACTTCCTTTGATTCACGTGCATTTGATGTAAGTTGCCGCCGTGAGTTTGAGAAAGGTTTGTTTTGTTTCCTCTGGAATCATCTCAAACCAGTCATGCATACGTGCGAAGTATTCTATGGTTTGGTAGATTAATTACCTCCACTCCATATGTATTCCCTAGCACAGCAAGCCACTGATTGATTTGTTTAGGGAGAAGAAGTTCCTTCTTAAGAGCAAGACTTATGTAAGGACTTCGATGTCCTCGATGATGGTTCCCAACCAGAACCTGGTGGTGTTTTATTATAAGACTACCATGTGGTCATGCTTGTCTAGGACAACGTGTTCACATGTTTGTAGCAGAACCAGCTCATGTTTTGGAGCTTACTATCATAGTTCATATCCCGAGAATCTCGCAACGTCATCTCGTCGAATTGTGTTGCAAACTTTCTTTTCCAGACAGGCTGTCTGAAATATTCCGTTACCAACCAGATCTGAATCTCAGGCAGATATGATGGTTGGAACTTTTTCCAAGATCTATTATGTAGGTCCCGACAAGGTTGATGTCTGGCCGACACACCTAGCCGGAAGATCTATCATTGTAGTATCTTGATTGAGCTATTTGACATCTTCTCCATGAGGATCTCGTGCGACTTATTCCAGGAGTTGCTTCCTAGGGATTCTTGTGCTCCTAGTTTCTTCGATTAAGCTATAACCATTCAAACGGTGGAATCACCTTCTTTGAGTTATTCCCAGTTACCAGAATCATTCCCAGCATTTGCATCTTGTTCCCAGCTTGCACCTCAACAAGTACTGTTTAGGATCATTTTCAAAAGTGGTCATGTCATGGTCCCATCCATTTCCGGTGATAAGCAAGAATCATCCATTGCATTGTCTTCAACAAGGTAGTCCACATCATCTACTCTGGTATGGGTATGCCATCCCTTCAAATTCGTTCACACGACTGTTTGTGATTGCCTTAGGCTGGTACAAAGAATTTCAATGATCCTGTATCAAAAGTAATTCTTTTTGCCACTTAGGGGAATAGTTCCTCGAGTCACCTTCCTTGAGGTGCCCCGTTTCGTAATCATGGAAAATTCCTCGCTACTTTGAACCTTCGTCATCTGTTTCTTCTCCATCATCCCTGATGTGTATTCTCTGTCTCAACTCAAGAGATGTTCTTACGTCTCACTTCATGAACTGATCTTGAGTTGCTCGATCTTCAAGGATCAAATCCTGTAGGGTTTCCCTCTCTTTCTGTTGTCATGTCGAGTAAAGATCTCGAAGGCAAAGATGTCAAAACCAAGATGATGGAATGAATCAACATCTTCGAGGAAGGCAATTGGACCGAGAAGATTGTGTTAGCTTGTGACCCCTCTGTCTTCTTACCTCACGTCTTGAATCTCGGGCCGAGATTCTTGTTTAGTGGGGGTGAGTTGTCACAGCCCTAGAATTGCTAGTGGTTAGTTGCATCTGTGAGCATCCATGCATCATGTTAAATTCCAATTAAAGTTGAAATGGGGATGACAGAAACCCCCAGCACCCCTGAATCCAACTAGGGTTGTTAAAATACTTTTTCAATGAACCTGAAATGCCCTTCAAAAATGTTCATCATCTTTGCCTTGGTCTAGAACCTCTGACAAAAATGGTTCACATTTTTCTAGGACAACATTGGGTCACTGAATTAAATCATATGATATTTGCATTTGGGCATTTAATTGCTATATAACACTTAAAATGTCCAAATATTCATGAACTAAAATGTTTACTGTTGGAAATATTCCAAACAGTAGCCCTGAGTAGTTTCATGAATTTTGAGATTGTTTTGGTATTTTTAATAAAGCCTCAAGTTACAGAATAAATAGAAAACAGAAATAAAAAAAGAAAGGGACTTACCTGGCCCAGCTTACCTGCACTATAGCCGGCCCAGCCCACCTGGCGACTTGCCAGTCACCCTCCTCCTTACGCCAGAAGGACGCCGGCGTGTCGCCTGCGCGCGCACCTGAGGCCACCTCCTGCTTCCACCTCCATTCTGCCTCCCTGCTCGCTTCGCCGACCCCCTGGAGACGCCACGCGGCCCCCTCGACGCTCTTCTCTCTCTCCCGTGCCTCTCCCTTCCTCTGGCTCCCTCTCCCTCTCTTCCCCGAGCGACCAGAGTGCCGCCGTCGACGCCGCTCGTCACCACCGCGGCCACCAGCATCCCCACGCCCAGCCAGTTAGTGCCCGAGCTCCGCCTCCTTGCGCTGAACCTCCCCACCGAAGGAAGCGGGCCCGGACGGCCTCCATCGTCTCACCGTCGCTTTCTCCACCACCGGCCGCCGAGGATCTTCACCGTCGATTCGCGCCGTCAAGGACGTCCCCGAGCCCACTGACCTACTGCGCCGACTCCCTGTGAGCTCCTGGTTCTTTCCCCGTGCTCGCCCTCTCCGTTCCCGTCCTCTAGGCCCGATTCCCAACCATGACCGAAGCCTCTCGCCGCCGGCCATGGCGTAGCCGTGGCCATAGCCGCGCACGCTCACAACCGAGCACACAGCCGTGCTCAGTGCGCTCCCAGGAGGTCGTAGCACCTCTCTTTGCCTCCTGCCGTGCTTCCTAACCCCGAAACCCAGTTCGCCCGAACTCTGGCCGCCGCCAAGGTCGACGCCGGCGCCGTTTCCGGCCACCCGCGGTCCAACCACCACCGCCACTCGATGCGGGGGAGCGCCCGCAGCACATAGGTGCTCTCCGCCGCCGATTTGGTCATCGGGGGAGCATTTCCGAGCTGCCCCGCCGTCTCTGTCGTCGCCGGCGACGAGTCGCCGGCGGGTTGGACCAAGTTGACCCCGGTTTGACCTCCCCTGGGTCCTGACGTGTGGGCCCAGGCCCCTGCTTAATTAGTGTTAATGTAATTAGTGTTAATTAACTTAGTTAACCCACTGACCCGCTGACATGTGGCCCCGGCCCTGCTAATTATTTAGGATTAGTATTAACTGTTTTAGTTAAACTAATTACACTGACACACGGGACCCACAGGTCAGATTTGACCTGGACCGCGCCCCGTTGACCTGCTGACGTCGTGATGATGTCAGGCTGACGCAGTAATCCTTTTCTGAATTTAAATAAATCTTAAATGATTTGTTTAATTCAGAAAATATCCAAAACTTTGAAAAATCATAGAAATTAATCTATAGCTCCAAATGAAAAGATTTATATATGAAAAATTATCAGAAAAATTCAAGGAATCCATCTGTACCATTTTCATGCATGTTTGAACAATGTTGTCCTCTGTTTTGGACAAAACAAATAAAGGACATTTAAATAATCATATATGGAGTTGGATTTTGAATCATGTATTCAAACCAACTTCATTTAAATCATAGCTAGATGCATTAGCTCAAATCACAGCATATTGCCATGTCATGATCATGCATCATATTGTGGCATTGCATTGATTGTGTTCTTTCTCAGTTGCCGGTGTTTGTCCCCTCTCGATAGACGATGTGCCGACGATGAGATCGATGACACTGATGAAGAACTATATTATCTTCAGAAGTGCCAGGCAAGCAAAAACCCCTTGTTCATTCCGATAAAATCCCACTCTCTCGCCCCTGCTCTCTTTTATTGCATTAGGACAACAACGACTCATGTGTTACTTGCTGCGGTAGCTGAACCCCTTTATCCTTTGCATGACCTGTCATTCCACAGTAAATAGATGAAACCCACTAGCATGAGTAGGAGTTGTTTGAGCCCATGTTGTGCCTACTCATTCATGCTTGTTTGTCATGCCTGCTACTGCTTAGAGTTGAGTCGGGTCTGATTCATCGGGAATGAATTGGAATGGTGATGAACATGTCCTATTGTGTGTGAACTAAGTGTGTGAACACGATTTGGTAAAGGTATTGGTGAGAGGCCATGTAGGAGTACATGGTGGGTTGTCTCATTGAAGCCGTCCTCAGGAACTGAGTTCTGTGTTTGTGATCCATGAACAGTTACTACCACACATTGGGATCCTTAATTGACTCTCTCGGCTTCTTGATCACCCTTGTCCTCTGTCCAGGAATTGCAAGTAGTTTCTGGTGTTTGTAGTATGCTGGGGGCCGCACGCAGTGCTGACCATAGGGGTGGGCTGTGTTGCGGTAGGCACGTGGCCCGGTGTACCGATTCGCCCGTTTGGTGTCTCGGGAACCCTGCACACATCGTTCGGGGCCGTTAGTGGAAACCTCGGCCGGACTCCCTGCGGATGGAACCCGAATAGGCGATAAACCTGGACTAGAGACTTGAGTGTTTAGGTAGGCTGTGGCCGACACCCTCGCTGGGCTTCCGCTTGAAGGTTGCCGAGTACATGTCGTGTAAACGGCGGTAAGTGGTGAGAGCGTGTGTGAAGAAGTACACCCCTGCAGGGTTAACATCATCTATTCGAATAGCCGGATTCCTCGGATATGGAAACTTGGACCCCTTGCATAGTTCATAGACAAGTGAAAGTGGATACTCTAAAATGCGCAAGATAAGCGTGAGTGCTATGGATGGCGTTCTCGTAGGGAGACGGGAGCGGATCCATAGTGGTGTATTGGTATGGTGAATATGTGGACTCGTGTGCGCCACCTCAAAGAGTTACTTGCAGTCATAGTTCAGGATAGCCACCGAGTCAAAGCTGGCTTGCTGCAGTCAAACTCCACTACCCCCTTTTGATACTGATGCATATGTAGTTAGATCTGATGTAAGTCTTGCTGAGTACGTTTGTACTCACGTTTGCCTATTTTATGTTTTTGCAGAGAGACGTCAGTCTCGCTAGTAGTTTCGTGTGGACTTCGACGTTTAGCTTGTTACCTCAGCTACGATCTTGCGCCCTCGGCAGGATCTGGTAGATAGTCAGGCTTCTCAGCCTTTTTCATTTGTAGATGTCTGTACTCAGACATGTTAAGCTTCCGCATGTGTTTGACTTGTATGCTCTGAATGTTGGGTCATGAGACCCATGTTTGTAATATCTCGCTCCTCGGAGTCTAATGAATAAATACTTTGAGTCGTAGAGTTATGTTGTGATGCCATGTTGTATTTACTCATACCGGGCATATTGTGTGTATGATTGAAATGCTTGGTATGAGTGGGATCCGACTATCTAGTTGTTTATCCTTGGCAGCCTATCACATGGGGAAATGTAGTCTAGTGCTTCTGAGCGACAGTAGTCCGCTACAGCCCGGTTCACCGGAGTCCTGCTAGCCCAGCACTACTGCTCAGGACACTTGACTGGCCAGCATGTGTTTCACTTCGTTCCTGTGTCTGTCCCTTCGGGGAAATGTCACACGGTGACTTCTGGAGTCCTGCCTAGCCTGCTACAGCCCGGGTCACCGGAGTCCTGTTAGCCCAGTGCTACAGCCCGGATTCACACGTTGATGACCGACATGCTCGATGTGATTCATGTATGCCTGTCCTCATAGGTTAGCGTCGCTTTGGGTTCACGACTAGCCATGTCGGCCCGGGTTCTCTGTCATATGGATGCTAGCGACACTATCATATACGTGAGCCAAAAGGCGCAAACGGTCCCGGGCCAGGTAAGGTGGCACCCGTGAGAATACCGTGCGTGAGGCCGCAAAGTGATATGATGTGTTACATGCTAGATCGATGTGGCTTAGGATCGGGGTCCTGACACCATCTGACATCCCCGGCGTTCCCAGGAAAGTAATTGAGCACCACCTTGCCGTCTGTCCTCATGCGCGGCCCGTCAAGCAGAAAGTCAGGAAGAAAGCAGTGGAGCGCCAAGAATTCATCGCAGAAGAGATTAAGAAGTTGGAAGCAGCAGGCCTTGTCAGAGGAGTGCTCCATCCTACGTGGTTAGCCAATCCTGTAGTCGTGCGCAAGGCGAACGGGAAATGGAGGCTTTGTATCGACTTTACCGATGTCAATAAAGCTTGTCCCAAAGACCCATTTCCCTTGCCGCGCATTGACCAGATTGTTGACTCCACGGCCGGAAATGACCTGCTTTCATTTCTTGATGCATACTCAGGATACCATCAGATCTTCATGGCAGAAGAGGATGAGGAGAAGACCGCATTCATCACTCCATGTGGCACCTACTGTTTCATACGGATGCCTTTCGGTTTGAAGAATGCTGGTTCAACATTTGCAAGGGTAGTCCATGCTGCTTTTGAGCCACAAATGCACAGAAATGTGGAAGCCTACATGGATGACATAGTGGTCAAGAGCAAAGACAGGGCAACTCTGATTCAAGATTTAGACGAGACATTTGCAAATCTGCGCAAGATCAACCTCAGGCTTAACCCCCGAGAAGTGTGTGTTTGGAGTCCCCTCCGGCAAGCTTCTCGGGTTCTTTGTGTCTCAGCAGGGAATTGAAGCCAATCCCGACAAGATCAAGGCCTTTGAGCAGGTTGAAGCACCAAAGCGTGTCAAGGATGTATGAAGACTTGCCGGTTGCGTGGCAGCTCTCACCAGGTTTATCTCTAAGTCTGCTGAGCGCGCCCTGCCGTTTTTCAAAATTTTGAAAAAGGCAGGTCCAATGAAATGGACTCCGGAAGCGGAGGCTGCGCTGCAGGACTTGAAGAGATACCTGTCCTCCACTCCAATACTTGTCGCACCTAAGCCACAAGAGAAGTTGCTGCTGTATCTAGCGGCAACCAATCAAGTGGTTAGTGTTGCGTTAGTAGTGGAGAGGGAAGCAGATGATGAGCCAGCAACCGCGGCAAGCGCATCCAGCGACAAGCAGGGGGCTTCCCCGACAAGCTCTGGTCCCGACAAAGATGGATCTGCGCAGGCGCATGAGGAGATGCAGAAGAGAATGGTGCAGCGCCCAGTTTACTTTGTCAGTTCCCTTCTGCAGGGGGCTAGGTCAAGGTACTCTGGTGTGCAGAAATTGCTTTTCCGCCTTCTCGTGGCCTCGAGAAAGCTGCGCCATTATTTCCAAGCACATGAGATCACAGTCGTCACTCGCTTTTCGCTGAAGAGGATACTGCAGAATCCAGAAGCAACAGGCAGGATTGTCGAGTGGGCACTGGAACTGTCAAGCTTTGGCCTCAAGTTTGAGAGCACTGCAACTATCCAAAGCAGAGCATTGGCAGAATTCATAGCAGAGTGGACGCCAACACCAGATGAAGAAACTCCAGAGACGAGCATCCCCGTCAAAGAAGCGAGCAAAGAGTGGCTGATGTACTTTGATGGTGCCTTCTCGCTGCAAGGCGCCGATGCTGGCGTGCTGCTTGTCGCACCCACCGGAGAGCACCTCAAGTACGTAGTCCAGATGCACTTTCCCAAGGAGCAAGCAACAAACAATACTGCAGAGTATGAGGGTTTGCTTGTCGGTCTCAGGATCGCGGCAGACCTTGGGATCAAGAAGCTCATTGTCAGGGGTGACTCACAGCTTGTCGTCCGCCAAGTGAATAAGGATTATCAGAGTCCGTTGATGGAAGCCTACGTCGATGAAGTGAGAAAGCTAGAGGAGCACTTTGACGGCCTACAGATGGAACATGTTTCAAGAGCCGAGAACGACATTGCCGATGTCCTGTCGAAGTGTGCCGCACTCAAGTTACCTGTGGAACCAGGGATCTTTGTGCTCAAGCTGACTCAACCATCTGTAACGCCTTCAACTGGACAGAGCAAGAAGAGGAAGTTGGTTTCTGGTGACTATTTTCCGGCAGAGCTTCCCGAAGCCGCCGCCAAGAAGGTCCCCAAGATCAACGCCAAGAGTGCTGAGGAGCAGTCTGCTCCGGCGAGCCCTAGGGTTTGTTCCGTTGAAGCAGACGCTCCCGGCAAGTTTTGCTCCGGCAAGCTTGCCGGGGGACGTCAAGCTCCGGCTGAGCCGCGGGTTCTCGCCGTAGAAGCGGACGTTCCTGCAGCAGCAGATGTGCCTTTAGTCCTTGTTGTCGAGCCACAAGCTCCAGCATGGGCACAGCAGATTGTCCGTTTCCTTCAGACAGGAGAACTTCCCGAAGAGCAAGAAGAAGCGGAAAGAGTAGCCCGGCAGTCAAGTATGTACCAGTTTGTTGACGACACACTGTAAAGAAGAGGACGCAACGGTGTGAAATTGAAGTGTATTCACCGGGAAGACGGACAAAAGCTGTTGGCAGAGATACATGGAGGCATATGTGGTCACCACATTGGCGCAAGAGCACTTGCCGGCAAAGCATTCCGGCAAGGTTTCTTTTGGCTGACAGCCCTCCAGGATGCAACTGCACAAGTAACCAAGTGTGAAGCGTGCCAGTTCCATTCCAAGCAAATACACCAGCCAGCTCAAGCTCTCCAGACGATCCCTTTATCCTGGCCATTTTCGGTCTGGGGGCTCGACATCCTCGGCCCCTTCCCCCGAGCTGACGGGGGCCTTGAGTACTTGTATGTTGCAATCGACAAGTTCACAAAGTGGCCGGAAGTGGAGCCAGTGAGGAAGGTGACAGCACAGTCAGCAGTCAAGTTCTTCAGGTCGATTGTTTGCCGCTTCGGGATCCCTAACAGGATCATCACCGACAACGGTACACAATTCATGAGCCGCACCTTCATGCAGTACGTCCAAGATCTTGGCGCCAAGGCCTGCTTCGCTTCTGTTGCTCACCCGAGAAGCAACGGTCAAGCGGAAAGGGCAAATGCTGAAGTGCTGCGTGGGCTCAAGACCATGACTTTCGACAGGCTGCACAAGTGCGGAAGAAACTGGATTGAGGAGCTGCCGGTGGTTCTTTGGTCGATCAGGACGACGCCAAATCGAGCCACTGGCCAGACACCTTTCGCTCTAGTCTATGGAGCAGAGGCAGTTCTCCCCACGGAACTCGTATATGGGTCACCTCGAGTGCTCACTTATGATGAGCTTGAGCAAGAGCAGCAGTGAGAAGATGACGCGCTGCTCCTTGAGGAAGATCGTCTTCAGGCTGCTGAGCGAGCTGCTCGCTACCAGCAAGCTTTGCGCCGCTACCATAGCCGCAAAGTTAATGCCAGAAGTCTCGAGGAAGGCGACCTTGTTCTTCGGCGTGTTCAGTCCGCCAAGAATTCCAACAAGTTGACGCCAAAGTGGGAAGGCCCTTACCGGGTGAAACGAGTCACTAGGCCTGGCGCTGTCCGCCTTGAGACCGAAGGTGGCATTCCAGTGAGCAACTCCTGGAACATTGAGCATCTTCGTAAGTTTTACCCGTAAGGCGTGGTTGTCGGACCCTGTTCCGGCAACCACCTTTTGTACAAGTCTTGCCGCTGTTGCATGTAATCCTTGGTACAAAGCCAGGCGCAGACCCTGAGCATAAACGAAGCGCTGGCGCCCTAAGTTATAGCATGCATGCTAGATCGAGTCTCGTCCTTGGTTAGGGTTGATAGTGCTTAGCGGCGGCTAACCCCTAGCTTAGAGGTCGAGTGTGCGTGTCTTTGCCGTTCTTTCGTTTCCCTTGGTTCGCAGGGCTCGCATATCCTGGCCGGACCACTTGAGGACGAAAAAGAGAAGAAGGACGGACCAGCTTCTAGACCCCGGCAAGCCAGTGTTGCCGGGGGCTGCAAGTACAAAGATTCACCCACGACGAACCAGAGTTGCCGGGGGCTGCAATCTTAGATAAGTTTTCATCCCTTATCATGCATTCTCTTATGGACTGAGGTATGCGAAACCTCGTTTCTTCCTAAATGCTACCGTGCTCCCCTAACTCTAGGCCCTAGGGCTCGTTCCTGGGGCCAGGTTTGGTCGTAGTCGCGGCAGCAAAGGGACGAAACGAGGAGCCCGAACCCGCCTCATCCCTGCCTCCGCCAAAAGCATGAGAAAGGTCGAGCGACGTGGGAAGACGGCAGGGCCTGCTGCCGGGCAAAAAAGTGTCTATCTTAAAGATATCAAGGATTTGCTCCTTGACGTGGGTTCCACCCGCAAGACAAGTGGCCCGGCAAGCATCCCCTTTTCACTAAAAAACATTCCACTCAGGTACAGTTCATAGAGAATGAAAAACATGAATGATGGGATTACAAGTTTTAAATGCAGCTAAGGCCCGAGGGCTTACAAATTAAAAAGAGATAAGGTGCCCGTAATCCCTTTCTTGTCCCAAAGGGGCGCCTAGGCGAGCTACGGGTAGCAGAAGACAGCAAGAGAACATCTCGGTGGCCGTCCAAAGGCTGGTTGGTGATGGCGGCGCCGGAAGCAGGGCTCGAAAACGAGGCGGCAGGACGTCAGCACGCTGTCGAGGGCGTCACGCCCATGTACTCCGACTTGACGGCCTTGCCGCCCGCCCTCTTCCTCTTTCGCAGCCTCCCTACGCCAGCCGCCCAAGGAGACGACCCCGAGAAGTTCAAGGAGCCGGCGACACGGATGATGGGGTCGCCGGTGCAGCACGGAGCGACGCCCGACACCTAGTCGGACCCGTCATCCTGCCGCCCGCTACCCCCGTCGTCGCTGCTGTTGTCCTCCTCGTCACTCTCGCTCGAGGAGGAGTCTTCGCTATCAGAGGAGCTCTCCACGCAGCACCTTGCCCGAGTTCCGAAGCACCCGAAGACCTTGACGGAGAGGAGACCGCCCTCCATCAGCTTAAAATGGAGGGTGAACCCCTCCATCAGGCGGTGGATACGGGTGAACGTCTTCCACCCTCGACCAAGATACATCACATTAGGGGCTGGGAAGTCAACGCGGACTCGCGTGCCGCTGATTCCACAGCCCCTCATGTGCAGCCTCAGTGTCTCGGGCGGGTCCAACTCCATCTCGCTCGCAAATGGAGTCGGGAGTTGAAGGCGACGATGAGGCGGCCGACGCAGCCTGACAAAGAACTCGCAAGGGTCGTCCCCAATATGGACCGCCATGGGAAGAGGAACCACTGGCGGAGGCGAAGCCGGCGCGCCGACCCGTCCACCTCTTCCCCGAGCGCCTCGGCCTCGCCCACGGCCTCGCCCCCTCCCTCTTCCCCTTACGGCTGGCTCTGCCACCACGGGTGCGAGAGGAGGAGGGACGCGTTTTCTAGCGGCGACCCTCGCCGCCACCGTTGAAGGACCAGGGTTCCCTTTCTCCATGGCGAATGAGAGAGAGGGGAGCAGAAGCTGAAGGAAAGAGGAGATGAAAGAATGCGGGCCTCCGTCCTCCCCCTCCCGCTCCTTATAAAGGAACAGAGTGGGGGCTCGTCCGCCCCGCTCAGCTAATCAAGACACAGAAGGAGCAAGGAACTGGGACCGACCCGCTGCCTCGACCCACGACGGCCCGGTTTCCCGCCTCCACCGTTCCCCACCCCATGATCGTGGGGAGTGGACGCCTCAAAAGCCACGCCTCGGCCCCGCCCAATAAAGAAACCACCCACGATCTCCCCCACGACGCCGCGTTCGACGCGTGCCGTTCGGGGAGGGCGCGGTGGATACGGAGTAAGATACGGCGTGACCCAGGCCCGGGGGCTCCTGTCGGTGTACTAGAGTAGGGGTACCCTAGTATCCCGAACTTGTGCATGGGCAGTCGCAGCACCCCGCGGCAGGGCTTGCCAGGTGACCGCCAAGGTCCTCCGTGGTTCCTTTGGAGCCATTCAAGAACAAAGTATTTAAGCCAAGGAGACAAGGCCCCGGCAAGAAGAGCTTGCCGGGAAGACCACTCGAAGCACAAGATCCCGGCAAGAGGAGCTTGCCGGGAAGACCAACCAAGGCATCTCAAGGAACTTGCCGCGACGTGCCGCACGTCCCGGCAATGCCCGGTGAGCGACGATCTCCTGGGCGCGACAAGACATCGACCGCGGCAAGGCGTTTGCCGCGGCAAGCTACCACCCCGTGCCCACGCTCCAGCTCATCCACCAACGTGTCGCTCTGGGACCCTTCCAGGCGCACGTGGCGGGAGGCTGTGCAGCCAGGGGTATGCGGTGGCAAGCAGCGCTGACAAGATAGCCATCGTGGCGAACGGTGGCGCCCCTGACGGTCCCTTTTCGCACTATTTGGGCGACGCAGACGGGCATTTAATGCCCTTGTCCCCTGCCGTCAGGGTTAGGTATGATACACTGTACAGCCACTGTACATGTAGCTGTACCTACCGCAACCCTTTTCCATTTTTACCCTTGTCTATGTTGCCACCTGTCGGTGACCCCTTGAGCATATAAAAGGAGGCCCATGCGCACGTAGAGGGAAAAAGGAACCGGAAGAACGCTCACGCTCGGTCTCGTTAGCTGCTGGTGTGTACTGTAGCACTCAGCGCTCCCAAGCAAGAACTCAATACAATCTACAAAGCAGCAGTAGGGTTTTACGCATCCGTGCGGCCCGAAGCTGGGTAAACTGCTCGTGTGCCTCGCCTCGATCCGCTCTTCGTGCAACCTCCGCCCCCCGCCGAACCGAAAGGGGCTCGGTCCCCATAGGTGCTCGTGGAAGCAGTTTCCCCGACATAATCCTTCATAATTAATAACACTCACGCGATACTTGTGGTTATGGAGTTTTAATCGGACACAGAGAAAGATAGGGGCTTATAGTTTTGCCCCACAACCTTTTACCTCAAGGGTAATGTCAACAATAATGGTTCATGCTCCCCTACATCCAATTAGATATATATATCATGTTCTTTCCAACATGTTGAGCTTGCCAAAGGATAAAGTGAAAAAGGAAAGGTGAAGATCACCATGACTCTTGTATAAGGTAGAAGATAATAATAAAGGATAGGCCCTTCGCAAAGGGAAGCAGAGGTTGCCATGCGCTTTTATGGTTGGATGCACAAAATCTCAATGCGAAAGAACATCACTTTATATTGCCCATTGTGATGTGAACCTTTATTATGCAGTCTGTCGCTTTTATTACTTTCACATCACAAGATCATATAAAGCTTATTTCTCCCACACCAATCAATCATACATATTTAGAGCATTTTTATTGCTTTGCACCGATGACAACTTACTTGAGGGATCTTACTCAATCCATAGGTAGATATGGTGGACTCTCATGGCAAAACCGGTTTAAGGGTATTTGGAAGGACAAGTAGTATCTCTACTTGGTGCTGAGAATTTGGCTAGCATGAGGGGGAAAGGCAAGCTCAACACGTTAGAGGATCCATGACAACATACTTTATCTCAGATATAAGAAAGACATAACTCATTACGTTGTCTTCCTTGTCGAACATCAACTCTTTAGCATGTCATATTTTAATGAGTGCTCCCAATCATAAAAGATGTCAATGATAATATATCTATATTTGAAACCTCTCTTTCCTTATTACTTCCTATTAATTGCAACGACGACCAAAGCTATGTCTGCCAACTCCCAACAACTTTTAATCATCATACTCTTTCTTTGTGAAGTCATTACTCTCAATAAGATCAATATGAACTTTTTGGTTCTTTTTATTATTTTTCCTTTTTCTTTTATTCACCTGTAACGCCCTCGATGCGGCTATACCTCTCACGTGTCGAAGCACGACTTAGAGGCATAACCGCATTGAAAGCAATGTCGCAAGTGAGGTAATCTTCACACAACCCATGTAATAAATAAGGGAAAGAGATACATAGTTGGCTTACAGTCGCCACTTCACACAAGTACATAAATAAACATGCATCATCCAAATACACTCAAGGTCCGACTACGGAACCAAAATAAAAGAAGAATACCCCAAATGCTACACAGATCCCCGAATCATCCCCAACTGGGCTCCACTACTGATCATCAGGAAAAGACACATAGTAACGACCATGTTCCTCGTCGAACTCCCACTTGAGCTCGGTTGCATCATCTGCACTGTCATCGTTGGCACCTGCAACTGTTGTGATAGTATCTGGTGAGTCACGGGGACTCAGCAATCTCACACCCACGCGATCAAGACTATTTAAGCTTATAGGAAGTATGAGGGTAATGAGGTGGAGCTGCAGCAAGCGACTAGCATATATGGTGGCTAACATACGCAAAAGAGAGCGAGAAGAGAAGCAAAGCATGGTCGTGAAGCTAGAAGTGATCAAGAGGTGATCCTGAACTACTTACGTCATGTATAACTCCAATACCGTGTTCACTTCCCGGACTCTGCCGAGAAGAGACCATCACGGTTACACACGCGGTTGATGTGTTTTAATTAAGGTCAACTTCGGGTTTTCTACAACCGGACATCAACAAATTCCCATCTGCCTCATAACCGCGGGCACGGCTTTCGAAAGATAATACCCTGCAGGGGTGTCCCAACTTAGCCCATTATAAGCTCTCACGGTCAACGAAGGATATTCCTTCTACCGGGAAGACCCGATCAGTCTCGGAATCCGGACTACAAGGCATTTCGACAGCAATAAAACAAGTCCAGCAAAGCCGCCCGATTGTGCCGACAAATCCTGATAGGAGTTGCACATATCTCGGTCTCAGGGCACATCCGGATGAACACTCCGTACAACTAAAACCAGACCTCAAGTTGCCCCGAGGTGGAGCTACAAAGGGCTCTAGTTTGGACCAGCAATCGAAGGAAAACTGGCCCGGGGGGGTTAAAATAAAGATGACCCTTGAGTCTGCAGAACCCAAGGAAAAAAGGCTTAGGTGGCAAGTGGTAAAACCAAAGTTGGGCCTTGCTGGAAAAGTCTTATTCAAAGCAAACTGTCAAGGGGGTCCCATAAATCACCCAACCATGTAAGGAACGCAAAATCCGGGAACATAACACCGGTATGACGGAAACTAGGGCGGCAAGAGTGGAACAAAACACCAGGCATAAGGCCGAGTCTTCCACCCTTTACCAAGTATATAGATGCATTAATTAAATAAGATATATCGTGATATCCCAACAAGTAAACATGTTCCAACAAGGAACAACATCTCCATGTTCCAACAAGGAACAAGCTTCATCTTCACCTGCAACTAACAACGCTATAAGAGGGGCTGAGCAAAGCGGTAACATAGCCAATCAACGGTTTGCTAGGACATGGATGGTTAGAGGCTGACATGGCAATATGGGTGGCATGATATAGCAAGTGGTAGGTATCGCAGCATAGGCATAGCAAAAAGAGCGAGCATCTAGCAAGCAAAGATAGAAGTGATTTCGAGGGTATGGTCATCTTGCCTGCAAAGTTCTCAGGGTTGTCGAAAGCTTGATCCTCGTAAGCGTTCTCAACAGGTTCCTCGTTCACGTACTCGTCTCCCGGCTCTACCCAAAGCAAGAACACAAGCAAAGGGGACAAACATCAATCACGATGCAATGCGCAAGCAACATGATGCAAAACATGGCATGATATGCGAGATGTGATATGCAATGCATATGCGTGCGCGGGAAGGAAAAAGATGAAACAGGCATAATCTTGGCAAACCAAGTATGCCACTGGATAGGTGAGATGATTTCGGTTAAAATCGATATAAAGATCACCGGAATCGGATGCACGGTTTGCAAATGACAAGCAAAACAAGAATGACATATTTCTGCGATTAACAGCATGATGCCACTTAGCAAGCAACAAGAAATTAAGCTACTGCACCCAAACGTACCAACAAAGCATAATAAAGTAATCTACTCAATATGCTTGACAAAAGATGAAAATTGAGCTACGGCTAAATCACATCATAACAGGTTCAAACAAGCATGGCAAAAGTGCAAAAGATAACAGGTTCACAGACTTGGTGAAAATAACGGCATACCAGAAATTTACATCAGGATGACATGTTTAGAGCAAGAAAACAACATGCTACAGGAACTTAGTATAGCAACACAAGGCATGGCATGAATCAACTCAAGGCACTTGACAAAAGTCCCTTACTGACCATAAGCCAAAAGGGATCAGAAAATATAATAACACATATGTCAAATAAGCAAGTTTCGTTACAGTTATCAGACTTAGCAGAAAACTGGACATGTCAAAATCAGATAACAAGTAGGCATGTTCGTGAGCTCGATGCACTCGCTACAGAGCATTGCATGATAAACTAAGCATACATACATCAAGAAGACATGGCATAGAAGCTAAACATGACAAGAACAATATCATAGCATGCAAGGATCAACTACAACAAGCTTGGCAAAATTGAATAACAAGTAAACAATCTGCCAGTAACATTTTGTAGCAAAAGTAGAGCTCGATTGACTCAAGCTATGTCACTCCATAAATACAAACAAAAGCATGGATGGATAGACAACATCCATATTCTCAAAACACCCTTACTGATCATGCTCAAAATAAGCATAGATCTCTCTGAAACAACATGAACACATGGCATAAAAATAACAGCAGGGAATGACTTAGTGAAAATACTAAGTCCCTGAAATCAGCAACATTATGTAGCCTAGTTTGCATGCTTGTGCTAGTCACCACAGAGGTCACAAAAATACATAGAAAAAATCACTGTAAAGATGGCATGGCATATAACAAATCTCATGTAGGACTCAACTTTATAGGGTGCACACATCAATCATGGCAAAAATGACAAAAGTGCAAGTTTTGATAATAAACTGGAACTAACATCACATAGCCCTCTTCCAACAGCATTTCGGGCGTCAAGATGAGCTCAAATGAAAATGATACAATGGAAAGAAATGATGTACTCATCGAGGCAAACAATTTGAGGCGATGGATGCAAAGATATGAGGCGATGAACATGCAACAAAAATATGACAGAAAAAGGACTTAGAGGATTCTCGGGTCAACCTCCAGATCTAGGGTTACTGTAGCGGCGCGCGAACCGAGGAAACTCCGACGAGGACGGCGGAATCCGGCGAGCTCCGGGGCGGCGGAGGCTAGATCCGGCGGCGGGGTGGCGGATCCGGCCGACGGGGACCTTCGGCGGCGGCGGACGGCTCCGGGCGGCGGCGCGGAGGAGCTGCGGCGACCGACGACGGCGGCGATGCGGCGACGGACGGGGCCGGGAGCGGCGGCGCCGGCGGAGGAGGCAGCGCCGGCGGGCGTGGCATGACGCCGGCGGGCGGCGGGGCGGCGGAGCCGCGGGCTCGGGCGGCGGGGACGAGGTGCGGGGCGCGGCCCGGACGGCGGCGCGGGAGGGCCGGCCTCGGGCCAGGCGGGCCGGCGGCGCGGGTGGCGGAGGCACGCCACGTGGCGGCCCCCGAGTGGCTGGGGCGCGGCGGCGGACGGTGTCCGGCCGGACCCGGACACGTCCGGCGGCGGAGAGGGAGCGGGGCTAGGGTTTAGGGGTGGATTGATCCGGGATTTCGGAGGGGGAGGTGTATTTATAGGTAGAGGGGGCTAGGAAGCTCCAAATGGAGTGCGGTTTTCGGCCACGCGATCGTGATCGAACGGTGAAGGACATGGGAGTGTCTTAGATGGGTTATTGGGCTGTTTTGGAGGGGTTTGGGGCTGCAACACAAACGAGGCCTATTCGGACCCTCGGTTAACCGTAGGAGTATCAAACGAAGTCCAAATGATACGAAACTTGACAGGCGGTCTACCAGTAGTAAACCAAGGCCACATGTCAAGCCTCGGCCCATTCTGAGAAAGTTTAATACCCGCACACGAAGGAAATGTAAAAGGGGACGCCGGAGGACGTAGGAGCGCCGGATTGCAAAACGGACAATGGGGAAAATGCTCGGATTCATGAGACGAACACGTATGCAAATGCGATGCACATGATGACATGATATGAAATGCATGACATGAACAAAAATGCAAAAGACGGAAAACCCAACCACGGAGGGAATATCATATCACATAGCCGAAAATGGCAAGAGTTGGAGTTACAAATTTGGCAAGTTACATCCGGGGTGTTACATCACCCAAGATCATGGCAAAATAATCAGGCCCTTGACTCAACACTAATCTTTATTATATAGCTCACGGACTCGATTACAAAGAGAGATCATAAAGCAGAACTCAAAACTAAATCATGCCATAAACTTTATTCTACTAGATCAAGATACTACTAATAGGATCGAACTAAGAAAAACGGTAAAGATAGGAGTTGTGATTGTGATATGATACCGGGGCACCTCCCCCAAGCTTGGCAGTTGCCAAGGGGAGTGCCCATACCCATGTGATTATGTCTCCTTCGTTGTTGTTGGAGTGATATTCTTGGCGATGATTCCCCTCAAGATACGGTTCTCTTCCTCGAGCTTATTGACTTGTTGCTTGAGGTCCATTATTTCCTTGCGAAGCTTTCCTGTGACGGCTAAAGCTCCTTGCACCCAAGGGTGTTGCATAGCTGCGGGAGAACACGAGACACTCCTCCTCACATTTTCATAAGAAAGAAATCTAACATTGGAAGGGATAACCGAGTTTGGGATAGCTAAGCTCTGTAGTTCCTCCATCGTGAACCCATCTCGGAAGAGGGAGGTGACTTCTTGATCCTCCATGCCATCTACTCTCATCAAGTCAGCCTCCATCTCTTCCTCCGTTGCTGGCCCAAAGTGGTCAGCGTCGTTGTTTGCCCTTGGTTCCGATGCCGGATTAGATACCCGGCTCTCCCCGACTGACTCTTGAGAAGACATCTTGCTCTAATCTGCAGCAGCAACGGCTCGAAACAAAAACAGAGGGGATTTGCGTGATACAGGAGTCAAAACCTTTGGGAGGATATATAATGAATTTTTACCGACCAAAATACGTATCGTGCAAGAAAACGGAGTCCGGAGGGCACACGAGGTGCTCACGAGGTAGGGGGGCCGCGCCCACCACCCTCGTGGGGCCCTCGTGTCCTTCCCGGACTGCTACTTATTTTTCTATTTTTCTAAATATTCCAAAACGGAGAAATATTGCCTTAAAAATTGTTTTAGAGTCGGTTTACTTACCGTACCACATACCTATTCCTTTTCGGAGTCTGAAACGTTCCGAAAAGTGTCCCTTATGTATTCCTCTGGGGTTACGGTTTCAGTAATATTGGTTTCAACATTTATGGGATTACCTAAGATATAATGTTTGATTCTTTGACCGTTTACCACCTTCGGATTTGTGCCTTCGAAGTTGTTGATTTTTATGGCACCGGAATAATAGACCTCTTCAATAACACCACGGCAAGCTAGCGCCGCTCTTCGTGTGTGCCCGTGCAAAGGTTAGACGATGGAGAGAAGAGAGATTGAGACCGTAGACCTGGGACCCACCAGTAAGTGAGACAACGGTCATGCACGTGTTGACGAGGCACTCCCTCTACTCTACTCAACGAAAGTACTGTATAAATAAAATCAAGTTATGGGACAAAGCCAACAACCGTTCGTTTTTTCAGGCTATCGACTTACGCTTTGTAGTCCAGGTTGCTAGTTCGAATCTCGTCTTTCAGATTTGTTAGTTTTAGGTCCAAATTTGACTAATGACAAGTGGGACCCCGTGTGTTGTTCCGATATTTCAGTGTAGGATGGTTTTTTTTTGAACAAACACTTTGCGCGGTTAGACAAGTAACGGCACGAGTTACACGTATTTTGCAAGTTTATGAACAAAAATGACAGCGGCATAGAATATCACATCCACCCCGCAGCTTAGATACTATGGTGATACTAGTTTTTACACCGTGGGAAGTGAGATCCGATGGCTTGGGAGTAGTCTTTGTAATTATGCGCAATTTCCAAACTCTCCAAAGGTTTGTTTGCAAATGAAACATTCAGGCCTTGTGTGTGCCACTGCATCTTCGATCCAACGGCTCCCCGGTGCTCATATTAGGTGCTCCCCATAGCTTAATTACCCGCTACGGTGATATGAGCATCTAGGTTGTATGATCAGTGATCAGATGGCACATGCGTAGTACTTGTACTTTCTGCGCATTTCCCAAACTCTATCAGCCGTATATTGCAAAAACATTCAAACCTCCTATTGTGGGCCGTTAGATCTCAGTGAACTCGTATCACCATAGAATCTATGGTGCAGGAGCACCTCATACTCTCCCGTGCGAGAAAACATAAGGTGCTATCGCAGCTTGGATGCTACGGTGATACGAGCTTGGAGGTCGTTTGATCTGAGATCCAATGGCATCTGAGCAGTCTTTGTGCTTGTAAGCAGTGGCCAAACTCTTTTGGGGCTTTTCTGTAAAAAACCATTCAAACCACCGAGGAGGTGTTGGGTCACAAATCCAACGCCTCCGAAGAGCTTGTATCACCAAAGCATCTAAGGTGTGGTAGCACATGATATTCAGGAGAATATGATGTCCTCCTTCATCTTAGATGCTACGGTGATACGAGCTTCGAGGTCGTTGGATATGGGATCAAAGGGCATCTAAGTAGTTTTTGTACAAATTGTGTGCAATTCTCAAACTCATCAAGGTTTCCTGCATAAATATTAAGACACATCATGTGAGCTGCTATATCTCAGATCTACAAGCTCCAAGCAACTCGTATCGGCATATAGCATCTAAGGTATGGGGGTACATGATATTCTCCCGGGGAGGAGGGGTGGGGGTGCACAACCAACCGGTGGCTGGGAGGGTGGGGACAAATATAATCTAAACAACCCTAAACAGAGCTCCACAATTTTATCTAAGGTCAAGGGGTTGACCCCCGACAATCATAGATCCGCCTAAACAGAACATTTGCATGTACTGTAGTAATAGACTTAATATTCATGTTTCAGTTTCATGTTCATTTTAAATATTGAACTGAGGACCATGGATGTCTTACAATTTACTCCCTTCGTTCCCAAATATTAGTCTTTTTAGAGGCTTCAAATGGACTGGCACATACGGATGTATATAGACATATTTTAGAGTCTAGATTCACTCATTTTGCTCCGTATGTAGTCACTTGTTGAACTCTCTAAAAGACTAATATTTAGGAATAGAAGGAGTATTTTTGAATTCGTGTCATACATGCATGGTTTGGAAAAATAGATGCACTATACTTATTGGATTGTTGTTGTGTTTGTGCGTGTGTGTCTCTGTGTGTGTGTGTGTGTGGTCATATGCTTGATACATACAAAGTTTTCTCACCTCCATATTGTTCATCTTTTAAATTTGAATTTGCATTGGAAAACTTACTAGGGATACCATGAAATGTGAAATCCACGTTGAGATCACTATATCACAAACTCACTCTAATTCAACAACTCGTCATAAATCAATTACCACGTTGAGATTAGTATTTGCAAGGAAAATACGGGTATTGTAATACACATAGATTCGTTCGGCAATAGATTAGGTGCACCTAATATAGGGTTTAAATAATCCACAAACTCCATCCACATTACATCATGATATGCACCTAATCTACGTGGATTATTTAAGTTCGGCAATGCCCCTTATGAAGTAGCGCATAAACTAGGGTTTAAGCTTCTGTCACTCTAGCAACCCATCATCTACTTATTACTTCCCAATGCCTTCCCCTAGGCCCAAATAATGGTGAAGTGTCATGTAGTTGGCGTTCACATAACACCACTAGAGGAAAGACAACATACATCTCATCAAAATATCGAACGAATACCAAATTCACATGATTACTTATAACAAGACTTCTCCCATGTCCTCAGGAACAAACGTAACTACTCACAAAGCATATTCATAGTCATAATCAGAGGAGTACTAATTATCATTAAGGATCTGAACATATGATCTTCCACCGAATAAACCAACTAGCATCAACTACAAGGAGTAATCAACACTAACAGCAACCCACAGGTACCAATCTGAGGTTTTAGGACCAAGATTGGATACAAGAGATGAACTAGGGTTTGAGAAGAGATGGTGTTGGTGAAGATGTTGATGGAGATTGACCCCCCTCGATGAGAGGATCGTTGGTGATGACGATGGCGATGATTTCCCCCTCCCGGAGGGATGTTTCCCCGGCAGAACAGCTCCAACAAAGCCCTAGATTGGTTCTGCCCAGGTTCCGCCTCGAGACGGCGGCGCTTCGTCCCGAAAGCTTCCTTCTGATTTTTTCCAGGTCAAAACACACGATATAGCCAAAGATGGGCATCAGAGGCCTGCTAGTGGCCCCGCAAGGTCGGGGGGCGCGCCCTCCACCCTTGTGGCTGGCTGGTTGCCCCCCTCTGGTACTTTCTTCGCCCAATATTTTTTACATATTCCAAAAACATGCTCCGTGAAGTTTCAAGACTTTTGGAGTTGTGCAGAATAGGTCTCTAATATTTGCTCCTTTTCCCGCCCAGAATTCCAGCTGCCGGCATTCTCCCTCTTCATGTAAACCTTATAAAATAAGAGAGAAAAGGCATAAGTATTGTGATATAATGTGTAATAACAACCCATAATGCAATAAATATCAATATAAAAGCATGATGCAAAATGTACGTATCAGGGGTCCGTGGGCTTCCAAGACCACATTGGGGGGCTCGACATTGGCAATGCAGGAGACCGCGGTAGATTATAATCTGGATCACATTGGTCAGTGTGGCCCCCGCCTTTATCATATTGGAGACGCGCTTTTGCAGCGCCTCCACTTCGGTGGTAGAACTCCAGGCAAGGCCTTTTCTGGTCCATGAGGTTAACCTCGCTGGGGGCCCGGATCAGAATTCTCGAGAGGCAGCCCAGGCCGCGTTGCGGGGCTCGGTGATATAGAACCTTTCCTTTTGCCAGACGTTAACCATGTCAACAAACACGCCCTCCAACCAGCCGAGTCGGGAAAGCCTGCTGACCATGGCGCCCCCACAATTTGCATGCTGGTCGTCGACAATTTTCGGCTTAAGGTTATAAACCTTGAGCCATAGGCCAAAGTGCGGCTGGACCCGAAGGAAGGCCTCCCAAATGATGATGAAGGCCGAACTATGGAGGAATGAATTCGGAGTCAGGTCGTGGAAGTCAAGGCCGTAGTAGAACATCAACCCTCGGACGAACGGATGGAGGGGGAAACCTAGTCCCGGATAAAGTGGGGGATGAACATCACCCGTTCACCTGCGCGAGGCATCATCACGATCTGGCCTTCTTCTCAGGCTCGATGGCTAACGTTTGGGGAAAGGAAGCCTGCCTGCTTCAGGACCTCGATGTCACTGCCGGTGACGCATGAGGCCCCCCACTTGCCCTTCGCTCCAGATCCAACAATTGCCGAACTTGATTTGGCGGAAAGATGGGTGGGAGTGCTCAAGCTCTGTAGATTGGGAAAGTAAAGGCAAGAAGGGGAAGAAGGCGTGCGGGGATAGCCGTGGCTGGCCCTCTTTATAAGCAGTTGTAATACCAGGAGTCATGTAAATGCGCCGCCCACCTCGCCTCTTCCCGATATACTCATAGCGTTATGCGCGAGTGGGATACTGTGACTCATTGATCGAATTCCTTAAAAAATGGGGCACGATCTCTGCCTTGAAAGGTGATACATCTCCAACGTATATATAATTTTTTTATTGCTCCATGCTATATTATATTCTGTTTGGACATTATTCGGCTTTATTATACACTTTTATATTATTTTTGGGACTAACCTATTAACGGGAGGCCCAGCCCAGAATTGTTGTTTTTTGCCTATTTCAGAGTTTCGCAGAAAAAAATATCAAACGGAGTCCAAACGGAATGAAACCTTCGGGAACGTGATTTTCGGAACGAACATGATCCAGAGGACTTGGACCCTACGTCAAGAAAGCTACCAGGAAGCCACGAGGTAGGGGGCGCGCCTACCCCCTGGGCGCGCCCTCCACCCTCGTGGGCCCCATGTTGCTCCACCGACGTACTCCTTCCTCCTATATATACCTACGTACCCCCAAACTACCAGATATGGAGCCAAAAACTTAATTCCACCACCGCAACCTTCTGCACCTGTGAGATCCCATCTTGGGGCCTGTTCCGGAGCTCCGCCGGAGGGGGCATTGATGTCTACTACACAAACTTCTTCTTGTAGATGTTGCTGGACCTCCAAGTGCAGAGGTTTGTAGGACAGTAGCAAATTTCCCTCAAGTGGATGACCTAAGGTTTATCAATCCGTGGGAGGCGTAGGATGAAGATGGTCTCTCTCAAGCAACCTTGCAACCAAATAACAAAGAGTCTCTTATGTCCCCAACACACCCAATACAATGGTAAATTGTATAGGTGCACTAGTTCGGCGAAGAGATGGTGATACAAGTGCAATATGGATGGTAGATATAAGTTTTTTGTATTCTGAAAATATAAAAACAGCAAGGTATCAAGTGGTAAAAGTGAGTGTAAACGGTATTGCAATGCTAGGAAACAAGGCCTAGGGTTCATACTTTCACTAGTGCAAGTTCTCTCAACAATAATAACATAATTGGATCATATAACTATCCCTCAACATGCAACAAAGAGTCACTCCAAAGTCAGTAATAGTGGAGAACAAACAAAGAGATTATGGTAGGGTACGAAACCACCTCAAAGTTATTCTTTCCAATCAATCCGTTGGGCTATTCCTATAAGTGTCACAAACAGCCCTAGAGTTCGTACTAGAATAACACCTTAAGACACAAATCAACCAAAACCCTAATGTCACCTCAAGTATCCGTGGGTATGATTATACGATATGCATCACACAATCTCAGATTCATCTATTCAACCAACACATAGAACGTCAAAGAGTGCCCCAAAGTTTCTACCGGAGAATCACGACGAAAACGTGTGCCAACCCCTATGCATAGGTTCATGGGCGGAACCCGCAAGTTGATCACCAAAACATACATCAAGTGGATCAATAGAATACCCCATTGTCACCACGGGTATCCCACGCAAGACATACATCAAGTGTTCTCAAATCATTAAAGACTCAATCTGATAAGATTACTTCAAAGGGAAAACTCAATCCATTACAAGAGAGTAGAGGAGGAGAAGAAACATAAGATCCAACTATAATAGCAAAGCTCGCGATACATCAAGATCGTGCCAAATCAAGAACATGAGAGAGAGAGAGAGATCAAACACATAGCTACTGGTACATACCCTCAGCCCCGAGGGTGAACTACTCCCTCCTTGTCATGGAGAGCACCGGGATGATGAAGATGGCCACCGGTGAGGGTTCCCCCCTCCGGCAGAGTGCTGGAACAGGGTCCCGATTGGTTTTTTGGTGGCTACAGAGGCTTGCGGCGGCGGAACTCCCGATCTATTCTGTTCCCCAAAGTTTTTAGGGTATATTGATATATATATAGGCGGAAGAAGTACGTCAGGGGAGCCACGAGGGGCCCACAAGGGTGGAGGGCGCGCCCTGGGGGGGTGGGCGCGCCCCCTACCTCGTGGCTTCCTCGTTTCTTTCTTGACGTGGACTCCAAGTCTCCCGGGTTGCTTTCCTTCTAAAAATAACTTCTCCAGAAGGTTTCATTCTGTTTCGACTCCGTTTGATATTCCTTTTCTTCGAAACACTGAAACAAGGGGAAAACAGAAACTGGCACTGGGCTCTGGGTCAATAGGTTAGTCCCAAAAATAATGTAAAAGTGTTTAATAAAGCCCATAAACATCCAAAACACATAATATAATAGCATGGAACAATCAAAAATTATAGATACGTTGGAGACGTATCAGCATCCCCAAGCTTAATTCCTGCTCATCCTCGAGTAGGTAAATGATAAAAACAGAATTTTTTATGTGGAATGCTACTTGTAATTCTTCTTACTTGTGGCACGAATATTCAGATCCGAAATATTCAAGATAAAAGTTCATATTGACATAAAAATAATAATACTTCAAGCATACTAACTAAGCAATTATGTCCTCTCAAAATAACATGGCCAAAGAAAGTTCATCCCTACAAAATCATATAGTTTATTCATGCTCCATTTTCGCCACACAAGAATGCTCTCATCATGCACAACCCTGATGACAAGCCAAGCAATTGTTTCATACTTTAGTAATCTCAAACTTATAAACCTTCACGCAATACATGAGCGCGAGCCATGGATATAGCACTATGGGTGGAATAGAATATGATGATGGGGGTTATGTGGAGAAGACAAAAAAGGAGAAAATCTCACACCAACGAGGCTAATCAATGAGCTATGGAGATGCCCATCGATTGATGTTGATGCAAGGAGTAGGGATTGCCATGCAACGGATGCACTAGAGCTATAAATGTATGAAAGCTTAACAAAAGAAAATAAGTGGGTGTGTATCTAACTTGCTTGCTCACGAAGACCTAGGGCACTTGAGGAGGCCCATCGTTGGAATATACAAGCCAAGTTCTATAATGAAAATTCCCACTAATATATGAAAGTGACAAAACAAGAGACTCTCTATCATGAAGATTATGGTGCTACTTTGAAGCACAAGTGTGGCAAAGGATAGTAGCATTGTCCCTTCTCTCTTTTTCTCTCAATTTTTTGGGCCTTTTTTTATGGCCTTTCTCTCTTTTTTTGGGCCTTCTCTTCTTTTTTATGGCCTTTCTCTTTTTTTTATTCCTCACTTGGGACAACGCTCTAGAAAATGATGATCATCACACTTCTATTTATTTACAACTCAATGATTACAACTCGATACTAGAACAAAGTATGACTCTATATGAATGCCTCCGGCGGTGTACCGGGATATGCAATGAATCAAGAGTGACATGTATGAAAGAATTATGAACGGTGGCTTTGCCACAAATACTATGTCAACTACATGATCATGCTAGCAATATGACAATGATGAACGTGTCATGATAAACGGAATGGTGGAAAGTTGCATGGCAATATATCTCGGAATGGCTATGGAAATGCCATAATAGGTAGGTATGGTGGATGTTTTGAGGAAGATATAAGGAGGTTTATGTGTGAAAGAGTGTATCATATCACGGGGTTTGGATGCACCGGCGAAGTTTGCACCAACTCTCAATGTGAGAAAGGGCAATGCACGGTACCGAAGAGGCTAGCAATGGTGGAAAGGTGAGAGTGCGTATAATCCATGGACTCAACATTAGTCATAAAGAACTCACATACTTATTGCAAAAATCTACAAAGTCATCAAAAACCAAGCACTACGCGCATGCTCCTAGGGGGGTAGATTGGTAGGAAAAGACCATCGCTCGTCCCCGACCGCCACTCATAAGGAAGACACTCAAAGAACACCTCATGTTTCAAATTTGTTACATAACGTTTACCATACGTGCATGCTACGGGACTTGCAAACTTCAACACAAGCATTTCTCAAATTCACAACTACTCAACTAGCACAACTTTAATATCACTACTTCCATATCTCAAAACAATCATCAAGCATCAAACTTCTCTTAGTATTCAACACACTCATAAGAAAGTTATTACTAGTCTTGAATACCTAGCATATTAGGATTAAGCACATTACCATGCTGTTTAATACTCTCAAAATAATATAAGTGAAGCATGAGAGTTCATCTATTTCTTCAAAATAACACCACCACCGTGCTCTAAAAGATATAAGTGAAGCACTAGAGCAATAACAAACTACTTCAAAAGATATAAGTGAAGATCAATGAGTAGTCGGATAATTATGCAACTATGTGAAGACTCTCTAACATTTAAGAATTTCAGATCTTGGTATTTTATTCAAATAGCAAGCAAATCTAAAGAAAATAAAATGACGCTCCAAGCAAAACACATATCATGTGGTGAATAAAAATATAGCTCCAAGTAAAGTTACCGATGAACGAAGACGAAAGAGGGGATGCCTTCCGGGGCATCCCCAAGCTTAGACACTTGGTTATCCTTGAATATTACCTTGGGGTGCCTTGGGCATCCCCAAGCTTAGGCTCTTGCCACTCCTTATTCCATACTCCATCGAATCTTTACCCAAAACTTGAAAACTTCACAACACAAAACTTAACAGAAAATCTCGTGAGCTCCGTTAGCGAAAGAAAACAAAACACCACTTCAAGGTACTTAATGAACTCATTATTTATTTATATTGGTGTTAAACCTACTGTATTCCAACTTCTCTATGGTTTATAAACTATTTTACTAGCCATAGATTCATCAAAATAAGCAAGCAACACAATGAAAACAGAATCTGTCAAAAACAGAACTGTCTATAGTAATCTGTAACTAACGTAAACTTCTGAAACTCCAAAAATTCTAAAATAAATTGGTGGACCTGAGGAATTTGTCTAGTAATCATCTGCAAAAAGAATCAACTAAATAGCACTCTCCAGTAAACAGTTGAAGCTAATCTCGTGAGCGCTAAAGTTTCTGTTTTTTTAGCATGATCACAAAGACTTCACCCAAGTCTTCCCAAAGGTTCTACTTGGCACAAACACTAACTAAAACAAAAAACCACATATAAACAGAATCTAGATGGATTATTTATTCCTAAACAGAACCAAAAAGCAAGAAACTAAAATAAAATTGGGTTGCCTCCCAACAAGCGCTAACGCTTAATGCCCCTAGCTAGGCATGATGATTTCAATGATGCTCACATAAAAGATAAGAATTGAAACATAAAGAGAGCATCATGAAGCATATGACAAGCACATTTAAGTCTAACCCACTTCCTATGCATAGGGATTTTGTGATCAAAAAATTTATGGGAGCAATAATCAACTAGCATAGGAAGGTAAAACAAGCATAACTTTAAGATTTTAAGCACATAGAAAGGGAACTTGATATTATTGCAATTCCTACAAGCATATGTTCCTCCCTCATAATAATTTTCAGTAGCATCATGAATGAATTCAACAATATAACCAGCACCTAAAGCATGATCTACTAGCAGAGAAATTTTATTACTCTCCACATAAGCAAAATTCTTCTCATTCGAAATAGTGGGAGTAAACTCAACAAAACAACTATCATATGATTGAGAATTAAGATCAAGATGGCAAGTTTCATGGCTATCATTATTCTTTAAAGCATACGTGTCATCACAATAATTATCATAGATAGGAGGCATGCTTTCATCATAGTAAATTTGCTCATCAAAGCTTGGGGGACTAAAAATATCATCCTCATCAAACATAGCATCCCCAAGCTTGTGGCTTTGCATATCATCAGCACCATGGATATTCAAGGAATTCGTACTAACAATATTGCAATCATGCTCATCATTCAAAGATTTAGTGCCAAACATTCTAATGCATTCTTCCTCTAGCAATTGAGCACAATTATCGGAATCCTTATTTTCACGGAAGACATTAAAAAGATGAAGCATATAATACAAACTAAATTACATTTTTTTGTAGTTTTATTGTTTAAACTAAACTAGTGCTAAAACAAGAAACAAAAAGATTCGATTGCAAGATCTAAAGATATACCTTCAAGCACTCACCCCCCCCCCCCCCCCGCAACGGCGCCAGAAAAGAGCTTGATGTCTACTGCACATCCTTCTTCTTGTAGACGTTGTTGGGCCTCCAAGTGCAGAGGTTTGTAGGACAGTAGCAAATTTCCCTCAAGTGGATGACCTAAGGTTTATCAATCCGTGGGAGGCGTAGGATGAAGATGGTCTCTCTCAAGCAACCCTGCAACCAAATAACAAAGAGTCTCTTGTGTCCCCAACACACCCAATACAATGGTAAATTGTATAGGTGCACTAGTTCGGCGAAGAGATGGTGATACAAGTGCAATATGGATGGTAGATATAGGTTTTTGTAATCTGAACTCTTTTATGTATGATTGGTTATCTTTGCAAGTCTCTTCGAATTATCAGTTTGGTTTGGCCTACTAGATTGATCTTTCTTGCAATGGGAGAAGTGCTTAGCTTTGGATTCAATCTTGCGGTGTCCTTTCCCAGTGACAGTAGGGGCAGCAAGGCACGTATTGTATTCTTGCCATCGAGGATAACAAGATGGGGTTTATATCATATTGCATGAGTTTATCCCTCTACATCATGTCATCTTACTTAAAGCGTTACTCTGTTCTTATGAACTTAATACTCTAGATGCATGCTGGATAGCGGTCGATGTGTGGAGTAATAGTAGTAGATGCAGGCAGGAGTCGGTCTACTTGTCTCGGACATGATGCCTATATACATGATCATACCTAGATATTCTCATAACTATGCTCAATTCTATCAATTGCTCAACAGTAATTTGTTCACCCACCGTAAAATACTTATGCTCTTGAGAGAAGCCACTAGTGAAACTTATGGCCCCCGGGTCTATTTTCCATCATATTAATCTCCCGACAACAAGCTATTTCCACTGCCGTTTTTATTTTACTTTCTTTATTTTGCATCTTTATCACAAAAATACCAAAAATATTATCTTATCATATCTATCAGATCTCACTCTCGTAAGTGACCTTGCAGGGATTGACAACCCCTTATCGTGTTGGTTGCGAGGATTTATTTGTTTGTGTAGGTGCGAGGGACTCGTGCGTGGCCTCCTACTGGATTGATACCTTGGTTCTCAAAAACCGAGGGAAATACTTACGCTACTTTGCTGCATCACCCTTTCCTCTTCAAGGGAAAACCAACAGAGTGCTCAAGAGGTAGCAAAGGGACATGTCATCAAAAGGGCGGCCTCGAGGCGCCTATCGAGTCTTCGTATGACTAGACGCGACCCTTCACTGAAAGCACAAGTGCTCCCTAGGTGGGTTTCGTAATTAATGTCAACATATCTCTTGTTGGACTAACACTTCTACCTAGTACATTTCAGATAAGTTCAACAATGGAGTGGCATGGACTAGAGAATGTGGAACCCCTTCAAGATGCTAAGGAGAAAGGATTGGCTCTAGCTCCAAGATCAAGACTCTACATTTTCTATTTTAGTGATCCAAGATCACATTGAGTCTATAGGAAAAGCCAATACTATCAAGGAGGGATGAGGTGTTGCTTAATGAGGCTCTTGCTCAAAATGCTTAGTGATATGCTCCAAAGCCCTCAACTACTTTCTCACATCCACATATGACCTAAAACCAAAAGTCAAACTCGGACCCACCGATTCTTTCTATCCGGCGCCACCGAGTTCAGATGTCATAGCAACTGCCACAAACCCTAGGCAAATCGGTCTCACCGGTAGGGATCTCGGTCTCACCGAGATGGGATTGCAATCTCTCTATATGGAACCATCACCAAAATCGGTCTCACCGAGTTTGCGTAATCCGTCCTACCGAGATTGCAATGTAAACTCTCTGGTTCCTTTTGTAACATTTCGGTCTCACCAAAATGAGCGAATCGGTCCCACCGAGTTTACCTGACCAACTCTCTGGTTAGCTTATTACCAAAAATCGGTCTCACCGAGTTTGAGTAATCGGTCTCACCGAGATTACGTTATGCTCTAACCCTAACCATATCGGTCCTACCGAGTTGCATGTCGATCCCACAGAAAATCCTAACGGTCACTAGATTTGCTGAATCGGTCCGACCGAGTTTCTCAATTCGGTCCCACCGAGTTTGGCAAGTTGTGTGTAACAGTTAGATTTTGTGTGGAGGCTATATATACCCCTCCACCTCCTCTTCATTCGTGGAGAGAGCCATCAGAACGAATCTACACTTCCAACCTACATTTTCTGAGAGAGAACCACCTACACTTGTGTTAAGGCCAAGATATTCCATTCCTACCATATGAATCTTGATCTCTAGCCTTCCGCAAGTTGTTTTCCACTCAAATCTTATTTCCACCAAATCCAAATCCTGTGAGAGAGAGTTGAGTGTTGGGGAGACTATCATTTGAAGCACAAGAGCAAGGAGTTCATCATCAACACACCATTTGTTACTTCTTGGAGAGTGGTGTCTCCTAGATTGGCTAGGTGTCACTTGGGAGCCTCCGACAAGATTGTGGAGTTGAACCAAGGAGTTTGTAAGGGCAAGGAGATCGCCTACTTTGTGAAGATCTACCATTAGTGAGGCAAGTCCTTCGTGGGCAACGGCCATGGTGGGATAGACAAGGTTGCTTCTTCGTGGACCCTTCCTGGGTGGAGCCCTCCGTGGACTCGCACAACCGTTACCCTTCGTGGGTTGAAGTCTCCATCAACGTGGATGTACGATAGCACCACCTATCGGAACCACGACAAAAACATCCGTGTCTCCAATTGCGTTTGCACACTCCAAACCCTTCCCTTTACATTCTTGCAAGTTGCATGCTTTACTTTCCGCTGCTCATATACTCTTTGCATGCTTGCTTGATATGTATTGTGTTTGTTAAACTTGTGCCAAAACTCCACCTCAACCTAAAGAAATTAAAAACTGCAACTTTTGGTACTTAGTGTCTAATCACCCCCCCCTCTAGACACCTCTTCTCGATCCTTTCAATTCGTAGCAGACCTTTGGTCTCCATTGCCTTGGTTTAAACACCTTTGGAGGAAGATGGATGTGTCTACTTTGGGGAGTCTTAGACATAGAGTGCCCATTCTTGATGGAGAATATTTTCATGAGTGGAAAATGAAATGCTTGAGATCTTCAATGAATATCATTTGAACAAGTATATTACTAGCCCTTGTGCACCTCATATTGATCCCTTGCATCCCACACCTGAAGAGGATCTTAACATGACCTCGCGGTGTTAACATCTTCATCGACAAATGGGTATTTTGGCATAAACTCAAACCCGACGGCTCCCTGGATCGCTATAAAGCATGTTGGGTTATTCAATGATTCACACACCGTGCTGGCATAGACCTCGGTGAGAGTTTTAGTCCCGTTGTTAAACCTGCCACATTTTGCTCGATCTTGCATCTTGCCGCTTCTCGCCACTGGCCGGTACATCAGTTGGACGTATCCAATACTTTTCTTCATGGAGTTCTACATGAGCGTGTCTACCGTGCTCAACCTATGGGGTTCATTGATGCCACCAACCCTAAGCATGTCTGCCTACTGTCCAAATCACTTTATCGTCTCAAACAGGATCCTCGCACTTGGTAGACGCGCATCGATGATTTCCTTCAACGCCTTGGTTTCACTTTGGCTCTTTCGAACACCTCACTGTTTATGCTTCGTCGTGGTTCATACATGGCCTATTTGCTACTTTATGCTGATGACATTGCCCTCACTGCTTCCTTGACAGTGTTTCTTTCTCTCAACACAGAATCCAAGATGAAGGATCTTGGCCCTCTTAATTTTTTCCTTGGTGTTGTCGCTCGTCGCATGGCCTCTAGTTTCTTTTCTTTCTCAAGAGAGATATGCTGAGGAGATTCTTGATCGCGCCGCTATGTCCAATTGCAAGCCCGCCTCTATGCATGTTGATACTAAGCCCAAGGTTTTGGCTGCCTCTGGTGAACTTGTGATGGACGCCACTTTCTACATAAGCATTGCCGGTGCTCTTCAATACCTCACTTTGACATGGCCAAACATTACCTATGCCGTTCAGCAGCTTTGCTTGCATATGCATGCTCCTTGTGATGCTCATTGAGGGATTAATAAAGCGTTTGCTTCGTTATCTTCGCGGCACTACTTCACACGAGCTTTGGATCAGAGGCAACCCCTCCATTACCCTTGCTGTGTACTCTAACGCTGACTGGGCCGGCTGCCCTGACACTCGTCGCTCTACATCGGGGTATTGCATCTACCTCGGGGACTCTTTGATGTCTTGCTCTTACAAACGCCAACCTACCGTTTCCCCCTTCGAGTGCTGAGGCCGAATATCGTGCAGTGGCCAATGCCATGGCTGAATGTTGTTGGCTTCGACAACTGCTTGGCGAGCTTCATTGTGTTGTTGATAAGGCCTCCATGGTATTTTGTGACAAAGTCTCTGCAGTTTACCTCTCTGCCAACCCCGCTGCACAAAGCATATTGAATTGGACATTCATTTTGTACGCGAGAAGGTAGCCTCGGGACACTTTCACATTGTCCATGTTTCGACGGATCATCAACTTACGAACATGATGACCAAAGGGCTTCCAACAAATTCATTCAAAGCATTTTGATAGAGTCTTGGAATCATCTCGGATTACGCTTTGACCGTGGGGGTGTAAGAATACGTAGCATGTATTAGGGATATTCATAATCTAATCTTTTCCCTTCCCATCTAAACCTCCACATCTATCCTTTCCTTTTCAACTAGGATGAGATCTTGGAGGACAAGCATAGGCTAGTTTTGTAGGTGTGCAGATACGTGCCTTTTGGCCTTAATGCATGTGATTAATATTCTCCTAAATCTGCTCCTAAACCACTACAATCATCACTTATGTTACTCCGAGTGTGGATAGTGTGGGTGATCGAACAGCGGCAGGCTAACAGGTGGGACCGCCAGCCCTAACGACCTGCTACCTGCTTGTGTACCCGGTAGAGATACGGCCATAAAATCGTCCCCTCCACTCCTCCGACTCCACGTGCACCCTACCCTGCCGTCCCCCCCAACCCAAACCGGTCCATCACTTCCAACTCGGCCGCCACATGTCTGTGACACGAGCCAGCCATTAAAAATCCCCTTCCCACCTTTCTCCCCTCCTCTCACCCTCCTCTTTGGCTCTTTTCTCACCAGCTCCACCGCCGCCTCCTTCTCCCACTACTCCGCCTCCAATCTCCGGACCCTCCGGCGACCGGGCCCCACCACCCGGCCTCTACGCCGCCGCCCAGGCCCCACGTGCCAAACTAGCGCCGCCGCCGCCATTAACCAACTGCCTCGCATCATTCCTTCCCCATCTGCCAACTAGCCAAGCCTACTAACGTCCTACGCCGCCGCCCTCTCCCTCTCCCCCGCCAACGCGCTTGGCCTCCCCTACATCCTACTCCCGCGGGGTCCCAAGCCCGAACCCGAGAGCTCGCTCGCCCGGGGATCGAACAAGTGATGCACAATCGGGGTGGGCGGCGCGGCCATGTTGGGCCGCATGAAGTGCCTCGTAGGCGGCGCCCTCGACTAGGGCAGCCCGTGGGGAGCCACCAGGAGGGTCTCGCCGGCGTCCGGCCGCATGCACAACGCCGCAGCCGCCGCCGCGGGGCCGGAGGGCGAGAGGGCCATCTGCTTCCACCCGCCGGACATCATGGAGACGGTGCACGAGCTGGCCGTCTACATCCACCGCTTCCACAACCTCGATCTCTTCCAGCAAGGGTGCGAAGCCGTGTCTCGTGGAGATGCTCGCTTTTGGTCTTTTCTTTCCCGTGGATGTCTTCTTTTCTTCGGTTTAGTTTCACTCTTCTCTTTTCTGACTACTAAAGTTCAAAGTGGTTTGAGTTAAAAAAAGTTTCATTTTTTTGGTGACATGTAAAAAAGCGAGTACAAAGTTTCGGTACAAACCTAGTCAATGGTTTTTGGTTTGTCGGAGCATTTCGTGTTAATTCGGTTATTCTTCTTTTCTTTTTTGCGAGTCAAGACCTTTCCCCCCTCGTACTGGCTAATTCTGAGTTTGTCCATTTTTGTGCTGCGAGATTGGCTCAAGCTCCAAGCTCAAGACTCTACATTTTCTATTTTAGTGATCCAAGATCACATTGAGTCTATAGGAAAAGCCAATACTATCAAGGAGGGATGAGGTGTTGCTTAATGAGGCTCTTTCTCAAAATGCTTAGTGATATGCTCCAAAGCCCTCAACTACTTTCTCACATCCACATATGACCTAAAACCAAAAGTCAAACTCGGCCCCACCGATTCTTTCTATCCGGCGCCACCGAGTTCAGATGTCATAGCCACTGCCACAAACCCTAGGCAAATCGGTCTCACCGATAGGTATCTCGGTCTCACCGAGATGGGATTGCAATCTCTCTGTATGGAACCATCACCAAAATCGGTCTCACCGAGTTTGCGTAATTGGTCCTACCGAGATTGTAATGTAAACTCTCTGGTTCCTTTTGTAACATTTCGGTCTCACCAAAATGAGCGAATCGGTCCCACCGAGTTTACCTGACCAACTCTCTGGTTAGCTTATTACCAAAATTGGTCTCATCGAGTTTGAGTAATCGGTCTCACCGAGATTACGTTATGCCCTAACCCTAACCATATCGGTCCTACCAAGTTGCATGTCGGTCCCACGGAAAATCCTAACGGTCACTAGATTTGATGAATCGGTCCGACCGAGTTTCTCAATTCGGTCCCACCGAGTTTGGCAAGTTGTGTGTAATGGTTAGATTTTGTGTGGAGGCTATATATACCCCTCCACCTCCTCTTCATTCGTAGAGAGAGCCATCAGAACTAATCTACACTTCTAACCTACATTTTCTGAGAGAGAACCACCTACACTTGTGTTGAGGCCAAGATATTCCATTCCTACCATATGAATCTTAATCTCTAGCCTTCCCCAAGTTGCTTTCCACTCAAATCTTCTTTCCACCAAATCTAAATCCTGTGAGAGAGAGTTGAGTGTTGAGGAGACTATCATTTGAAGCACAAGAGCAAGGAGTTCATCATCAACGCACCATTTGTTACTTCTTGGAGAGTGGTGTCTCCTAGATTGGCTAGGTGTCACTTGGGAACCTCCGACAAGATTGTGGAGTTGAACCAAGGAGTTTGTAAGGGCAAGGAGATCGCCTACTTCATGAAGATCTACCGCTAGTGAGGCAAGTCCTTCGTGGGCGACGGCCATGGTGGGATAGACAAGGTTGCTTCTTCGTGGACCCTTTCTGGGTGGAGCCCTCCGTGGACTCGCGCAACCGTTACCCTTCGTGGGTTGAAGTCTCCATCAACGTGGATGTACGATAGCATCACCTATCGGAACTACGACAAAAACATCCGTGTCTCCAATTGCGTTTGCACACTCCAGACCCTTCCCTTTACATTCTTGCAAGTTGCATGCTTTACTTTCCGCTGCTCATATACTCTTTGCATGCTTGCTTGATATGTATTGTGTTTGTTAAACTTGTGCCAAAACTCCACCTCAACCTAAAGAAATTAAAAACTGCAACTTTTGGTACTTAGTGTCTAATCACCCCCCCCCCTCTAGACACCTCTTCTCGATCCTTTCAATTGGTATCAGAGCTTTGGTCTCCATTGCCTTGGTTTAAACACCTTTGGTGGAAGATGGATGTTTCTACTTTGGGGAGTCTTAGACATAGAGTGCCCATTCTTGATGGAGAATATTTTCATGAGTGGAAAAATGAAATGCTTGAGATCTTCAATGAATATCATTTGAACAAGTATATTACTAGCCCTTGTGCACCTCATATTGATCCCTTGCATCCCACACCTGTAGAGGATCTTCACATGATTCGCAATCTTAGAACTATCGATCTTATCATAAGAGGATTGCCCAAAAATTTGATTGCTAGTTTGCCTACTCTTGATTGTGCCTATACTATATGGAAATTTCTTGAGGAACGATTTCCAGATTATTCCTTGAAAAATTTAGGCGAAATTCTCCATAAGTCTATTGCCTTGAGTAAGATGAATTCTAGTGATCCTAGCTTTGGTGATTGTCTATTTGAGCTTACCAATCTCATGCATGCCATAGGAGATGTTGGGATTATTAGCAATATCATTTCCGAAGCTATTAGAATCCATAAAGACAATCATAGAAATGACCATTTTTCTAATGAATTACCCTCTCTAGGAGTTGATCAATCACAAGATGATGTTGAACATGGATACTATGATGAGGATGATGATAGTGACTATGATCTTGATGATGCGATGAGACACTTTGGTCTTATGGCAAATCTTCGCGGCTACATGGCCGGAGGAAATGAGTGGGTTCTTAATAGTGGATGTACTGATCATATGACCGGAGATAAAGACATGTTCCGTGAGCTTGCTGAAAACGACGGCCCTCGAAAATATGTCACCTTTGGTGATAACTCAAAGGGTAAGGTGGTTGGCCTCGGTAAGGTGGCCATCTCACATGATAGCTCCATACAAAATGTCATGCTCGTTGAATCTCTTGGGTACAATTTACTTTCAGTTTCTAGACTTGCTGATTTCGGTTTCAATGTCCTATTCACTGAAGTAGATTGCCAAGTGTTTCGCAGAGACAATCGTAAAATGGTCTTTACCGGTATACGTAGAGGTGATCTTTACATTGTTGATTTCACTAAAAAGTCTCAACCTAGAACTTGCTTAATTGCTAAATCTTCTAAGGGTTGGCTGTGGCATAGAAGGCTAGGTCATGTGGGTATGTGAAATCTTGATAAGCTTATTAAAGGTGATCATATCCTTGGAGTAAAAGATGTCATATTTGACAAGGATAGACTTTGTAGTGCTTGTCAGGCAGGAAAACAAGTTGGAGGAAGTCATTGCGCGAAGAACATCATGACCACGAGAAGACCACTCGAGCTACTTCACATGGATCTCTTTGGTCCAAATGCCTACAAGAGTCTCGGTGGTAACTCGTTTGGACTAGTCATAGTTGATGATTTTTCAAGATTTACGTGGGTGTTCTTTCTTGATGACAAATCGCAGGTCCAAAAGATCTTCAAAAACTTCGCTAGGAAGGCCCAAAATAAATTTGACGTGAAGATCAAGAAGGTTCGAAGCGACAACGGAACAGAGTTCAAGAACGCAAATGTGGATACCTTTCTTGACGAATAACTGGACTCTTATAGAGATGGCAAGAACGATGCTTGATGAGTACAAGACGCCAAAACACTTTTGGGCGGAAGCGATTGAGACAGCTTGTCATGCAACAAATCGCTTGTATCTTCACAAGCTACTCGGCAAGACGGCATACGAGCTCCTCACCCGTAACAAACCCCAAGTTGGATACTTTTGAGTATTCGGCTCAAAGTGCTACATTCTCGATAAGCATCGGCATTCTAAATTTGCTCCTAAATCTCATGAAGGTTTCCTACTTGGTTATGGCTCAAACTCTCACACTTACCGTGTCTATAACAATTTCACCCGAAAGGTTGAAGAGACGGTAGATGTGAAGTTTGATGAATCTAACGGCTCGCAAGTAGAGCAATTGCCAAATGATGTAGGAGATAAAGACCCTTCGGAAGCAATCCAAGACTTGTCTATTGGCAAATTCATCCAACGGAGGTGAAGGAGAATACCTCGTCCGTCCAAGTGGAAGCTTCTACCTCATGACAAGGTGAACCAAGAATTGATATGGAAGCATCCACAAGTGGGACACACCAAGACGAGGAAAACGAGGAAGCACACCAAGATGAACATCAACAACCTCCTTCTCCACCACGACAAGAGAATAACAATGTCAACAATGAAGAAGGCCAAGAAGAAGAACAAGATGAAGAAGTTGTTCCACCCCGAGCCAAGCCAAAGCTCCCACGAGTTCGAGCAAGAATCGCCAAAGATCATCCCGTCGAGCAAATCTACAATGATATCCAAACCGGGAGAATCACTTGCTCTAAAACTCGTTTAGCTAACTTCTGTGAACATTACTCATTCATCTTTAGCATTGAAAGATCCGGATTGGATAAACGCTATGCATGAAGAGCTACACAACTTTGAGAGAAATCAAGTGTGGACATTGGTTGAGAAGCCCGACAACAACCAAAACATCATCGGTACCAAATGGGTGTTTCACAAAAAGCAAGATGAAGATGGTCAAGTCGTCCACAACAAAGCACGTCTAGTCGCCCAAGGCTACACTCAAGTCAAAGGTATGGACTATGGTGAGACATATGCTCCCGTTTCTAGACTTGAGTCCATTCACCTCTTACTTGCCTATGCTAATCATCATGATATCACCTTGTACTAAATGGACATTAAAAGTGCTTTTCTAAATGGTGAAATTGAGGAGGAAGTTTATGTTAAGCAACCTCCCGGCTTTGTCAATCCTAAGAAACCTAATCATGTCTACAAACTTCACAAAGCTCTTTATGGTCTTAAACAAGCTCCTAGAGCGTGGTATAAATGCTTGACCAAGTTCCTTATTAAAAAAGGCTTTGAAATTGGAAAATAGATTCTACTCTTTTTACTAAAAGGGTTAATGGAGAACTATTTGTGTGCCAAATTTATGTCGATGATATTATATTTGGATCAACTAACCCTCATTTTAGTGAAAAGTTTGGAAAGCTAATGTCGGAGAAGTTTGAGATGTCGATGATGAGTGAACTCAAATTCTTTCTTGGTTTGCAAATCAAGCAAACTAAGGAAGGTACCTTTATCTCTCAAACAAACAAAGTACACCAAGGACTTATTCAAGAAGTTCAATATGCAAGAATGCAAAGGTATGACCACACCCATGCCTGCCAGTGGACATCTTGATTTAACCAAAGATGGTGAACCGGTTGATCAAAAGGTTTATCGCTCTATGATTGGTTCATTGTTATATCTTTGTGCCTCTCGTCCCGATATTATGCTAAGTGTGTGCATGTGTGCACGATATCAAGCTGCACCTAAAGAATGTCATCTTAAGGCTGTGAAAAGGATAGTGAGATACTTAATACATACACCAAATTTTGGCATTTGGTATCCTAAGAGGTCTTCCTTTGATCTTGTTGGCTACTCCGACTCGTACTATGCCGGATACAAGGTTGATAGAAAGTCCACTTCGGGTACTTGTCAATTTCTTGGTAGATCTCTTGTGTCTTGGTCCTCCAAGAAACAAAACTCAGTATCCTTATCCACCACCGAAGCGGAATACATTGCCGCTGGTTCATGTTGTGCTCAATTACTTTGGATGACCCAAACTCTTAAAGATTATGGGATATATGTGAAACATGTTCCATTGCTGTGTGACAATGAAAGTGCTATTAAGATTGCTCACAATCCCGTGCAACATTCTCGAACTAAACATATTGAAGTTCGTCGTCATTTCATTCAAGACCATGTTGCCAAAGGAGACATTAATCTTAAGCATGTTCACACCGATAAGCAATTAGCGGATATATTTACCAAACCGCTTGATGAGAAAGTGTTTTGCAGGTTAACAGGTGAATTGAACATCATTGATGCTTCAAACTTGGAGTAGGAACTCCATTTGATACATGCAAGGCATGAGCCTATGACTAATCCTTGATATTTCTCTTATGTTGACTATCTCATGTCTTGGATATATTTGCACCTTGCATGTTATCTAACCCGTGTAGGTACTTGGATGAATCTAAATCTATGAGATTGCAACTCACTCATATCTTGAGCAATTTCTATATCACCAAGTCTCTACACAATGGTGGATGAAGACAAGGAAGCACGCAACCATTCAAACATATCCTTTGACAAATTCTATGTTGATTTTCATGATTGTCATTTTGGATACACAAGTTCTCTTCCTTGCAAAAACTAACCCATGTAGGTAGATGAACTCAAACTCCAAGTGGTGCTCCCAACTCTTGATGAGGTACATCAACCTTGAGCAACCCACACAAGTTCGACTACATGATCAAGATCAACACCACCACCCAAGGTATGCTATTCCATCTTAGAGAAGCTTTACTCCAAGTCATGGGATAAAGCAACTCAACAAGATGTGAATACATCAAGAAGCTTAAACGAAAAATGGTAACCCCATTTTGAGCTTAAACGATGAGTATGACCAAAGATCAAGTGATCTCACTTGACTCCTAAGTCAATATACTCTAACATAGGTGACTTTGTCACCACCCAATTCTAGATGAAGTTATCTTGTGTTCTTTTCTGTGATCTTGCATTTGTATCATGCATATTTGTTTCCCTCCTTCAAAAAAAAACTTCATCTAGACTCTTTTTTTTATTTTCTTCTCTTTTCTTTTCTGTTCTGCATTTCCTTGCATGCAATTCATTGCAAATCTTTCAGTTAATTCCTTGCAAATCCATGTGATATCTTAATTGCCTAGTGAGCTGAGGTGACAAGTGTTTTCACTGTGTTGAACTCGGTCACACCGGGCTGTTTTCTTCGGTCCAACCGAATTCTTTTGGTGCCACCGAAGCACCCAACTCGGTGCTACCGATTTCACTGCAGAAAAAACATCTTGCCATTTGTTTCTGCATTCTTTTTGATCCAGCTCCACTCAATGAATCTTGTCCTCGGCCGGCATCCCATTCAACTTGCTGCTTTATTCTGTGACTCAAGGACCAAACCCATCATGACAAAAATTCAGAAGAGCCCTTCTTGGAAATTGATGTCAAAGGGGGAGAGAGAGAGAGATCACATCAAAGCTTAATCATATCTATAGGGGGAGAGAATACTCAAGGGAAGAAAGAGTAATCATCAAAGACTCCAGATGCTTGGTGCTCAAGAGGAGAGAAGTCACATGTCTTCAAGATGGGAAAGACATGTTAATTGACATATTCATTATTTGCTCGTTTGAATTAGCTCTGTTTATTTCCTTTGAGCTCTGATTTTGCTCTGATGTTCTGTTCCCTCTCTTCTCCCAATATCCCATGCTAGATTCAGGGGGAGCAAGACTTCTAAGGGAAGGAAATCCTTGAATTTATTGCACATCTTAACCTTTGGGGACATGTCTATATCCAATGTGGTACTTAGTACTCACTCTACATGTCATCCCAGTCTTGGTACTCTTGTGGTTTCTTTTGTTTGCTCTGGCCAGTAGATGTATCTGTGTTATCTAACCTTATTTACGCAGGTTCATCCCATCCTAAGCCAACTCAAGACCACAAGGTAAGTATATGCATCACAGTCATGTGAATGAGAAATCCTTGCTGATGTACATACTGTTTGCAAGAAGGACTCATGAGCATGAGGGTACATTTCTCATATTCATATCATTTGCTCTGATGCATATAGCCAAGATACATGTAACACATTGCTTACTCTGTCATGTATATGCATTCGCATGCTCCTATATTCCATATTCACATGATTGCATACATGTAGGGGGAGCCTATGCATGTTACATGTCTTTCCAAAGCTTTACCTACTATTATCTATACCTTTATTTAAAGCTTTGATGTATGTTGTCATCAATTACCAAAAAGGGGGAGATTGAAAGCACAAGTGCTCCCTAGGTGGTTTTGGTAATTAATGTCAACATATCTCTTGTTGGACTAACACTTCTACCTAGTACGTTTCAGATAAGTTCAACAATGGAGTGGCATGGACTAGAGGATGTGGAACCCCTTCAAGATGCTAAGGACAAAGGATTGGCTCAAGCTCCAAGCTCAAGACTCTACATTTTCTATTTTAGTGATCCAAGATCACATTGAGTCTATAGGAAAAGCCAATACTATCAAGGAGGGATGAGGTGTTGCTTAATGAGGCTCTTGCTCAAAATGCTTAGTGATATGATCCAAAGCCCTCAACTACTTTCTCACAACCACATATGACCTAAAACCAAAAGTCAAACTCGGCCCCATCGATTCTTTCTATCCGGCGCCACCGAGTTCAGATGTCATAGCCACTGCCACAAACCCTAGGCAAATCGGTCTCACCGATAGGGATCTCGGTCTCACCGAGATGGGATTGCAATCTCTCTGTATGGAACCATCACCAAAATCGGTCTCACTGAGTTTGCGTAACCGGTCATACCGAGATTGCAATGTAAACTCTCTGGTTCCTTTTGTAACATTTCGGTCTCACCGAAATGAGCGAATCGGTCCCACCGAGTTTACCTGACCAACTCTCTGGTTAGCATATTACCAAAATCTGTCTCACCAAGTTTGAGTAATCGGTCTCACCAATATTACGTTACGCCCTAACCCTAACCATATCGGTCCTACCGAGTTGCATGTCGGTCCCACCGAAAATCCTAACGGTCACTAGATTTGCTGAATCGGTCCAGCCGAGTTTCTTAATTCGGTCCCACCGAGTTTGGCAAGTTGTGTGTAACGGTTAGATTTTGTGTGGAGGCTATATATACCCCTCCACCTCCTCTTCATTCGTGGAGAGAGCCATCAGAACGAATCTACACTTCCAACCTACATTTTCTGAGAGAGAACCACCTACACTTGTGTTGAGGCCAAGATATTCCATTCCTACCATATGAATCTTGATCTCTAGCCTTCCCCAAGTTGCTTTCCACTCAAATCTTCTTTCCACCAAATCCAAATCCTGTGAGAGAGAGTTGAGTGTTGGGGAGACTATCATTTGAAGCACAAGAGCAAGGAGTTCATCATCAACACACCATTTGTTACTTCTTGGAGAGTGGTGTCTCCTAGATTGGCTAGGTGTCACTTGGGAGCCTCCGACAAGATTGTGGAGTTGAACCAAGGAGTTTGTAAGGGCAAGGAGATCGCCTACTTCGTGAAGATCTACCGCTAGTGAGGCAAGTCCTTCGTTGGCGACGGCCATGGTGGGATAGACAAGGTTGCTTCTTCATGGACCCTTCCTGGGTGGAGCCCTCCGTGGACTCACGCAACCGTTACCCTTCGTGGGTTGAAGTCTCCATCAACGTGGATGTACGATAGCACCACCTATCGGAACCACGACAAAAACATCCGTGTCTCCAATTGTGTTTGCACACTCCAAACCCTTCCCTTTATATTCTTGCAAGTTGCATGCTTTACTTTCCGCTGCTCATATACTCTTTGCATGCTTGCTTGATATGTATTGTGTTTGTTAAACTTGTGCCAAAACTCCACCTCAACCTAAAGAAATTAAAAACTGCAACTTTTGGTACTTAGTGTCTAATCACCCCCCCCCCTCTAGACACCTCTTCTCGATCCTTTCAATTGGTATCAGAGCTTTGGTCTCCATTGCCTTGGTTTAAACACCTTTGGAGGAAGATGGATGTGTCTACTTTGGGGAGTCTTAGACATAGAGTGCCCATTCTTGATGGAGAATATTTTCATGAGTGGAAAATGAAATGCTTGAGATCTTCAATGAATATCATTTGAACAAGTATATTACTAGCCCTTGTGCACCTCATATTGATCCCTTGCATCCCACACCTGAAGAGGATCTTGACATGACCTCGCGGTGTTAACATCTTCATCGACAAATGGGTATTTTGGCATAAACTCAAACCCGACGGCTCCCTGGATCGCTATAAAGCATGTTGGGTTATTCAATGATTCACACACCGTGCTAGCATAGACCTCGGTGAGAGTTTTAGTCCCGTTGTTAAACCTGCCACATTTTGCTCGATCTTGCATCTTGCCGCTTCTCGCCACTGGCCGGTACATCAGTTGGACGTATCCAATACTTTTCTTCATGGAGTTCTACATGAGTGTGTCTACCGTGCTCAACCTATGGGGTTCATTGATGCCACCAACCCTAAGCATGTCTGCCTACTGTCCAAATCACTTTATCGTCTCAAACAGGCTCCTCGCACTTGGTACACGTGCATCGATGATTTCCTTCAACGCCTTGGTTTCACTTTGGCTCTTTCGAACACCTCACTGTTTATGCTTCGTCGTGGTTCATACATGGCCTATTTGCTACTTTATGCTGATGACATTGCCCTCACCGCTTCCTCGACAGTGTTTCTTTCTCTCAACACAGAATCCAAGATGAAGGATCTTGGCCCTCTTAACTTTTTCCTTGGTGTTGTCGCTGGTCGCATGGCCTCTAGTTTCTTTTCTTTCTCAAGAGAGATATGCTGAGGAGATTCTTGATCGTGCCACTATGTCCAATTGCAAGCCCGCCTCTACGCCTGTTGATACTAAGCCCAAGGTTTTGGCTGCCTCTGGTGAACTTGTGATGGACGCCACTTTCTACAGAAGCATTGCCGGTGCTCTTCAATACCTCACTTTGACATGGCCAGACATTGCCTATGCCGTTCAGCAGCTTTGCTTGCATATGCATGCTCCTTGTGATGCTCATTGAGGGATTAATAAAGCGTTTGCTTCGTTATCTTTGCGGCACTACTTCACACGAGCTTCGGATCAGAGGCAACCCCTCCATTGCCCTTGCTGCGTACTCTAACACTGACTGGGTCGGCTGCCCTGACACTCGTCGCTCTACATCGGGGTATTGCATCTACCCCGGGGACTCTTTGATGTCTTGGTCTTCCAAACGCCAACCTACCGTTTCCTCCTTCGAGTGCTGAGGCCGAATACCGTGCAGTGGCCAATGCCATGGCTGAATGTTGTTGGCTTCGACAACTGCTTGGCGAGCTTCATTGTGTTGTTGATAAGGCCTCCATGGTGTTTTGTGACAACGTCTCTGCAGTTTACCTCTCAGCCAACCCCGTTGTACAAAGCATATTGAATTGGACATTCATTCTGTACGCGAGAAGGTAGCCTTGTGACACTTTCACGTTGTCCATGTTTCGACGGCTCATCAACTTACGAACATGATGACCAAAGGGCTTCCGACCAATTCATTCGAAGCATTTCGATCGAGTCTTGGAATCACCTTGGATTACGCTTGGACCGCGGGGTGTAATAATACGTAGCATGTATTACGGATATTCTTAATGTAATCTTTTCCCTTCCTATCTAAATCTCTACATCTATCCTTTCCTTTTCAACTAGGATTAGATCTTAGAGGACAAGCATAGGCTAGTTTTGTAGGTGTGCAGATACGTGCCCTTTTGGCCTTAATGCATGCGATTAATATTCTCCTAAATCTGCTCCTAAACCACTACAGTTATCACTTATGTTACTTCCACTATGGATAGTGTGTGTGATCGAACAGCGGCAGGCTAACAGGTGGGACCGCCAGCCCTAACGACCTGCTACCTGCTTGTGTACCCGGTAGAGTTACGGCCATAAAATCGTCCCCTCCACTCCTCCGACTCCACGTGCACCCTACCCTGCCGTTCCCCCCAACCCAAACCGGTCCATCACTTCCAACTCGGCCGCCACATGTCTGTGACACGAGCCAGCCATTAAAAATCCCCTTCCCACCTTTCTCCCCTCCTCTCACCCACCTCTTTGGCTCTTTCTCACCAGCTCCACCGCCGCCTCCTTCTCCCACTACTCCGCCTCCGATCTCCGGACCCTCCGGCGACCGGGCCCCACCACCCGGCCTCTACGCCGCCGCCCAGGCCCCACGTGCCAAACTAGCGCCGCCGCCGCCATTAACCAACTGCCTCGCATCATTCCTTCCCGATCTGCCAACTAGCCAAGCCTACTGACGTGCTACGCCGCCGCCCTCTCCCTCTCCCCCGCCAACGCGCTTGGCCTCCCCTGCATCCTACTCCCGCGGGGTCCCAAGCCCGAACCCTAGAGCTCGCTCGCCCAGGGATCGACCAAGTGATGCGCGGATCGGGGCGGGCGGCGCGGCCATGTTGGGCCGCATGAAGTGCCTCGTAGGCGGCGCCGTCGACCAGGGCAGCCCGCGGGGAGCCGCCAGGAGGGTCTCGCCGGCGTCCGGCCGCGTGCACAACGCCGCAGCCGCCGCCGCGGGGCCGGGGGGCAAGAGGGCCATCTGCTTCCGCCCGCCGGACGTCATGGAGACGGTGCACGAGGTGGCCGTCTACATCCACCGCTTCCACAACCTCGATCTCTTCCAGCAAGGGTACGAAGCCGTGTCTCGTGGAGATGCTCGCTTTTGGTCTTTTCTTTCCCGTGGATGTCTTCTTTTCTTCGGTTTAGTTTCACTCTTCTCTTTTCTGACTACTAAAGTTCAAAGTGGTTTGAGTTAAAAAAAGTTTCTTTTTTTTGGTGACATGTAAAAAAGCGAGTACAAAGTTTCGGTACAAACTTAGTCAATGGTTTTTGGTTTGTCGGAGCATTTCGTGTTAATTCGGTTATTCTTCTTTTCTTTTTTGCGAGTCAAGACCTTTTCCCCCCTCGTACTGGCTAATTCTGAGTTTGTCCATTTTTGTGCTGCGAGATGGCATGCAGATCTTTGTCTCCACATTTCTGGATCTCCGAACCTTTTGTATTTTATGTTAACTAGGGAGTGCTGTTCTCTGTTGTGAAACGAGTATTGGGTTATGTGCAGATGGTACCAGATGAAGATTAGTGCAATGTGGGAGGAGGGTGAAAGCGGTAGCAAGACACCTGCTTCACCCGCAAGGGTGGTCCAGTACGAAGGTGCGCCCATCTCTTCTAACCAGGGACAGTGTGATGCGATCCTCTGCTTCAGTGCTTCTGTTAATTCCACATGATTTCAAGATGTTTCCATGGAGATACATGTTTAAATTGGTACCTTTGCAATGTGTGTAGTGAGCTAAAAGTTCATACTAACTGTTTGATTGTTGTCAATATTCAGTACTATAGTCGATAAGAACCATGCTACTGTTTTCTAGGAGTAATTCAGAAAAATGAAGTCTACCTATGTAAATGAGACTATTTGTTATGGTTTTAAGCTCTACCTTGCTTGTATAAATCTATCAACCTACCTTGTTGCAATCTACTCTTTCTTAGATAACATCAAGAGGCATGTTTTATAGCTGGATTCGGACTGTACAAGCATGTCAGTGTCGTGCACTATAATTATCATGCAGAGCACATAATATGTATGTTAATCTTTGTGGAGGCTTGTATTCCTTCTAGATGAACTAACTTATTAAATTGCGATGAGTAGAAAATGCACCTTTGTCTGGTGATGAGACAATGACAGTAAGCTGAGATCACAACTAAAGGATGCGGCCAAGGCCCACCAAACAGTGTGCTGCAGTGTTATGGAGAATGTGATCTACTGATTTGTACTGGACCATCTGTTTAACATGGTGAAAATATTGTACCAAATATCTGTGCACTCTCACCTAAATCACATATGTTTATGTCTATTTAACTTCATTGTACACGAAAACAAGTGTTACAGATTCCAAGGTTTTTTAGTTGGTTGCAATTGCTTGAAAGATTCTTTTGTTAGAGTCCTTGCCAATCATTAGCTAATAGATAATGACATGCTAGGTGGATTGTGCAGCTCCTGATGTCGGTGCGGACGATGCTTTAGGCATTTGGAGAATAGATGACGCTGATAACAGCTTCTACACACAGCCATTCAGAATCAAGTATGCTCGACAGGACATCTATCTATCGGTTATGGTGTCTTTCAACATACTCAACGGTGAACAAGAGGTTGGAAATTCGAATATTAGTATTCCTTTTTCTCTTTTGAATTAACTAATTGCAGCCTTATGAGAGCACATGTTTTATGTTTTCAAGGGTCCAGCAGCTTCTGCTGTGATATTGAAGTACGAGTTAATATATGCCCCAACACTGGAGAATGGGTGAGTATAGTTCTAATTTATATCTGTATTCTTTCTTCTGAGATTTAGTTCAGTCATGTGCATCTTATGGTTTTCATTTGCCAAGACTGATGGGGCTATTGCTTCTGTTTTAGATCTGATATCCAATCTTCTAGCGCTACATCTTCAGCTGCTGTACATGAATTTAGGATCCCACGCAAAGCACTCCTGGGCTTACATTCATATTGTCCAGTTCACTTCGATGCATTCCACGCGGTGCTTGTCGATCTGACATTACATATAGTGTACCTGAAAGCTGGTGCAAATAAATCATCATTGAAGGTACACAGGTTTGTGAAGCTTTAGCTTTAATGTTCTTTGAAAATGGTGCTCCTATGCAACTTGTGTGAGGCGGTGGGTAACTAGATGCCCTGAACAATTTTTGACAAAGTCACACAACCATAGAACTAGGTTGGTACTAGAAACTGTAAGGCTGGTATCCACTAGTATTCATGTTCTAGGTTTCTATTCCTGATCTACCACTTGAAATTCAACTCCACAAATGTGCGGAATTTTATTTTAACATTGTGCCACAATTCCCAAGCGGTGTATTGAGAATATCAAAAAGTCTACATCGTTGATTTACTTTCAGCTCTTTAGGTTCATCACTTAGAAATTGTATCTACTGGATTGGCTGTAGTTTATGCTGCATTAGCAATCATGTAAATTACATCAACTTTCTATCGCTGGAGAACCAAGTAGTCCAGTACAAGTTTCCCAATTATCTGGCTCTGGCAACCTGATGGATGGTGTGATTTTATTTGTTATTATGATTACTTTCTCCTTGTAAATATGCATTTTAATATGCAGATACCAGATCAAGGTTTACGCCCAACAGCACATCACATAATCAAGGCATTATTGGCTTCGAGGGAAATGTTACTTGAAGAATTGAAGAAAATCAGTGGTGCTGTTGGCAAATCAATAGAAGATTTAGATGATGCTGACTTAAGTCTTGGTAAATACGAGTCACTTCAGCCTTCAAAACCAGTCCATCCCGATTCTGGTAAAGTTTTCCCTGTAACTACCAAGGGTGTTGGGCATTTGGCTGGCATTTTACACGACTTTCTGGAGGTAAGTTTCATCATCCTTTTTATAGTGACCTATGAATGTGTTCATGATATGGGGACTTTTTTTTTGAGTTGGTATACTGGACTTGCTGATTGGAAATATTTATGCACAACTCTACAGAGACCCAACGATGTTGTTGATGGCACTACGGATGGTATGCTGTATACTCTTTCCAGTGAAGAGTTGTTAGAATTGTTTGTAACCGTGAGCAGCCAACTTTCACTTCTATGGAATGCATTCTTGAAATTTCATAGGTGAAGTTAACTGTTCTCTCACTTTCACTTGTTTTTATACTGTATTTGCACTGTCCATGGTCCTGATGGTTTCTCAGTTAACCTATTTTTCGAAGATATCATTTGCCCAACATTGTTTTCTCGTTTTACTGCAGGATAAATAAAACTAAGATACTGGATTACTTGCGGGACATTTGGGCCGTTGACAGGAAAGCAGAATGGTCAATCTGGACTAATCACTCTAAAATCGAGATTCCACACCGCTATTTGCGGAGTATGAGTGATGACCCACCTCACCGCCAACACTCCCTCCTGAGAGTTTCTGGTTCAAGGAAGTTTCATGAAGATGTAATTATCTCCCATTCATAAGTAGCATATATTTACCACTTCTTATAATCTCTTACTAGTTTACATCTATATGCAGCCTGTACAAAATTCTGCTTCACGGGCTGAGCTACACAGGAAGAGCATAGCCCAAATGAAGGTAACATTGTTTTTTGGAATAGTTTATGTGCACAAATGTTTATTGTTAACTGTTAGTAATTTGAGAAATCTTGCAGATCAACACGAGGTCTGTTCAAGATATGCATATATATGCTGATCCTTCACGTGTACCTGTTGTCCTTATAGAACAACATGTCATGGTTGTTCCACAACATGGTTCAAACAAGGATTTGGCATCAAGTTCTTCAGAACAGAAGGATACTATTGTGCTACCTAAACTACAAGGAGAGTCTTTGGTGCTGAAAAATATCAATGGTAAAAAAGGTGGACGCGTATTACGAGCTGTCATCTTTGTGCATGGATTTCAGGCAAGTCCCATGCATCTGCTTTAATTCTCTGGAGTTACAGTATTGTTGGCTAAAATTTATTGTGTTTATGAAAAGCAGGGACACCATTTGGATTTACGTCTTGTTAGAAATCAATGGCTTCTATTGGATCCTGGAGCTGAATGCCTAATGTCTGAGGCTAATGAAGACAAGACTTCTGAAGATTTTAAAGAAATGGGTGGCAGGCTTGCTGGGGAGGCTGTTGCATTCTTGAAAAGGAAAGTGGATAAGCTTGCAAGACATGGAGGCTGCAAAGAATTGAAGCTTAGTTTTGTTGGCCATTCCATTGGAAACATTATCATCAGAACTGCCTTAGCAGGTATTTTCCAACTTGTCAAATTCCAGTGAATCAATCAAGTGAGTCTTTAGGTGAATAACTATATTTCTGCATCTCTATAGAACCTGCATTGCAGCCATACTTGAAGAACCTCTACACATACATCTCGATATCAGGGCCTCACTTAGGTTACTGGTACAGCTCAAATTCTTTGTTCAATTCTGGTCTCTGGCTTCTAAAAAAGCTCAAGGGGGCACAATGCATCCATCAACTTACTTTCAGTGACGATCAAGACCCCCAGAATACCTTTTTTTATAGGCTTTGCAAGGTACACCCTGCTTCATTCTGGAATGTACTCCTTGCCAACTTATATACCAGATACATTTTCCAGTAAGAGTTAACCATGAAGTATTCTTATTGTTTTCTTCCTACAGTCGAAGACACTAGAGAACTTCAAAAATATCATATTGTTATCGTCACCACAGGTTAGTCCATTTTCTCCTTTTGAACGACTTCAATTTACTTGAGGATCTGAACTATAATCTGGGTGCTCCATGTCACTCACAAGTGATGATGTATTTCTTTGATCTACCAGGATGGGTATGTACCATATCATTCAGCAAGAATCGAGCTCTGCCCAGCTGCGTCGGCTGATAATTCAAGGAAAGGTCAAGTCTTCACAGAAATGCTGAATAATTGCTTGGATCAGATGCGTGCACCGTCGTCTGAAACTCGTATATTCATGAGGTGTGATGTTAATTTCGACCAATCTGCCCATGGACGGAACCTGAACACCATGATTGGCAGAGCAGCCCACATAGAATTCCTGGAGACTGACATCTACGCTAGGTTCATCATGTGGTCCTTCCCTGAACTTTTCCGATGACGATGACAATGTTCTCTCCCTCTTATTTGGGATGGCATGATGTTCCAAACCAAACCAAACCAAACCTGGATACTGCACTACTGACCAAGAAAGGAATATAAAGGTTTCGTCACCAAGATGGATAGCACTGTAAAGTTCCCTAGCAGTAACATTTTGCCAGTTTGTTAGATTTGATTTGTATAAATAGTTGATTTGTTCATTTCGATTTATAGCCCTGTAGATGTGAGATGTGCCGTCAGGTCTTGATAATCCAACGTCGTCTGGTGTGGTGTATTTTAACGCTGCCAGCCAGTTTAGGAGGGCCAAACAGCCAGTGAGCTTATGTCAAATAAGCATGACGTGTGTTTTATTTTCTTTTAATGATCACTACATCAGGCAGAGATCATTATCCGGTTTTTGCCATGTCATGTTGTTGATCTGTAACTGAATGTCGAGGATTCATTGGATGACGGAGAGTGTGCAGTCAAACTTGTATTACTTTGACTTTTATTGTACAAATGCATTATTGAGATTGTAAGAATCAAAATAATATTCATTATCGTATTTGTTTACTCCCTTATCCTAGTGATCCAAGCGCTCTTATATTTTTTTTTACAGAGGGAGTATTTTTTTTCATCTTTGACGAATAGCTAATGATAAAGAGTGTTGGTGTCCGAAGGTTTGAGGTCGTCTTTGCTTCATAGCATAGGAATATATATCGTACAAATAAGAAAACTACAGAAAATGAGATGGTACGTATGAGTGATGTCACTTTCATATGTCACTTAATTAATTAATTCATAGGATAGGAACTTTTCCGTTAGGTATAGACTAATATTTGTTTTTTTTCAAATGTGAATGATAGGTTTCTATCCCACATAGGAATAGGAATCTATTTCTACAATCAAATGACTTCAAAGGATTTCTCTCTATAAAATTCTTATCTTCTAGAATTCATATATAAAATTCCTCTAGATCAAAGGAGGCTTGAAGCGTAAGGTTATAAGGCCTCATTTGGTGTGAGTGTTTCTCTACTCCCTCACTTTCATAATATAAGACATCTACAAGCTAACATAGCTTGCAAAAATGTCTTATATTATGGGACGGAAGGAGTAGATTATAAGAGCATCTACAGCCGAACTTTGCAAATCCGACCCCTCTACACCCGCGGATGCGGCCGGCGCGTCTGTGGACAGTAACCGGCACTCCCTAAATATCTGCCTCCACACCCACGTATCTTAGAGCAACACCCACGTATCTTAGAGCAACTCCAACGGGCCGACCCAAACGGACGGCATTTCGTCCGCTTTTTGTCCGCTTGGGTCGACCAGGCGGACACGGACGTCCACTTCCGCTTTTGGGTCGGCGTATGCGCCCAACGCTCGCCCGACCCATTTTGACGGCGCTGACAAAAAAAACTGTGCATGCATATTTAAAATAAAAACAACTTAATTAAACATTAAAGCCGGCCAGGAAGGCCGACGAGAGTCCACGCGTCCACATTAGCATTAAATAAAACAAAAAAAATAAACTACGAGGTGGCGAGCTGCGCTAGGCGTCGTCGTCGTCGTCCTCGGGGTCGGTGAGGTCGATGAGCGTCGGCGCAGGGCCGGCCCAGGGGAACGCCGTGTTCCAGGCGGCGGCGATGTAGGCCGCGGGCAGCTGTTTCGGCGCGGGCAGTGCGGCCGCGGGGGGTTGTGCGGCCGCCTGTGCAGCCGCGGCCTGGCGCGCCTCCTCCTTAGCCTCGCGCGCCTCCTCCTCGAGGTCGCGCTCGAGCATCTCCTCGTACTCGCCGCGACGGCGCTCCTCGGCCAGCCGGCGCCCGCGCCACGTCTCGAGGTACGCCTGCTCCTGCGCCGGGGTCGCCCCCATCCAAACCGGTGGCGCGGACACCCACTCGCACAACACTCCCGTCCAGGAGTTGCGCTCGATGGGCTCCGGCTCGGGCTCCCGGTCGGCCTTGACGCTGCGCCGGGGAGGGGACGGCGGGGCCACCGGCGGCACCACGCAATCGCCGGCCGCGGAGAGGGCAAGGGCCTGCGCCATGGTCGCCTCGTACCGAGCCTCCTCTTCCTCCACCGCCTTCACCCTGCGTCGCTCGTCCTCCTCGCTCTCGCGGTAGACCGCCGCAAGGGCCGCCTGGTCCTTCTCGCGGACGACGAGCGGCGGCGGCGACACGCTGCGGTCGACCTCGCGCACGCCGCGTCGCCTCGCCTCCTCGTGCTCGAAGGTGAACCACCTCTTCCAGTTCGGCGAGTCGGTGGCGTAGGCGGCGTCGCGGCGCTGCTCCGGCGTCAGCAGCGCCCGTCGGCGCCGCATCTCCTCCGCATGCGCCCTAATCGACCTTGGCGCCGCCGGCACTGGGATCCTATCTGGATCCAGATGCCAGTCGTGCGGCAGGGTCACGTCGGGGTACGCCAGAGGCTGGCGGTGCTGCCAATGTCACTTCGCGTGGTGCACTGGCACGTTCACGCGCACCCTCTGCCGGCAAGCCGGCGCCGGCAGAGGCGGTAGGAACTCGGAGGGAAAAGGGATGGCGGGGGCCTTGCCCTTGGCCTTGCTGCTGCTGCTGCCGGCGCCGGAGAAGAGCCCCATTTTGGCTAGGGTTGGCTAGGGTTTGCCGGCGACGGGGGAGCAAGCTTGCCTAGATGTGGACGACGAGTTTGGATGAGGACGGCCCCGCCGCACGGTCGGCTTAAAAAATGGCGACCGCCGTCACTGACACGTGGGCCCGTGGTCATAAATTAAGCCGACCGCGTGGGTAGCGGGTAGTTGGACGGCCGCCAGGTGGGGACGCCGCGGATAGCGAGAAGGCGCACGTGGCATCCCTTCGGCGTCCGCGCCGACGCATTTGGGGCGCAAATTTGGGCCGCAAATGTTTCGGCGCGGACGCGAAGCGGACGTGATTTGGGTTTAGGTGGGCCACCACTTTTGCCCGCGCCGACCCAAACGGACGCGGGCGGACGAAATGGATCGCCCCATTGGAGTTGCTCTTATATCTGGCATCCTATATCCATGTAAATTCATGCAACGTAGTAGTACGTAGATCACCAAATGATCACAATGAACAGGAAACAGACTTATAAACCGATACCAAATAGGTATAATTCACATAAACATCACCAAAAGATCACCAAATGTGCATAGTTCACACAATTCAACGAAGGTGGAGGAGGCCGTCAGGCGGGCGGAGCAGATTGGGTAGGCCGCGCAGATCCGTGCGCGGGGCGGGAAGGGTCGGCGTGGGCGTCGGCGCTGCGGCGACGGGTGACAGGAGGCGTCGTACCAGACCCGGAGCTGCCGCCCATATCGACCCGCTCACGCTCGAGCGTGATAGAGAGCGCCAGCTCGTACTCGTCTTCGGAGCTACCGTCGGAGTGTCTGCCGGTGCTTGACATGCTCGCCGACGCTAGGGATTGTACAGATTGGGGAACGGGGGGGGGGGTGTTGGGGAGCGGAGCGGAGCGAAGTGAGCTAGGGTTTGCTCTGGAGGGGGATTTTGTGGGGTTGGGGTGGGTCAGCGGTGAGGCGGGCTGATGTGTAGGACATTTTGGGCTCGATATGAGGGCTGCCGGTCAGCCTGGGCGTTTGTCCGCGGTTTGAGAGCTCCGGTTAAGTCGGTTTTTTGTGACCGATCAGTGGCCGGATGACCTGCCCGGATATTTGAGACATGTTTGAGAGGTCCGGCCTTAAATGCTCTAAGGCCTCATTTGGTTCATACGGTAGAAATATCACATAGGAATAATTTTTTTAAAAAAGAATGAGATGACATATCTCAATTCCTACAAGAAAAAGACATGTCATTGGATGCATCGGATAAGAACTTTTACATTGAGTCTAAGCTAATTTTTTTTCTTTAAAATGTGGAGGTTTTTACAGTTCTATATTATATGGTACGGAGGGAGTACATAGGAATAGGAATTCATTCATGCAAAGCAAAGGGCTCCAAAGAAGGCCTAAATTTTACAATCTCCACTCGGAAATAGATGACGCTATATAAAATGTCTATCCTTTAGAATTTCTATAAAATTCATGCAAACCAAGCGAGGAATAAATTGTAAGATAAAAGTTTTCCAACCTACAGTTAAGTAGGCGGGGTGTAGACTTTTCTTATTTGAGTTGGATGCGGGGCGTAGATCGTCTCACGTAAGTGATGTGACTTGGGCCCACGTGTGAGTCACCTGACTCGGTTATGCGGATGCTAAGGCCAATTCCATCGCGCAACCCCAAAGGGACGTCTACTTTGTCCGGATTTTGTCTATTTGGAATGCCGATGGGTAGCAAAACGGACATGGATGTCCGCCTGTGGTTCTACGCGCCCAACGCGCACGATTACCCCAAACCGTCCGCCTGCTCACTCGTCCCCGCATCGTTGCGCCCGCCCGCCGATGCGCGCTGCTGCCTCGCCATACCGCATGCGCGCCGCGCCCGCGCCGCCGCCTCGTCTCGTTGGCTCCCCGCCCGCCCCACGCAGCAGCGCGCGCCCACTGCCGCGCGCGTCCCTGCAGCAGCTCCCCTGCTCCCCGCAGCAGCGCGCGCCCCCGCTACCGGCTGCCGCCCCGCGTCCCTGCAACAGTGCGCGCCCCGCTGCCGCCTGGCCGCGCTCGCCCCCGCCCCCGCTGCCGCGTGGCCGCGCTAGCGCCGCCCGCGCGCGCCCCCGCCCCCCGCGGCCGCGCTCGCGCTGCCCGTGCGCGCCCCCCGCCTGGGCGCGCGCGCCCTCGCCCGGCCACGCGCGCCAACGCCTGGCCGCACGCGCCCTCGCACTACAAGAAATATGTTAACTTATGACCTTCTCTTAGTGACCCCAGCTGAATTGGTCGTAAATTCACGGCCATTTCGCTTGGAAGGGCTCAAACCCTGAAATTGCTTACACCAAATGGTAACAAAGTAGACAAGAGGCGCCAATGGCCTTATTTCTACCCGATTACGACCAATATAAATAGTCATGAGGTTGTGAACGTGGATGCATTGGTACTTATTGCTATGATTAGGCGCCACCTCATCAGTTTTGCCTATGTGTCATGTCCATGTGTCAATTTTTGCCCTAGGTTGTGAAGCAACATATATTTCTGTCATTTTCAAAATTCCCAAAAAAATCTCATAAATTCTTTGGGTCATTTCTTCGTCGAATATGTAAAAACCTTCCTTGCCTAGTTCAAAAATAATTCAAAAATATTCATTTTCCTATTCTGTTCAGAGTAACAGTTTGTGAAGAAAGTACCACTTTGGCATGTCCAAATAGTATCCAGTTTGTACAGTGCTTTCCTATGCCCAAATAACCATCCTCCACCAAATGCTAGCTCAATCCATTCATTATTTTGAGCCGAGCTTCAACATTCGTATTTATGTCCAGTGTGGTGGTTTGCAAAGCACGTACCAGCTAGGCTCCTCCTTTTGAGCTGAAAATTTGTGAAGACGGTCTTCTTAGTAACTGATCATCCTCAGCCAAAACTCACGCCCATTAGCCATGTACATTTCCTGTACCACTAATCAAACACTTGACTGCTAATTCATGTTTGAGCACCGATCGGTCTCCTCGTGAGAATCTTATGTTGTAATTTTCTTCCTAGCACCTACCTGGGGAGTTCCCAACCCACTAGACATGTCTAGGCCACCCAGAACACATGGCAACGCCACGGTCACGCGGTGACCACGCGGCGGGCATGCGAGCTTACGCGCTCTAGAGTTCGGGCCCTCGGCCACTGTCCAAACCTCGATGTCTCTCCATCAAACCATGTATTTCTGATTAAATAGATACTTATTTACCTAGAAATGATTTTTGAAAAAAATAAAGAGCAAACTATGACGCAGCTGCAGTTCAAATTTGACCCGCTTCCAACTGAATCGACGGGAATTTGTCTTTTTCACCAGAGGTGGATCAAAAATTTTGACACCCAACCATTTTGTCAATTGTGCATTAAATATGTCCTAGTATTTTATAAAATTGATTTGGTCCAATTTTGCAACAATTATTTGGTAGTTCCTTCACAAAAAAACCTCCTTTCGGGCACTCAGAAAATGAAAAATGGTTTTTTCGTCCAAAGAAAATGAAAACTTCCTTAGGCAACATTGTTTGCCATTCCAATATGCACCCTTGTGCACAATATGAGATCGTCTGAACAAACTATGCCATGAATGTGGCCATAAGATTGATCATTTGGCTTGAAAGCCATTGATCTTCAGAGATGATAGCTCGTTTCTGAGAACACTTTTTTAAAATAATTGCCATATTACAAGTTTGTTATTTTTCCTGGGAACTTGGCCACATATAATGACACAATGCGAAGGTTTCCCAATTTTTTGATTTTTTTTGAATTTTTTATGCCCGTTTCAAAATGCGATCAAAACGGCGGGCTTGACCGTTCCTAGCTAGTGGTTGAATCTTGGAAAACTTTTGGTGTTTCTATGATTAAATAGATACTTATGTACCTAGAAATGATTTTTTTAAAAAATAAATAGCAAACTATGAGGCAGCTGCAGTTCAAATTTGACCCGCTTCCAGCTGAATCGACGGAAATTTGTCTTTTTCACGAGAGGTGGATAAAAACTTTTTGCACCCAACCATTTTGTCCATTGTGCATTAAATATGGCCTAGTATTTTATAAAAATTATTTGGTCCAATTTTGCAACAATTATTTTGGAGGTCCTTCACAAAAAAACCTCCTTTTGGGCACTCGAAAAATGGAAAATGGTTTTTTCGTCCAAATAAAATGAAAACTTCCTTAGGCAACATTGTTTGCCATTCCAATAGGACCCTTGTGCACAATATGAGATCATTTGAACAAACTATGCCATGGATGTGGCCATAAGATTGATCATTTGGCTTGAAAGCCATTGATCTCCACACGTGATAGCTCGTTTCTGAGAACACTTTTTTAAAATAATTGCCGTATTACAAGTTTGTTATTTTTGCTGGGAACTTGGCCACATATAATGACACAATGCGAAGGTTTCCCAATTTTTTGATTTTTTTTGAATTTTTTATGCCCGTTTCAAAATGCGGTCAAAACGGCGAGCTTGACCGTTCCTAGCTAGTGGTTGAATCTTGGAAAAATTTTGGTGTTTCTCTGATTAAATAGATACTTATGTACCTAGAAATGATTTTTGTAAAAAATAAATAGCAAACTATGAGGCAGTTGCAGTTCAAATTTGACCCGCTTCCAACTGAATCGGCGGAAATTTGTCTTTTTCACGAGAGGTGGATAAAAACTTTTTGCACCCAACCATTTTGTCAATTGTGCATTAAATATGGCCTAGTATTTTATAAAAATGATTTGGTCCAATTTTGCAACAATTATTTTGGAGGTCCTTCACAAAAAAACCTCCTTTTGGGCACTCGAAAAATGGAAAATGGTTTTTTCGTCCAAATAAAATGAAAACTTCCTTAGGCAACATTGTTTGCCATCCCAATATGCACCCTTCTGCACAATATGAGATCATTTGAACAAACTATGCCATGGATGTGGCCATAAGATTGATCATTTGGCTTGAAAGCCATTGATCTCCACACGTGATAGCTCGTTTCTGAGAACACTTTTTAAAAATAATTGCCGTATTACAAGTTTGTTATTTTTCCTGGGAACTTGGCCACATATAATGACACAATGCGAAGGTTTCCCAACTTTTTGATTTTTTTGAATTTTTTATGCCCGTTTCAAAATGCGGTCAAAACGGCGGGAATAACCGTTCCTAGCTAGTGGTTGAATCTTGGAATTTTTTTGGTGTTTCTCTAATTAAATAGATACTTATGTACCTATAAATGATTTTTAGAAAAAATAAAGAACAAACTATAAGGCAGTTGCAGTTCAAATTTGACCCGTTTCCAGCCGGATCAGCAGAAATTTGTCTTTTTCACGAGAGGTGAATCAAAACTTTTTACACCCAACCATTTGGTCAATTGTGCATTAAATATGTCCTAGTATTTTAGAAAATTTATTTGCTATAATTTTGCAACAAATATATTATAGGTCCTTCACAAAAAAACTTATTTTGGGCACTCGAGAAATGATTATCTTACAAAAAACTCATTTATGAGAACACTTTTTTTTAATGATATTTGCATTATTCAAAGTTTGTTATTTTTACTGAAAAGTAGGTCACACTTGGTGACACAATGCGAAGGTTTTTGATTTCTATTACTTTTATATAAATTTTGTAGTCCATCAAATAGCAGACATGATTTAACAACTTATTTTCAATCAATTATTATGACCAATTTAAATGGTCTTAACCTCATCAAAAGAGATAATGCGTTCTGATTGGTCCAAAACCATGTCACGCGGATCATGCATTAAGCACCGTCGGATGCACCCGGATCTAACGGCCCACACCTCCCTCGTCGCTCTAACCCCATGTCCCTCTCATCGTCATCCACCCACGAAACCCTAGCTCCCTTATCCCCTTCGGCGCTGCCGCTCCCGCTCCCTTTTCCCCATCGCCGCCGCCACCTCTGCTCGCTACACCACAGCCACACGGCCATCCCCATCCAGATCCAACCGCCGCTGCACATCGACGAGGCGGCTGGCGGGCGGGGCGCGCCGGTGCGGCCCTCCGTGCGCGCGCACCGGGAGGCCCTCGAGGCGGCGCCGTCTGGGATCGTCTCCGGGCTCGACCTCGGCCGCCGCAACTCCTCCCGCGCCGACGGCTTGCTCCGCAAGGTCGCTGCCGAGGGCGCCGCCGTTGGGGCCCGCATCTTCGCCGACCTGTACGCCCTCGGGGGCGCGTCCCTGCCGGACCCGCTGGATGAGGAGGACAGGGCCAAGTGCCCGCACTCCATCGTGCTCACCGGCGACGAGTTCCCTCCACGGCCATGGCCTCGGCCTCCCTTCCCCGACCACCTAGACTCCGGCACGGAGGCTGCTCTCCGCCATCAGGGCCATGGCGCCGGCCAGCCCCAACAAAGGTATTGCGCAGTCGCGACGGCGGACGGCAAGTTCATGCCGGTCATCGACAAGAAGGCCGGCTACTCCTTCGTCTACCCATTCGGATGGAAGGTACTCCTCCATGAATCCTCTCCTCTGCTCTGCTCCATACGCATGCATACACTTGGTGATGCTGCTGAATGAATGAATGAATGTGTGTGTGGGTGGGTGCAGGAGGTGTATGTGCAAGGGCAGGACAAGGTGTACAAGGAGGTGATCGACCCCGCCGTCCGCGAGTGGACCTAAAGACTGATGTGTACCTTCATGAGCTTCCAGACGAACATGCAAGTAGCTCCGCTGCCAAGCCATCAGCCCAACCAGATGGAGCTGGCCCTCTTCCATGACCCACTGTTGCCTCAGGTAGCATAATTTCCACTCTGCAGACCATTCTTTAGTCTCTCACAACGCATCTGAGAGAAGCATGTTAGTACTACATTTTAGCAAGATGCTGAAACCAACGAGGCTTTGTCTAAGCAGGCCGGGGCGTAGAGCACGAACCCGTTCGCCGACGACAACTTCAAGGGTTACCCTGAGTACATGAACACCAACAACCCGCAGACGGCAGATGATCCCTTCCAGCAACATTTCCTGAAGCTGCCGGCGTCAAGCCCCTACGACAACTTCCTCAGGGCTGCAGGGTGCTGAGGCGAATGAGTTTCTGCCCGGAGCAGCAGCAAGTCTGTCGTGTCACGTCTCTACGCATGGTACCGAAACACGAGCAGGACTAGATCTAAGAATCAGAGAGATTAAGTCAGTATATCTTACTTGGTTACAAGTCGCTAGAGGTTGCTACTGACACACACTTAACCCATCCATTTATCTCTCTGCTAATTGCATTTGTTGCCTACTCATTTAATTAATTAAAACTGCATGTGTGCGTGTAAGTATATCACTTTGCTGTTGTTCATCTTCAAACTGCATCTGTGCATTTGTTGCCTGCTCATTTAATTAATTAAAACTGCATGTGTAGCAGCAGTGCAGCACACTTTATATATATATGTATGAGGCTGGGTAGTTCAACTCTACTTTACTTCCTAACTCATTCATATATATGATGGAAATTGTGCAGGTTCCATGGTGCCAAGTGGCCTCTGGCCATCTTGAACTGGGACTCCAGTAACAAGTAGATGTTGCTGCCGCACTCAATATTTTATGTTGTTTTTTTCTTTTTTGAGAGATGTTAATCACCCAGTTTCCTTATTAATAACCTGAGAACACTTACGTCCTCCCCAACCCTCGCCCCAGCATGCCGCTGTCGGCATGGCGCGTGGCTGTCGCCCCAGCAGCTAATAGATTTTTGGGACTCTGTTTCTATGCTCTGCTCGATAGCATTTTGGATATTGATTGGACACGCTTTATATAAAATGATTTATCTTGTACATTGCTCTGCATAACTTGTATACATGAAACCATACTTGTCAAATATTGAGTATCACTGCTGAATAATAACGTCTTGTTTTTTGTTCACTGAATCACAATTCTTCTCTCTTTTTACCATCAGTCCATCTTACAGCCATAAATAAGAAAAACAATTATCTTCATATTAGGCTTATTATTTTCTTGTCTGTAGTATTATAATGTACATATGCTTTTCTATTCATTGAATCGCAATTCTTCACTCTTTTTACTATCAATCCATCTTCTTATAGTTGCATGTTTTTTTTGGCTGTCCAGATGACCAAGCCCAAGGAGGAAGCAGCTGCTCATCACTGAGGACAAGTAACTCCAGCAGGTTGACGCTCTAGATTCACAATGTACCTTCTATATGCCCATCCAACTCGGTGATTTGTGTCTTGAAACCCAAAAAACCCCATGCCCATGTGGGAGCTAAACCATAGTTTTTTGCTTGTGGAAAATAATATCCTTGGCTGAATTGACTTGAGGCGGTTTCTTCGAAATTCTTGGAAATGCTTTGGTAGTTTCTTTCGGCAAGAAACTGTTTCATACTGAAGTTTACTGGTACATGTGTGGTTTGCTACTGTTACTTCGTTTGGGTTGGGTTGGTTCCAGCGAGGAGATGTGCATGCACGCTGGCAGCATGAGCTAGCATCCATGATTGTCAGCCAGCCACCACCATGTAAATGTAATAAATGTGTGGCCTATCTAGTGTGCTGCTGTTAGAAATATAGATGTGTGGCCTATCTAGTGTGCTGCTGATAATCTGTTTTTACCTCACTTGGCAGGCACCATAATTTGTTTTACCTCACTGTACTGTAGGAATAAATGTGTGGCCTATCTAGTGTGATGCTGATAGAAATATAGATGGAAGATTAGTTGACTAGTTATGCAATCTATAATCCTTCATATATACTGCAGTTGTCTATGCGTGCTGCTGCTTCATACACATTTAATCAAATCTATCAAGCAGCTGTTGTCATGTCATGCTTGTTGTATTAACAGCCAATTTAGTTGCGTATTGCCAGTTCAAGTTTTTTAGTACATATCATGTTCTATTTTGCTATTGAACACCTTCCAACTTATATTGCTGAATTGCCTTGTACACATAATTGTTTGTAATCTATGGGAAAGCCGTTAATAGTCAGCTGACCTCATGAACTGTAAAAATGTATCAAAATCTTGTGTTGTTAAAGTGAGCTTATTGTCAATTCTTGCTTATAAGCTATGTTTGATGCTGTCTACAGGTTCTTATTCTTCTTTTTTTTGCATAGGTGAAGTATGAAGTGTGAAGCCGTGAAGCCTATCAGCAAGAGTAGCATATTATGTATTGTAATATCAGGAGTGTAATATTAGTCAGAGTAGCATATTATGTATTGTAACATTTAGTGTTGTTTTGGATGAATTTCATTTGCTCTAAGTCTGTTTGAAATATTGATTGTGTATATAATTTCAATACATATGAAATGGAAACCTGACCCGGGGGACCCACTTATGAAAATTGTTTGACAAATTTTGAGATTTTTGACATGTGGGTCCAATTGTGATATCAACATGACAAGTGGGACCAATCTCACTAGTGGGACCGACACAAAAATAATATGGCTGAAAATAGAAAATTAATAGTAATGGCCCAGAAATTAAAAAGGCCGAATAGTTGGGCCTGGCCCATATAGCTGACCAGAATTAGTAAGAAAAAATAATATAAAAAGGCCGAATTAATGGGCTCGGCCCATGTAAAACACCGAATCGGACCGGGCTGAATCTCGTCAGTGACCTTTGCAATTGGTCGCAATTTTGCCACGTCAGATTGCCACGTCGGATCTGACGTGGCCTGGGCAGACAGCCAGTGACCAAAACAAAAGGTCATGGGTTCAACGACCTTTTGTTAAAGGTCGCTATAGTCAGTTTACGACCGCCAGCCTTTGACCTTCTGTTTTTGGTCACAAAAAGGCCGTAAATGGAAATCTGTGACCTTTCAGTGACCAATAGTGAGGGTCACAAGTTGACATATTTCTTGTAGTGTCGCCGGCCACACGCGCCCTCGCCTGGCCGCGCTCGCGCCAACGCCCACGCCCCCGCCCCTGCGCCCGCCTGGCCACGCTCGCGCCCCCGCCCCCACCAGCCCGCGCCGGCCTGCCGCCGCTCGCGCGCGCCCGCGCACGCCCCGCTCCAGCCGGCGCACGCGCGCGACCGCGCCCGCCCGCGCCCCCGCATGCCCCCGCCCCGCGCCAGCCAGCGCCCGCGCCCCCGCATGCCCCCGCCTCCACCGCGCCGCACTCGTGCCCTTGCACCGCCAGCCGCGCCACGCCCTGCCCGGCCCGCGCGCTACCCCCCACCCGCCCCGCCGCCACCCGCGCCCGCCTCGCGCGCGCCCAGCTCGCCGCCAGCCGCCCGCGCCACGCCACGCCGCCACCCACGCACACCTCGCGCGCGCCCAGCTCGCCGCCCGCCTCGCCCCGCCACCTGTCGCCCACCACCACGCCCGCAGCCGCGCCCCGCCGCCCATCGCCCCGTCGTGGCCGCGTGGAGGTGGCCGTCGGCTGCAAAAGAAGAGAGAGAAAAAGGAGAGAGAGACAAAGAGGGACGGGTGGGTGGGCAGCCGGGCCCATCTGGTTCCAATGACAGGTGGGCCGGGGGTCACATGCAAAGGGACAGGGGCGGACGAGGACCACGCAGAAGACGTCCGGGCGTGTCCGTTTCAGACCCAAACCCAGACCAACTTTGCGCCCAGGATGGGGTGAGGCGGACCATAAACGGACGCTTTTTGCGGATGGGGTCGCGCGCTGGGACGTCTCGTTTGTCCGTTTTACCTCAAACGGACAGCCCCGGACAATTTGGGGTCATGCGGTGGAGTTGGCCTTAAGGCCAACTCCACCGCGCGACCCTATCCTGTCCGCCCCCGTCCGTTTGGGGTAAAAGGGACAAAAAACGCGGCCCAGCGCGCGGGAGCAAACGAACATTTGTCCGCTTTCGACCCATCCCCGGCCCAAACTTGCGCTGGTTTTGGGGTGAAACGGACAGCGCGCGGACGGGCGGGGCGCGCGCGCTTGTCCTCCCCTGGCCCGCCTGTCGGTGGGAGAAACCAAAACCCCCCCACGGCCATTTGGCGCCATTTCCCCCAAACCCTCCCACGTCCCTCCCGCCGCTCCCCCCTCTCTCCCCCGTCCATGGCCGACGCCCCGCCGAGTTCCGGCGGCCTGGCCGTCGACCCGACTGCAAAGGTGAGGAAGAAGGCGGCAAAGAAGCCGCGGTCGGAGTACACGCCGGAGGAGATCGCCAAGTTGGACTCGGAATCGGCGAAGAGGAGGGAACGGAGAGCGGCCGTCAAGATGAATGCCGTCGCGGCCAAGTTCGCCGCCCAGCGCGAGGAGTTGGAGGCCGCGCGGCGCAAGGCCGCTGCCGACGAGAAGAAGGACCTCGTCAACAAAGCGCACGCCATCCTCATGCTTGGCATGGGCCGTCCGGCAGGGTTCCATGCAGCGGCCGCCGGCCCGGTGAGCACAGGCTCGTCGGTCGCCCGGCCTACGCACTGCCAGTCGCCGACGTCGCGCGTCGCGCCCATGTCGCCCGGCTTTCCTCCACCCAGGCACGACGGCCAGACCCGTTTCTCGGCGGCGCCGGACGTGGGCTTGTTCGCGCCGTCCACACCACGCCCCGCGGCCGTCATCGACCTCAACGTGACGCCTGGGTCCAGCAGCGGCGGGCGGCCTTCCGTGGAGATGCAACGAAAGCAGGCGCGTGCACCGTTCACGGGCACCATGCCGGCCCCCCGCGTGTTGTTTGAGGAAATGCCAACCTCAACGCCGACGGTGGACGACCCCTTCTACAACCAGTACATGGAGGACATGATCTTCCAGGGTGGTCATGGACGTGCTTACGATCCCGATGAGACCCAAAGTCAGGATGGCCGCACCCAGTACGTGCCCGATGAAGAGGCCGACGACCGTGCTGACTACGACCATGGTGATTCGTGGCATGAATACGATGACATCTATGTCGAAGGGGAAGATGAAGATGAAGCCAATGATGTTGATATTAGTGGCGCTCCATTGTTCATAGACGAGCTCACCCAAAGAGCGGAAGCACAAAAGAAGCGGAAGAGCATTCGCACCGGGTCATATACACAAGATGAGGACAAGTTGATTTGCCAATCTTGGATGGAGATTAGCCAAGATCCAAGGACCGGCGCGCAACAAAAGGGCATTGTTTTTTGGACGAGAGTCCACAAAACATTCCATGAAAGGAAGATGTTTGAGCCCTACCAAATTACAAGCAACCGTGGCATCGGTTCGATTCAAAAAAGATGGTTGTTCATCCAACAAGAGTGCAACAAATATTGTGCCGCATTTGAGAGCGTTGAAGCACGGCCCGTGAGTGGTCTCGCCGTTGGAGACATGGTATGCTCTTCTCTTTCTAGCCCTTGCTACGGCCATGAGACTTGTTGTTGTTGATCGTGTTCACTTGTTGTTGATCATGTCGTAGGCATTTCAATCTTTGGAGGCATTCAAGGCCCGGCACAATGACAAGCCATTCACTCTTATGCATTGTTGGACGATCATCAACAATTGCCCTAAGTTCAAGGATCAATACCGTGAACTTCAAAGGAAAAGAGGCAAGAAGACGGCCAAGTTCGCCGGAGGTGGGGATGGCGAGGCGTTGAAGAGGCCGAGGGGCAAGGCCAACTCCAAGGTGGACGACATCCGTGACGCCTCATCCATGGCCTTGCATGAGACATTGCATGGCATGATGTCACATAAGGATGTGAGGGATGAGAAGAAGCGGTAAAGCAAGGGCGAGCAAATGAAGCAATACCTAGATCTCCAAAGACAGGAGCTTGAGATGGAGGAGGCGGCCAAGAAGAGGAAGATAGACATGGAGGAGGCGGCCCGGCAAAGGCAGCTCGACACGGAAGAGGCCGCCCGGCAAAGGCAGCTCGACATGGAAGAGGCCGCCCGGCAAAGGCAGCTCGAGATCGAGGCCGACAATGTCAAGGCTAGGCAGAGGCAGCTCGATATCGAGGCCACCAATGCCGCCACCAAAGCAAAGTAGGTGGCCCTAGCGATCATGAGCGTGGACTTGTCGAAGATGAGAGACAAGACGAGGGCCTGGTTCGAGGCCAGGCAGAAGGAGATGCTCGACGCCGAAGGCCTGAACTAGGTCGTCCGATCGGCGTGGCCGTTCTTTTTGGAGGCTGGCATGGTTGCCGCCCGCCCGCTGGGCCGCTGGCATGGGCGCCGGCAAAAAAACATTCACTTTGGAGGTCGGCTGTGTTGCCAGCCGCTCGCTGTGTTGCCGGCGAGGACAACTATTCATTTTGGAGGCTGGCTGTGTTGCCGGCGATGGTCGTGTAGGCCGCTGGCTTTGTTGCCGGCGTGAACTGGGGCCTTGAACTGGGGCTTGGCATTTGAAATGTCCCTTTTTTTAAATTAGATGCGGACAGGATGGGGCAAAAGGATGCGTCCGTGCGCTGGGCGCACGGCCGACGCATCCCAGGACAGGCCCGGACACGACCCCAATCCCTACCCAAAGGGACAAAATCCGGACAAAACGGACGTCCGTTTGGGGTCGCGCGGTGGTTTAGGGTTTAGGGTTTAGGGTTAGGGGTTTAGGGTTAGGGTTTAGGGTTTAGGGTTTAGGGTTTAGGGTTTAGGGTTTAGGGTTTAGGGTTTAGGGTTAGGGTTTAGGGTTTAGGGTTAAGTGAGTCGCTGTCATATTCTTTGTTTGCTTGGGTGGTGGTCTTGCTGCGTAGAGAGGAGGAATGGAATGTTTCTTGCGGGACGGACATGCTGCTGTGGAGGAGGCGTAAAAAGAAGACGAATGCGGTAAGCATCATGGACTGTTGAAAGTTGATGATTCTCCTATACTGCCTCACCTTGCCCTGGCTCCCAGCCCCAGGTGGATGTTTCGTGTTGAGGAGCACTAAGAGGCTAACTGATGTAGGGTGGAACCTTAGATGGCCGATTTTTCACGAAAGGAGCGGATCCCAAAGAGAAACATGAAGAACACAAGGGGATTCACGAGGGAAAACACGAGAGAATCACTCAAACCAACAAGATTCGATTACACATGCGCTAGATCCAATAACACAAAGAGACACACATGATCCAAGGTCAACAAAGGACGATACAAAAGGGTAACCGGTTCTTCTCCTAGAAGGAGGTCTTGAGGGGGCCACCCAAGAGGGGGTCTTGAATCCAAGTTGATCTTCTCCGAAGAGGGGCCGCCGTCTCTCTCGAGGAGGAGATCCGTATGGATGAGCAATGCTCTATCTCACATATGAGCTAAACCAATGCTAACCCTAACTAAGAGGAGGGAGAGGTCTATTTATAGTCTCAGTGTAAAAGGGGGGCGAAGTGAAGGGGTACATGGGCTTCGGCCCGAAACTGTGCGCAGACAGGTACCGGACGTCTGTTGGGGACCGGTCGTCCGGTGGCTTAGGAGGGACCGGACGTCCGGTGTCGTCGGACGTCCGCTGGATTCGCTCTGTGAAGGGGGCGCCGGTCGTCCGGTATCTTCATACTTCTGTTAATATCCATTCTGTTGGGGGAGGCCGGACGTCCGGTGACTTCGATCGTCCGCTCGCTGGAGAGTGTGGCCGGTCGTCCGGTCCGGGCCGGACGTCCGCTCGCTGGGGCCTGCGTTAGCTGGGACTTGGCAGCTGGGGCTTCAGGTGCCGGACGTTCGGTCCCGACCGGTCGTCCGGTGGCTGGAGCTTTCTCCGGTAGCTCTTCTTCTTGTCCTTCGCGGTTGGTGGCCTTGCCGTCTTGTCCGATGGATGTAGATGTACCATGGCTTTCCTCCAAGTGCCTAAACACAAATAACGTATCCGTTTGAGGTAGCAACCATGTCTCATGTGTCGAAAGTGGTAATTCGGAAAGGAGCGAGTTCACCTTATCTTCAATAGCCTTAGCTCGGGCTCTTGTCATAGGTCCTAGTGGTGTCATGGGCGACGTAGGTAGGTCCATGGGGATGACCTTGGGATGCTCCACATCATCTCCCCTCCCTTGGGAAACATCCCACCTCGGATCGAAATCCTCATCACCATGGTACGGGGAGAGATTGTTGATGTTGAAGATGTCACTCACGGAGTACTTGTCGCGTGGGATGTCGATCTTGTATGCGTTGTTGTTGTAGCGTGCAAGCACCTTGAAGGGTCCATCCGCTCGGGGTAGTAGCTTGGACTTTCGTTCATTGGGAAAGCGATCCTTGTGAAGGTGTAGCCACACAAAATCTCCAACATGGAACATCATGGGTTGCTTGTTGACGTTGAGCTTGGCCGCGAGTCGTTGTACTTGGCGCTCGATGGTGTTCCTAGTATCTTCATGCATCTTCTTGAGGAAGTTGACTCGGGCACTTGCGTCCATGTTTGTGCGCTCTTGTAGCGGTAGATGTAGGATGTCCAATGGGGACAATGGGTTGAAGCCGTAGACGACCTGGAAGGGGGACTTGCCGGTAGTCGAATGTCTTGCACGATTGTAGGCGAACTCGGCGATGGGTAGGCACTCTTCCCACTCCTTGATGTTCTTCTTGATCAACACGCGTAGTAGAGTGGAGAGCGTACGGTTGGTCACCTCCGTTTGGCGTCGGTTTGTGGACGGTATGCCGAAGAGAACAAGAGCTTGATTCCGAGCTTGGCGCACAAGGTCTTCCAAAAGTAACTTAAGAACTTGACGTCGCGGTCCGAGACAATCGTCTTTGGCACTCCATGAAGGCGCAAGATTTCCCTACAAAACAAATTTGCAACATGTGAAGCATCCGTCTATCTTGTTGCAAGGAATGAAATGAGCCATTTTGGAGAAACGGTCCACAACTACAAAAACGGAATCCTTGCCATTTCAAGTTCTAGGCAAACCAAGCACAAAGTCCTTGCTAATATCTTCCCGTGGTTGATATGGAATTGGAAGTGGCATATAGAGGCCATGAGATTGTGCTTTAGACTTAGCTTTGCGACATGTAGAACATCGGCTGGTGAAGCGATTGACGTCGCGATGCATCTTGGGCCAAAAGTAGTTCTTGGAGAGCGTGGCGAATGTTTTGTCGCTTCCAAAATGTCCCATTAGTCCACCTCCATGAGATTCCTGCAAAAGCAACAAACGCAAAGAGCACTCCAGAATGCAAAGTTTGTTAGCTCTCATAAGATATCCATCTTTGATGTAGTATCGATCCCAAGAAGTATGCGTCAAACACTTGACATAAGGAATAGCAAATGTAGGATCATGTTCATACAAGTCTTTTATATGCTCAAAACCAATGACATTCAACTCAAGGTTAGTGACAAGCATGCATATACGGGAAAGCGCGTCCGCCACAACATTTTCCTTACCCTTAATGTACTTGATGACATAAGGAAATGACTCAATAAATTCACTCCATTTAGCATGACGCTTGTTCAACTTAGTTTGACCCTTAAGGTATTTAAGTGTTTCATGGTCGGTATGGATGATGAACTCATGAGGACGGAGGTAATGGTCCCATTCACGCAAAACTCGCACTAAAGCATATAGCTCTTTGTCATAGATGGGGTAATTTAGTTGCGCTCCGGATAGTTTCTCACTAAAGTATGCAATGGGGTGCCTCTCTTGCGTTAAGACGCCTCCTATGCCATTACCACTAGCATCGCAATGAATTTCGAAAGGTTTGTCAAAGTTGGGTAATGCAAGCACGGGAGCATGAGTAAGCAAATTCTTAAGCTCATTGAAAGCAATATCTTGAGATGTTCCCCAAACAAACGGTGCATTTTTCTTACTCAAAGCATGCAAAGGTGAAGCAATGGTGCTAAAATCCTTCACAAATCTACGGTACAAACCGGCTAAACCAAGAAAACTACGCACTTGTTGCAAATTGGTTGGTTGGGGCCAAGTTTTAATAGCATTGATCTTAGATTCATCAACATGAACACCCTTAGAAGATACTACGAAACCCAAGAAAACAAGCTTATCAACACCAAAAAGGCATTTTTCCATATTAGCATAAAGTTGCTCTTTTCTAAGAGTTTGTAGCACGGTACGAAGGTGGGTGACATGCTCTTTGAGAGATTTGCTAAACACAAGGATATCGTCGAAGTAGACAACAACAAATTCTCCAATGTAAGGGCGAAACACATAATGCATGAGACGCATGAAAGTACCGGGTGCTTCCGATAAACCCATAGGCATGACTAGCCATTCATATAGACCAAACTTTGTTTTGAAAGCGGTTTTCCATTCATCACCCTCTTGTATGCGGATTTGATAGTAACCACTTTTAAGATCAATTTTAGAAAAGATAGTGCCACCGCTAAGTTCATCAAGCATATCATCAAGGCGTGGAATGGGGTACCTATATCGGACGGTGATAGCATTGATAGGTCTACAATCGGAGCACATGCGAAAACTACCGTCTCGTTTTGGAACAAGAATGACCGGTACGGCACAAGGACTTAAGCTTTCACGCACATGTCCATGGTCTATGAGATGCTTTACTTGCCTTTGTATTTCTTTGGTTTCTTCGGGGTTGACGCGGTATGGTGCTTTGTTGGGGAGCAGCGCTCCGGGGATGAGATCAATTCGGTGCTCAATGCCTCATAGTGGAGGTAGACCCGGAGGTAACTCATCGGGGAAAACATCTTGGAATTCCTGCAATAGAGAAGATAACACCAAGGGTAGATCGTGAGAGTTGTTAGCTTTTGTGACCTCGTCCTTGCACAATAGGACATAGTGTAGGACAGTTGATGGGTTCTCACACACTTATCTCATCTCACGTTTGGTGGCAAAAAGAACTAGGTTTTTCTCTCTTGGCGAAGAGTCGCTCAATTTTGGCTTGTGGCGCTCACTTTCTTTATGGTGGGGCACTCTCTCTCTAGGCTCTCCACGATTGGTCGCTTGCTTGTCGACGAGTACTTGACTTGGAGACATAGGACGTAGCACAAACTCTTTCCCTTTCATCTTGAAGCTATAGTGATTTGTACGCCCATTGTGAATGACACCTCGGTCAAATTGCCATGGCCGTCCAAGGAGGAGATGGCACACGGTCATCGGAAGGACATCACACTCCAAAGTGTCTTTGTAGGCGCCAATCTTGAAAGAGACTTGTACTCGATGCTCGACTTGGATGGTGCCGTTGTCGCTTAGCCATTGAACCTTGTAAGGGTGAGGGTGCTTCATCTTGACCAATTGGAGCTTGGAGCAAAGTTCTTCACTTGCTAAGTTGTGACAACTACCTCCATCGATGATGACCTTGACGGAACGTCCATTGATGCCTGCCTTTGTATGGAAGATATGGCATCTTTGATCTTCGTCTTGTTGATGTTGAAGAGTCAAGACCTTGGAGACAACAAGAGCGGGACTTGAATCTTCGTCGCAAAAGACTTGATCATCTTCATCTTCATTGTTCACTTGTCGGTGCATGGCCACTTGCTCAAGAGCTTCCATTTCTCCTTCACTCATGGAGTCGTAGGTTCCGTCGTCGTTGAGGATCATGGTGCGCTTGTTTGTGCACTCGAAGGACTTATGGCCTCGGCCTCCGCATGTGAAGCATTTGATGGAACTTGTCTTGATGGTCTCATCGGTTGGAGTAGATGATGATGAAGCTTTCTTGAAGTTGCTTGTAGTAGGAGGACGACTTGAGCTTGTCGAAGCTTTCTTGTAACTTGACTTGTCTCCGTTGCTTGTAGAAGGCTTGGTTGAGGTAGAAGGTGTTGGAGTCATCGAAGCTTGATTTTTGGAGAGGCCATAGGAATTGGATGAGAACTTGGCATACTTGAAGTCGTCTTGTACTTGCCGTTCCGCTTTGGTAGCTTGGTGCACTAGCTCGATGAGGTTCGAGTATGGTTGGAAATCAGCGATCTTCTTGGTAGGATGATTGAGTCCATTCAAGAAACGTGCCATAGTTTGCTCATCATCTTCTTTGACATTGGCTCGTATCATGGCAATCTCCATTTCCTTGTAGTACTCTTCAACGCTCTTGGTTCCTTGCTTGAGTTGTTGAAGTTTCTTGAAGAGGTCACGGTTGTAGTAGTTTGGCATGAATCGTGCTCTCATGACATCCTTCATTTGTCTCCAAGTGGTGATGGGTGGTTCACCTCTTGCCGCTCGGCGCTCAATGACTTGTTCCCACCAAATGAGGACGTAGTCTTGGAATTCGAGGGATGCCATTGCGATCTTCTTCTCTTCTTCGTAGTTGTGCAAGCGGAAGATTTTGTCAACCTTCAATGTCCATGAGATGTACTCTTAGGGATCATTGCTTCCATTGAACTTGGGCATGGTGAACTTTAGCTTGCCATAATGTTGCTCTTCATTGTGTTGTGGTCGGGGATGATGACGCCCATGTCATTGAGGATTGACATTATCATGTTGCTCTTGGCGAAGATGGTTGTCTTCCTCATGTTGCTCTTGGCGAGGATGGTTGTCAACCTCATTTTGCTCTTGGCGAGGAGGGGGTCCATTGTCTTCTTGCTCTCGATGGACTTGACGTTCTTGTCTCGCTTGAGGGGGGCTTGTCTATCTTGAGGAGGAGCTTGTCGATCTTGACGAGGAGCTTGTCGATCTTGACGAGGAGCTTGTCGATGCACACGTGCTTGGTAAATTCTTTCTTGAGCTTCGTCGCGAAGTGCTTATTGATGTAGTCGAGCTTGTCGGCCTCGATTGGCTACGACACGACTTGAGTCATGAAGGGCACATTGTGCTTCAAGTGCTTGGGCTGCACGTAGTTGTTGTTCTTGGCGTTCTGCCTCGGCGTCTTGTGCATCTTGATGTTGTCGCGCTCGCTCCTCTTGTTCTTGTTGGCGTTGGCGTTTCCGTTCTTGAGCTTGTGCGAAAGCGTCTTGGTTTTGGCGATGTCGATGCTCTTGAGAGTCGGTGTCGTGTAGAGGATTGCGGTTAGCTTGACGGTCTTGACGCGCGGCACGACGAAGAGTGTTTGATGTCGGTGTACTTGAACCGGAGATGGTGTCGTCGGAGTGTCGACTAGAGTGGCTCCGTCTTGAAGAGGACGAAGTTGTAGACGAGCGGACCATCATGGTTCGAATATCTTCTTTGAGTGAACTCATGGATGTGTCGAAGTAGTTCCTTGTACGTTGCTCGGATTGTCGTAAGTCGGTGGCGAGATTGTCGATGCGGTCGCCCAAAGCAAGTTGTTCTTGATGCAAAGCTCGGTGTGCACCAAATAGTTGAGTCTTGGTGACGTATGACGGCATGTCATCGTCTTGCTCGAAGAAAAGTGGGTTGGTAGAAGTACTTGGCCTATTCATCATTCCAAACAAAGATATGTGAGTGGGAGAAAGAGAAGAACCAATACCAAATGTACCTTGATCGATGTTGACAATGGATCAAAGATGACTCCAATGTGTAGCAAGGAAATAGCACAATTGGTACCAATTCTTGTCGGTTCTCACACCTACACAAGTAAAAGCTTATGGTGGAGCTCGGTTAGGATGGTGGCACAAAATTTGATGCAATTGTAAGTGAGACTCAATAATGTTGGAAAAGATTCACAAATTTGCAAATGCAACAAGTAGACCAATAGCAAGATATGGTACACGGAAACACACACGCAAATAGATAAGATGGGGTTATGCAACCAAGGATGAGCCAAAATGTGGAATCCACCAAGATGCTCTTGTTGCACAACACTAGAGAGACGCTAGCACGATTGCACAATAGGCGGATACGAACTTGTGCACAACCTACTAAGCAAAAATGCAACGACTTCTATCCCAATTATGCTATATGTATGATGTTCCTATGCGTTGATCCAAGATGATCGAGTATGACAATCTTAATGTTGTATGATGCTATGGCTCTTGTTTATAAGCTCTTTGCTTATCTTTCCTCTTTTGCTTAAAAGCTTGCTTGGCTCTTTGATGTTTGAGCTCTTTTCTCATGCAATGCTTCACGAACCAAGATAGCAATTGTGTATGCGACAACAACTTTGTGACACAAGTGATGATACCACGATATGCAACACGATGATGGTATGTATGCTATGGAAAGTATGAACACTAATGTGCACAAGTCACGTTGCCGGCAATACTCAAAGGCTAGTCTCGATGGGTAAGTGACGCAAAAGTAAGGCCATGGGGTTATCAATGCAAATGCAAGAGAGTATGACGATATCACGATACCAAGATGATAACCAAGGCGAAAGGTGATACCAAAGTGAAGTAGGCGTTCGTAGTAGTCCTTAGCGAAGATGAGCGGTGGTGATGTTGATGTCGAACCGTACCTAGATAGCCGAAACACAAAAGGATACGGAAACCACAACTCAAATTCTCAAAGCTAAATGGGTCAAAATTGTCGGAGTTGGTAGCGGGAAAGGCTAATTGTGGTGCTATGCGGAAGTGGTGGTGGTATGTGGAAGTGGGTGTGGTGGCTGAAAAAATTTCGGGGGGAAATTCAGTTTTGTCAGGGATCAGCGGACGTCCGGTGGTGGAGCGGTCGTCCGGTGGTGGAGCGGTCGTTCGGTCGTCGGACGTCCAGTAAGATTGGTCTTCCGGTGATTCGAATCGGGTCAGGTGTTCCGGTCGTCCGGTGGACAGCGGACGTCCGGTGATCGGGGTCAACTCCGGATGAAATTGGGCGGGAAATGATGATTTCGGGTACAAAATTCGAATGAATTTGTGGATGGAAGGTGGAGAAAAGTGGGGAGATGCTAGATCCACTCAAGGCAAAGCAAATCCATGGATCAAATCCAACAAAACATCACCACACCAAAAAATCACAAAAAAAAATTTGGGGCTATTTTTGTGGGGTAATTTTCGGATTAGGACGAAAAACAACAAAATCAAGCTAGAAAACAAAGAGAGGGGGCTCCAAAATCGTGATCAACGTGGCTCATGATACCAAGATGATGTAGGGTGGAACCCTAGATGGCCGATCTTTCACGGAAGGAGCGGATCCCAAAGACAAACACGAAGAACACAAGGGGATTCACGAAGGAAAACACGAGAGAATCACTCAAACCAACAAGATTCGATTACACATGCGCTAGATCCAATAACACAAAGAGTCACACATGATCCAAGGTCAACAAAGGACGATACAAAAGGGTAACCGGTTCTTCTCCTAGAAGGAGGTCTTGAGGGGGCCACCCAAGAGGGGGTCTTGAATCCAAGTTGATCTTCTCCGAAGAGGGGCCGCAGTCTCTCTCGAGGAGGAGATCCATATGGATGAGCAATGCTCTATCTCACATATGAGCTAAACCAATGCTAACCCTAACTAGGAGGAGGGAGAGGTCTATTTATAGTCTTAGTGTAAAAGGGGGGGGCGAAGTGAAGGGGTACATGGGCTTTGGCCCGAAACTGTGCGCAGACAGGTACCGGACGTCTGTTGGGGACCGGTCGTCCGGTGGCTCAGGAGGGACCGGACGTCCGGTGTCGTCGGACGTCCGCTGGATCCGTTCTGTGAAGGGGGCGCCGGTCGTCCGGTATCTTCATACTTCCGTTAATATCCATTCTGTTGGGGGAGGCCGGACATCCGGTGACTTCGGTCATCCGCTCGCTGGAGAGTGTGGCCGGTCGTCCGGTCCGGGCCGGACGTCCGCTCGCTGGGGCCTGCGTTGGTTGGGACTTGGTAGCTGGGGCTTCAGGCGCCGAACGCCCGGTCCCGACCGGTCATCCGGTGGCTGGAGCTTTCTCCGGTAGCTCTTCTTCTTGTCCTTCGCGGTTGGTGGCCTTGCCGTCTTGTCCGATGGATGTAGATGTACCATGGCTTTCCTCCAAGTGCCTAAACACACATAACGTATCCGTTTGAGGTAGCAACCATGTCTCATGTGTCGAAAGTGGTAATTCGGAAAGGAGCGAGTTCACCTTATCTTCAATAGCCTTAGCTCGGGCTCTTGTCATAGGTCCAAGTGGTATCATGGGCGACGTAGGTAGGTCCATGGGGATGACCTTGGGATGCTCCGCATCACTAACTTTCGTGTTTTGATCGTTTTCTAAAACTTAATCGAAATGTGACCTTAGTCAAAAAAACTTCAGGATCTGACCCTTTTGCTACCGTCAGGGTCCATGATGGTAGGGTATAACAGCCAACCGCCAAGGTCCTTGGCGATAGGGTTGCATGCCTTATTGCAAATTTTTCCGAAGTGTTGAACATAGTGCATGCTCGTGCCTACTGCCAAAGGCTACCACCAGCCTGTTTGGCGGTAGGGATATTTCCTACCGCCAAGGTCTCTGGCGATAGGTTGTTACACCCGACCACTATGAAACCTGGCGGTAGCAAAAGGGTCAGGCCTCAATTTTTTTAAACTAGGGTTAGATCTTAATTAAGTTAAAAGGGTCAAAACACGAAATTTTACCGCACTAGGAAAGTCAAGGCCAAGAACGAGCAGCTGCCACCGGACCGGGTCGTCCAGTCCTTCCTGCCGATCTCCGGTGATGCGATGGAGAAGGGGAGGGGGGATTCATCTGTTATCGTTATTGTTGTTGCCGTCGTCCATGTCGCCGACGACTCCCACGGAGGCAGTACCTACAGAGTCGGCAGAACATTCGTCTTGAGCCTCCCCTCGTGGTGGCATAGGAGCGGAGCGCTGTCTGTCTGTCGTGGGCAGGCACGACATGCCGCCATGTTTGGCTTGGCTGCACGTCTGAACTGAATCCCGGTGAGTAGTTGGTGCATTTTAACGTTGACTCCAAAGTCCAAACCCAACCCAGGTCGCAACATTGGATCATTCCTTTCATGCTGGCTTGGGGTGGGTCACGTCAGTTCAGTTAGGCCAAGCTGACGACGGGTCCTCGTGCCCGACCACCAGGAGGACAGACGACGGGTCCATCCATCTCGGGTTCGGCTCCTCTACAGTCGTGTTGTTACTGTACCGGTACAGTAGCTAGTAGAATCTGCCGTTCAAATCAAATCGGAAGGCTTTTCTTTCTTCCATGCGTTCTTCCCCAGGAAGATCTTGCCCGGCCACGATGTTGGCGCTGCGACGGGTAGGGCTCCCCGTCGTCTTCCGCAGTTCCACCACTGTACGTGTGCATCATCGTTGCCGCACTCGCTCACCTCGCTCGTCGGCCCTCGCCATGGGCTCATGCCTCATGCGGTAGCTGGACCCAGAGGCGAGGCCCCCTTGTCGCGCCATGGAGGATGTATGCCATGGCGAATGGCTGCTGCTTGTGCGTGCGTGCGTCCGTGCATGTGCTAGCGTGTGATGTGTTCTTGCTACTGTGATGGACGATGGGTGCATGATGTGTGCATGCGTGCTAGTGTGCTGGCTGGATGCCTCGCGTGGGTGCTCCGGGGCGATGCGCTGGCTGTACTCAGCGTGATGTTTGCGGTTGAGCTTGAGCAACAAAGCCGTGCAGCAGCAGCGACAGCAGTGCGGGGCGTGTGTGCACACTGGTGGCGCCGGACGGTAGAGATGAGGAGCAAGCATCACGGAGGCGGGATGAGGCGGAACGCCGCCCTCCGCTAAAGCGTGAACACGAGGGCCTGCCGGCCTAGGCGAGAATGCAGAGAAGGGCGCTGGCATCCAGGAGGCCGTGGAGTGACCTCGACGATGTGCAGCGGGTACTTCATGAAGCTCTCGCTGGTGCGGCCTGCTCCAGGTGCGCACTGGCTCAATAAAGCGGCACACACACAGTACAAGTGGAAGCCCTGGCCGAAGCCCATGGAAGTCGAGTATTCGAGAGGATTGGTGGTCGGTGCGCGACTGAGCGTCGACGGAGAGCAAGAACGGCGCTAAACATCCTGGCCGGGCAAGCTCTTCCCGAGGAAGAAGGCATCGTTGTTAGGGAATTGGAGGGGAAGAAAGAAGAGCCTTCCGATTTGATTTGAACGGCAGATTCTACTAGCTACTGTACCGGTACAGTAACAACACGACCGTAGAGGAGCCGAACCCATCAGTAACAACACGACTGTAGAGGAGCCGAACCCGAGATGGGTTCGGCTCTTCTACAATCGTGTTGTTACTGTACCAGTACAGTAGCTAGTAGAATCTGCCGTTCAAATCAAATCGGAAGGCTCTTCTTTCTTCCATGCCTTCTTCCCCAGGAAGATCTTGCCCGGCCACGATGTTGGCACTTCAACGCGCAGGGCTCCCCGTCGTCTTCCGAAGTTCCACCACTGTACGTGTGCATCATCGTTGCCGCACTCGCTCACCTCGCTCGTCGGCCCTCGCCATGGGCTCATGCCTCATGCGGTAGCTGGACCCAGAGGCGAGGCCCTCTTGTCGCGCCATGGAGGATGTATGCCATGGTGAACGGCTGCTGCTTGCGCGTGCGTGCGTCTGTGCATGTGCTAGCGTGTGATGTGTTCTTGCTACTGTGATGGCCGATGGGTGCATGATGTGTGCATGCGTGCTAGTGTGCTGGCTGGATGCCTCGCGTGGGTGCTCCGGGGCGATGCGCTGGCTGTACTCAGCGTGATGTTTGCGGTTCAGCTTGAGCAGCAAAGCCGTGCAACAACAGCGACGGCAGTGCGGGGCGTGTGTGCACACTGGTGGCGCCGGACGGTAGAGATGAGGAGCAAGCATCACGGAGGCGGGATGAGGCGGAACGCCGCCCTCCGCTAAAGCGTGAACACGAGGGCCTGCCGGCCTAGGCGAGAATGCAGAGAAGGGCGCTGGCGTCCAGGAGGTCGTGGAGTGACCTCGACGATGTGTAGCGGGTACCTCATGAAGCTCTCGTCGGTGCGGCCTGCTCCAGGTGCGCACTGGCTCAATAAAGCGGCACACACGCAGTACAAGTGGAAGCCCTGGCCGAAGCCCATGGAGGTCGAGTGTTCGAGAGGATTGGTGGTCAGTGCGCGACTGAGCGTCGACGGATAGCAAGAACGGCGCTAAACATCCTGGTCAGGCAAGCTCTTCCTGAGGAAGAAGGCATCGTTGTTAGGGAGATGGAGGGGAAGAAAGAAGAGCCTTCCGATTGGGTTCGGCTCCTCTATAGTCGTGTTGTTACTGTACCGGTACAGTAGCTAGTAGAATCTGCCGTTCAAATCAAATCGGAAGGCTCTTCTTTCTTCCATGCCTTCTTCCCCAGGAAGATCTTGCCCAGCCACGATGTTGGCGCTGCGACGCGCAGGGCTCGCCGTCGTCTTTCGCACTTCCACCACTGTATGTGTGCATCATCGTTGCCGCACTCGCTCACCTCGCTCGTCGGCCCTCGCCATGGGCTCATGCCTCATGCGGTAGCTGGACCCAGAGGCGAGGCCCTCCTGTCGCGCCATGGAGGATGTATGCCATGGCAAACGGGTGCTGCTTGCGCGTGCGTGCGTCCGTGCATGTGCTAGCGTGTGATGTGTTCTTGCTACTGTGATGGCCGATGGGTGCATGATGTGTGCATGCGTGCTAGTGTGCTGGCTGGATGCCTCGCGTGGGTGCTCCGGGGCGATGCGCTGGCTGTACTCAGCGTGATGTTTGCGGCTGAGCTTGAGCAGCAAAGCCGTGCAACAGCAGCGACGGCAGTGCGGGGCGTGTGTGCACACTGGTGGCGCCGGACGGTAGAGATGAGGAGCAAGCATCACGGAGGCGGGATGAGGCGGAACGCTGCCCTCCGCTAATGCGTGAACACGAGGGCCTGCCGGCCTAGGCGAGAATGCAGAGAAGGGCGCTGGCGTCCAGGAGGCCATGGAGTGACCTCGACGATGTGCAGCGGGTACCTCATGAAGCTCTCGTCGGTGCGGCCTGCTCCAGGCGCGCACTGGCTCAATAAAGCGGCACACACGCAGTACAAGTGGAAGCCCTGGCCGAAGCCCATGGAGGTCGAGTATTCGAGAGGATTGGTGGTCGGTGCGCGACTGAGCGTCGACGGATAGCAAGAACGGCGCTAAACATCCTGGCCGGGCAAGCTCTTCCCGAGGAAGAAGGCATCGTTGTTAGGGAGATGGAGGGGAAGAAAGAAGAGCCTTCCGATTGGATTTGAACGACAGATTCTACTAGCTACTGTACCGGTACAGTAACAACACAACTGTAGAGGAGCCGAACCCATCTCGGTATGGGTTCGGCTCCTCTACAGTTGTGTTGTTACTGTACCGGTACAGTAGCTACTAGAATCTGCCGTTCAAATCAAATCGGAAGGCTCTTCTTTCTTCCATGCCTTCTTCCCCAGGAAGATCTTGCCCGGCCACGATGTTGGCGCTGCGACGCGCAGGGCTCCCCGTCGTCTTCCGCAGTTCCACCACTGTACGTGTGCATCATCGTTGCCGCACTCGCTCACCTCGCTCGTCGGCCCTCGCCATGGGCTCATGCCTCATGCGGTAGCTGGACCCAGAGGCGAGGCCCTCTTGTCGCGCCATGGAGGATGTTTGCCATGGCGAACGGCTGCTGCTTGCGCGTGCGTGCGTCCGTGCATGTGCTAGCGTGTGGTGTGTTCTTGCTACTGTGATGGCCGATGGGTGCATGATGTGTGCATGCGTGCTAGTGTGCTGGCTGGATGCCTCGCGTGGGAGCTCCGGGGCGATGCGCTGGCTGTACTCGGCGTGATGTTTGCGGTTGAGCTTGAGCAGCAAAGCCGTGCAGCAGCAGCGACAGCAGTGCGGGGCGTGTGTGCACACTGGTGGCGCCGGACGGTAGAGATGAGGAGCAAGCATCACGGAGGCGGGATGAGGCGGAACGCCGCCCTCCGCTAAAGCGTGAACACGAGGGCCTGCCGGCCTAGGCGAGAATGCAGAGAAGGGCGCTGGCGTCCAGGAGGCCGTGGAGTGACCTCGACGATGTGCAGCGGGTACCTCATGAAGCTCTCACCGGTGCGGCTTGCTCCAGGTGCGCACTGGCTCAATAAAGCGGCACACACGCAGTACAAGTGGAAGCCCTGGCCGAAGCCCATGGAGGTCGAGTGTTCGAGAGGATTGGTGGTCGGTGCGCGACTGAGCGTCGACGGATAGCAAGAACGGCGCTAAACATCCTGGCCGGGCAAGCTCTTCCTGAAGAAGAAGGCATCGTTGTTAGGGAGATGGAGGGGAAGAAAGAAGAGCCTTCCGATTGGATTTGAACGGCAGATTCTACTAACTACTGTACTGGTACAGTAACAACACAGGAGCCGAACCCATCTCCGTGGTGCCGGCGCCCTCTGACTTGGTCTTCCCTTCTCATACGACCGCTACCATCAGATCTGGTGATGTGATCGGAGCAGCGTAATAACAGTACCACGACAGCAGATGGACAGGGCTCGCGCCATCACACGGTATAAGGATGGCCCAGCCCCAACCCAATCCGTTCCATTTACAGCTCAACGCAGGAGCACAGGAGGCTACCTGTGACCAACAATACTATGTTGCCACTTGTGATCACAGGGCTAGCTTGTGCTGCTCTGCTAATTAATCCCTCCGTTTTACAATATAAGAACGTATTTTACAGTACATTGATGTAGACACGGAACGGAGGGAGTATAATTTAGAGCAAGCATGCAATGGCAACAAGCTTACAGGACAGGAACTTCTCGGGTGATAACATGACACTTGCGACTCCTCGGCGGATATCTATCTTCTTTGCAGCTCCATGTTTCATGTCGGTGGCCAGGTTGGCCGGTGGTGCCCATGCTATGGGTTGGATTGTAGCCGTTTTAGTCCGGTTTTCCATCAATTAAGCAATTTTTATTTGTTCTTAATCAATGAAAATGGCAAATCTTTTGCCTCATTTAAAAAAAACAGGACAGGAACTTGTCCCACATCATTCCTCCATGCTACTCCTTCATCTCATCCAATCTCTATTTTGCAAAGCTAGTAGGTAAGAGAAAAGAAAGATGCAACGCGCTTCTTTTATTTCATAACAAAGACCAAAGCCAGTAAAAAAAACTAAGTTAAAAAGCTACTCCCTGTCCTTTTCTACGGCTACTCCTAGTAGGGAGTAACTGATTGGACACTTCTAAAGATTTTACTTGGCCGTAAAAGAAGAAAAACGAACGAATGGTATCATGTCTCAAACATGCATTTCCTATGCTCAACCCACATGTATTCACCTCCTCCTTCAGACTTTCACCCTTTTCAACAAAATAGGGTAAATCTGCTCCAACAACTGCCCTAATATAGGTCGAGGGCGGTGGCAAGCATATCGGGTCGGCGGCGGGGTCGAAGGAGCCAGCCATGGCACGCACCGGCCGGCCGGCGGATCCGAGGGTTTTCTGGCCACATGCAGGCGTTCGGAAGCAGCCTCACGATTTTTGGGCAGCCGTCGAAGTGCCCCAAATTTGCCGCCAGGAGCCTATTTTTAGGGCTGCCCAAAATAAAATTTATAAAAAGTTTAGGATTCTAAGAGGCCCTTTTTTAGGCTCTTCGTGCATTGCCCCAAAATATGGCTGTTGTTGGAGATGCTCAAGATCAAAGCCGGTAAAAGAAACCTAAGTCAAAAAATCAGTCATTTTTCTAGAGCTAAATCAAACGGCTGTGAAGGTTGATTGGACACTTCCACAAAAGAAGAAAAACGACCGAATGGTATCATGTCTCAAACATGCATTTCCTATGCTCAATCCACAGGTATTCACCTCCTCCTACAGACTTTGACCGTTTTCAGCAGCATGGCAACATTCAGCAAGGAGGAATATACGTATTTGCTGCGGAACATGGGACGAAATATATAATAGTATCTCCAAATCATATGGAGTACTATAATTTACAATACTCCTAGAACAGCTGACTATGTATATGCACGACTTCCTCTTACAATGTCAGCGCTCTTAGGAACTTTGGAACGCAGTAAAAATGTTTCAGTTCCAGCAGGAACGGATACAGACAATCTCACACCCCCAATGTGAATGTGTAATTACAGAACAAAGCATTTTTCGTAACCATGAGAGGGATCAAACTGACCTTAGTGAGCTCTGGAACATAAACTCAACGACAAATTAGCCGTTGACACACACAACTAACCAAAAATTTGGCAACATATATACCAAAAGGCATGGTAGAAAACAAAAATTAACATGGGAGAACCAAGCAGCCATCTTTAACATCATGGTGGCCCCTTTCTAATCCCCTTCCTTCCTTTACATGAAGATGAAGACGAAGGCACGTACGTACGTATTTGCACTTAAAAATACGATTTGGAACACAAACAAGCAAACCAAGAAGAAGAAAGCTACCTACGCCCACCAAATTGCCCGATCAATGGCGAGATGGGATGAATCAATCAGCATTGTGCATGGAGGAATCGAGGCCCTCCACGCGGCTGCGCACGATGCGGTGGAACACCTCCCGCACCTGCTTCTCCAGCGGCTCCAGCCCTTCCCTCATGGCCGCGCACACGGCGGAGAGCTCCGCTGCGGCCTCCCGCAGGTCGGCCTCCCTGTCCCCGAAGAGCGGGATGGGGGCCGCGTCAATGGCGTCGGCGAGCTTCTGTGTGGCTTTCTCGAGCACGTAGATTTCCTTGAGCAGGCCGCAGCAGGAGCGCCTCTCCTTACGCTTCCCCTCCTCGGCCAGGCGTTCTTGCAGGGTGAGGAGAGGCGGCGCCCAGGGGAATGCGGCGCGCGCAGGCGCCACGGGCAGGTGGTGCGCCAGGAGCGCGCTGGAGCGGTCCGGGCATGGGACGGCGGCGACGAGCGCCCACGCCGTGAAGTGGAGTATGCAGCCCATGGCGTAGACCGGCGCCACGAGGCCCCCCTCGTGCGCGCGCGGCGCGGTCAGCCCAGCCCCGATGGCCTGCAGCTGCCGCGACGCCGACCACGCGCGGGACACGCTCCAGGAGAGGGAGCGGAAATGGGACGCCGATGAGGCGGCGGAGGAGCCGGTGGCCGAGCCGCGCGACGGGGACGCGCGAGCGCGGCCGAAGGAGCGGTTGCGGTGGGAGGCGAGGAAGGAGGCGACGCCCCCGCTGGCGGCGGCGGTGGTGTCGTCGACGAGCAGGACGGAGAGGTCGGAGACGGCCTTACGGGCGCGGCGGAGCTGGCCCTCGTGGATCTCCCCGGGCGCGAGCAGCACGGAGGCGGCGATGTCGGCGAGGCGCTCGAGGCGGCGCACCTGGTCGACGCCGTCACGGGCCGCGTTGCAGACGTCGAGCGCCTTGACGGCCCTCTCGTGGAACTCGGCGACGAGCCGCTCGGCCGCGGCCGGCAGCGCCCCGCGGCGGCGCGCCTGCGCCAGCACGACCCGGAACTCCTCCTGGCAGAGGATGAAGGCCTCGAGGAGGCGGCGGATCCAGGCGACGGAGAGGATCTCCTCCTGCGCGGGCACTCCCTCGGCCGCCTCCGCGGGCAGCAGGTCCCCGAGGTTGGCTGCCAGGTGGCGCTGGAAGACCTCGAGGTCGGCCTCCTCGCCCGACGCCATGGCCGTGTGGTCGCGGCGGAGCGAGAGGAGCGAGCCGAAGGAGAAGGGCGATGGGGAGGCCGACGCCCCCTGGTAGTCCGTCACCGGCATGGCCTCCGGCGAGGTCGCCGGCCGGGGGCGGGGCAGGGCGGATCTCGCGCGCGCGCGGGCGTCCGGGCTTAGCGGGCTAGCGGGCGCGGGGCCCGGCGCATCTGTCGCGGCGACGGGGAGGGAATGGAACGAGAATGGGAATGGGGAATGTGGCAATGGAAGCGAGTGGGAAGGGAGGATGGAGTTTTATATGAAGGCGTGAGATTAGGGGGTTCCCTACTTTAAATGGATTGTTAAATCAAATTAGCAGTGTTTAATAATGAGCTTGTTTTTGGGAGGCTGGGATGGCACGAGTGCGCTAATCATGAAATGCTTCCACTTATTTATAGGCTGGGGAATTCTTTTGTGCCTGGGATGTTTTACCACAAAGTCCTTACCGGTGTTAGTGTTGATATTGCTTTTCATAGTAATAATCCCATGTTTTTAGCATGGCTGTCGGATTTCCTTGCTTTGCAAAAAAAAAAAACAGTTAAGCAACGGGATGCCAATCTCATTGCTGTCCATACCATAAGTACTCAGCTTCGCACAAACAATTTCTGAGCATTCCCAACGAGCAACGCAGAAGCAGTGAGCGCGAGCACGGGGGCCCCATGGACATGGGGCAGCGGAACGCGCCGGGGAGAAGGCACGCTCAGCCACGTGGGACTCATCGCCGACCCGGTCCGCTCCGGGCTGCCCCTCGCTGCACTGCACGGGAATGTTCACCTTTCCACAGGCCAGCAAGCACCCCCGCCATGTCCACCAGCGAAGGTCGCGGCGAGCATGTCCGGTCGTTGGTCCGCGCGTTGAGTTGACCAGCGAATCCCCGTCCACGACGGGTGGGACAGTTATGTCGGTTGGAGCTGTCGCTTGCTTGCCGGGCCCCGCGTACCGGTGACGCCAGCCTTTTTTTAGAAGCAGATCGAGCTGGCAGATGATCCGCATTCTAGTAATGTTCACAGCTTCTTACCCTAAAAAAAATGTTCACAGATTCTTTTTATAATGTTCACGGTTAAAAGGGGGATCGATTTAGAGTTGGCACCTTTGGGCCGGTTCTTTTGTCAACTTAAAAAATAAGCAGCTCCCTTCCCAGCTTTTCTCATAAACCGCCTTTTTTATTTATTTGACTTCTACACTAGTTTTGGAATAGCTAATTTAGAAGTCTCAACACATTTTAGGTGCAGCTTGTTTTTTAAGGTATGGAGAGGCAGCTTATTTTTTAAGCCGCCCAAAAGAACCGACCCTTAGGGTGTGTTTGATTGGGGACCAACTGTCATGGAATGGAATGGTTCCATTCCAGAGTAATGGATCCGTTCCATTCCTGTGTTTGGTAGGAGCAAAAGAGCGGAACGGGTTGGTTCCGTTCCGTTGTTTGGTTGGAAGAACGGAATGAAAAATGGAATGACATAAATTTAAAATTTCGACAGCATTTCATTTGTATTTTCAAGAAAGACAACATAACAATATATATTGACAATCTTAACATATAAATGACAACATATAATGCGTGGTCTTCTTTTCCTTATTACAGCCCGAACAATGACTTGCCATTGCAGCTAGTGCAACAAAAACAACAGCTCCCCTAACCATCTTTTCTCTTTTGTTCATCTTCTTGACCATCTACAAGTGATGCATACTATTAAAAATATGGCTACCAATGATGCTTACATCAACATATATATTGCAAAGATACACTGGACAACATGTATTTTGGTACAAATTATGAAAAGAGACACTGATTTTAACAACATAAAGCAACAAAAGTGAATCACCAACAACCATGAGTCATCACAGTAAGGTCTACATCTCTCTCTATCATGAACATCAACAGCATATTCTTGGCTGGGAATATACATGAGCAGCAGCAGCATATACAAGAGGAAGTGATGATTGTTTTACCTTGAGAGTCAGGTGATGTGCTGCGCCTCTGCTGCCGCTGTCAGCTCGCCGGAAGCCGCCCCCGCCCCGCTGGTAATCCTCTGCAAGCAGCCGCAACAAGATCCAGACCGACCTCCCTTGTGTTCTGCTGCAAATTGCGAGAGGAAAGAGAGGGTTAGCGAGCGGCGGGGAAGGGAGGAACCGGCCGGCGGGGAAGGGAGGAACCGGCCGGCGGGAAAGGCAGGAACCGGCTGGCGGGGAAGGGAGGAACCGACCGGCGCCGCTCAGATCGGTGGGAGAGAGAGAGAGAGAGGATGGGGATGCGGCGCACCTGTGAGGGCGAGGGGATAGGGCTATTGCGAGTGCGAGGGTGAGCGGTTCCGCATGGTCCGGCCGTTTTCGAGGTCTCACGACGTTCCGCATCTGGGCCGAATATTCGGTCCAGGGGAACGAGTGAGTTTTGGTCCATTTTCTAACCGAACGCGAAAACGAGGCCTGGGACTGGGTCGGACCCATGCCATTCCGATCCATGACTCCAACCAAACACACCCTTAGTTCCGCCTCCCTTGTTTCCTCCGACCCCTCTAGCTTCTTTTTCTCGAAAATATCAGATCTATTATAAAGATTCATCGGAAGGACAAAGCACCCAAAACATAATAAAAATTACATTGAGGTCCATGGGCAACTGAACGGCCATTGTCGCTGCCAGAACGAGCCGCCGACGTGCCGCTGTCACCATTCCCATGTCGGAGCCGGTTTGACCTTGTCGACGACAGCCGGGATGTTTTTGTTCACGCGCCCCTAAGGACCAGTGTTCGGGAGCCCAGTCGTTGCCGTTGAATCCTTGAATCGATCTGGAAAACCAAACACCAAATCTCGTCGTTTCGTACGCACGACGAGAAACCCTAACCTCGCCACTTCGAGGACCCGGCAGGATCTACATCGGAGCTTCGTCTAATCTGTGTCGACAAACGAACTTGAGGAGGACCGGAGCCCGGAAAATGGACTCCAAGAAGAAGCGCCGCCCTTGGGAGTACCAAAACCCTACCTATCTAAGCCGAGGCACCAGGAGTACCCTCCCCGCCACCGGTTGCCGGAGTGGCACGCGGGGGGAGAAGGGGGGAGGGGGAGGACATTGAAGGGAAGACGGTTTTTCCTATTAGCCTGGCGAGAGGGGAAAGAAAAAGTTGTGGGATCTCTAGAATCACGCCTCTGCCATGGTTGATGGTTCTCCCACCCCCCCTCTCTCTCTCTGTGTCTCTCTCTCTCTCCCTCCCTCCCTCTCTCTCGCACGACACACAAAAAACCCTCTCGTCTCCTTTTTCTAAAACGTGCATGAGACTTACGCGTCGATGCATTAACAGAGAAAAAGAGTGAGAATTACGAGAGGCCAGCCCATAAGCTAGCCAAAACCCTTGTCCACCATCCACCTCACACACCTAAGACACATTACTCGTGTTCACCCACAATTCCATGAATTACGTGCCTCCTCTGCCAGGCAAAACCGCCACCCTTTCCATTCGTCGGTGATCCTAACCATCCGTCCATTGATGGCCATGGCTTTCTTTTTGAAAACTCTCTCGTTCCTTTCCTTCAAAATAGAGTTCAAAACTAGGATAATATAAGAATTGATCTCCTTCCTTGTTGTAGTGCTAGCCGTTATCTATGAGTCCACCAACACATCCTGCTAGGAAAGGGTGAGGCTTTCCCGACCTTTGACCCTCACCGCCTCAAACCATATTGTGCGCGCAAGTGTGCATTAAATGATCAAGAGTTTTAGGCTCTTGCAAAGACATCGTGCAGTTCGGCTGGTGTGGTAGTCCCCTGGCTGCAAGACGAAAGGATGTCCATCACCAGCCCTTGACGACTAACCACACGAAGAACTTCTGTAAGGGCATATTTCTCCCTAAGTGATTTTGGTGATTGATGACAATGCATTTGCAGACTAATTGTGTGTGAGCATTTCAGGTATCTCATGTCTAGGCACAAGACGATTCGGTGCCCCTCGGAGCCTACCGAAGACGGCGTTTCTCTATGTTTCTTTTCGGTGGATTCGAGTCGTAGGAAAGCCGTACTATTAAGAGGGGGCCCGCTTCGTAAAGGTTAGGGTGGAATCAACACGTACACATCTGTTCCTTTGCACCACCTTTCCTTCTCTTCATTGGAGCACCGGTCGTTTCCCTTGTCGTTGCGAAGATGAAGGCTTCCAAGTGCTACTGTTCTGTAGCATGCGGTAGTACTGCTCAAGGGAGCAGTAGTACCGCCCATGGAAGCGGTAGTACCGCGTGGTGTGGTAGTACCACTCCTAGCACGTGGTAGTACCGTGGCCTCTATCCCAGAACGGTGGCATGCGCGGAAGTAGGGGCGGAAGTGATAAGCACATTTCATATACATAATTTGACGCTCAAATATACCATTAACTAAGATATATCCATCCACTCTTGCTAAGAATTGTTGAATATTCGAATGATAATCATAAAAGAGAATGTTGACTAGCGAATTGTCTATTTTGCAGCAAAGTGCGCAAAGGCACTATAAACTACAAGTTTCTGTCCATGTGGCAATCGAGATGAGCATATGAAAGAAGAGAAGGAAGAGGGACTTGAGTGTGATGAATATTAAAGCTTCAAGGGCAAGAAAGAAAGAGTGGAGGGATCAACTTGTGAAGTAGGCAGAGAAGTAGAAGGGCCGAAGTGCAAAAGTGCACATCTGAGGAGAGGATCAAAATCCCTAGCACGCCTCAATTTTGGATCGGGCCTGGCACCTCTCTCTTTCCCTCACCCTCCTTCGGCCGCCGCCACGGCCAGGCCGGCGTGGTGGCGCGCCAGCAGCCTTCATCCACTACACCACCAGTACCCAGTACCACCATCACCTCCATCCACCAGCGCCACACCACCCATCTACCTCTCCCTGCTGCTTCCCCTCTCTTCTCACGCCCTGGACCAGCCATTGGGGTCGCCGGCGTCTGATCCCCCGCGCGCCTCCAACTGCTGCTGCTTTCCCCCTCGTCCCTACTGCTTCTTCTCCTTTACCTGCTGCTACTCCTCTTCTTCCCTTGCCTTGCTGCTGCCGCCCTCTGAATCTCTTCTCTATTGGTTCTTCTCTGAACTCCCTACTGTTGATGCTCTTCTTCTCACGCACCTGCTGCTGCTCGCCCTCAACCCACGCTGCTGCTTCTCTCTCCCTGATGCCCCTGCTGCTGCTACTACTCTAATCTTCAACCTGCTGCTCCTCTCTCAAGCGCCCCATTCTGCTTCTTCTCACGCTGCTGCTGCTCCTTCCTCCATGTCCCAAGCTGCTTCTTCTTTCTCTAACCCCTTGCTGCTGAAGCTCTCTCCCTCTCCTAGCGCTGCTGCTTCTCTTCTTTGAACCTCTATGCTGCGCCCCTTCTCTGAACCTCAAAACTGCTGCTGCACTTCTCTGAATCCGAATCCTTGCTGTTTCTCTCTCTCTCTCTCCGATCTCAAATTCTGTAATTTTGAGAAGTTTATTGTTCAGTACTTTGTAATGTTCAGAATTGAGAAGTTTAGTACATGTAATATTCAGTTTTGGTAAGTGCTTGCAACCTGCTATATGTTTAGTTGGTCCTTGTCATTTTCTGTTAATAAGCATTCTGCTAGTGTGTGTGTTCACCTAGTGTACTAGTCCCCTGTACTAGTTAATTTTGTATGTGTTTAATTCTCAGTCTCTGTGATAGCTTCGTCCATGTGACAAATGTTTTTGTAATGTGAAACATATCTATTCTGCTATTTGTGTGTATGTCCTGTTGTTCCCTTTGTGTCTCTGTTTTAGTTTCTCATTCAAATAAAAATAATACCAAAAAGACAGAGAGTATAATCTGAATCTCCATTTGCTTATTTTGCATTTTCTTTGGCGACAATCTTCCGAAACGATCTTAGATACTTAGGGTTTACTTTCCCAGTAATCGTCACTTAAAATTGTGCTACCTAGCTTTAGCTGATCATAGTTGTCGCTGCCTAGTCCCTGTGGAGAACACGACATTCGCAGTTTGGGCGTAAAAACCCTGCTATATTACAATTGATCATTTTGGCGCCGTTGCCGGGGAATAGCGTCGAGCGATTGTGTTAGGCTATAGACTAGGTATACTTTAGTTCCTTGTTCAATTCGTCGTGTATTTCATTTTCAGTATTTTTCTTCTATTTTCCCCCATTGTTGCTTCGGCTTATTAGGATACTAACCTTCTGACTAGTGTTTACTGTTTATGAGCGTGTGTAGGGAACCATAAATCTTTGCTGGTTGTTCTATAGTTACACTTGGTTAAGATATGGCATTGCTTCGTGATCTTTGGATGCCAAGTAGTCAATGTTATATCACAGGACCGGTTTGGCCAACTATTGAGGTAGAGAATTTTGAGCTGAAGCCTGGTCTTATTGCTTTAGTTCAACAACAACAGTTTGGAGGACTGCCTACTGAGGATCCCTATGAGCACTTACACAGAGTCATGGAGTATTCAGGTACAGTCAAGTACCATGGAGTTCCTCAAGATGCTATCAAGTGCATGCTGTTCACATTCTCTCTCCGAGATGATGCTCGTGCTTGGTATCGATCCTTGCCATCAAGATCATTCAGTTGGAACGAGATATCACAAGCTTTCTTGGATAAATATTTCCCACTACACAAGCAGTCCGCAATTCAAGATGAGATCCTCAGCTTCGTTCAGCGTGAAGGCGAGAGCTTGTATGATGCTTGGGAGAGATACAAGGCTTTATTCAGGAGATGTCCTAACCACGGGCTTGAGAGATGGTTAGAGCTGCAGATATTCTATAGAGGATTGACTTGGGACACTCGAGCTTACGTCGATATGGCAGCAGGTGGAGCTATTACAAACAAGACACTTGATGATGCTTTCCTGCTGATTGAGCGCATAGCTTTCCACCAACTTCAGTGGTACAATGATAAGCCCACCTCTGATTCATTTGTTTGCTTGCAAGAAATCACTACACCTCAGCCGCCAACTCTTACACAAAAGCCTGAACCTCTATCTCAGTGTGACAAGATTGAGCTTGCATGGATTATCTTTGACGATGATGACACCATTCTAGTTGACACACGCGCTACAGATCATATGGATAGTAGTGTTTTGAGATTCAGTTTTGCATTGTGATTATTCTTCCATGGATGAGCCGGAGCTGCAGTTAGTTGCTTTTGATATTGAGGAGTCACCTTTAGTTCATATTGATCATGTGCTGGTAGAGCCAGATATAGAGAAGTTCTCCTTCAATGATGTCAGCTGCATTGATTCCTCAACACTTGAGCCTGAGATGGAGAGCTTCATGGTTGATTATGATGAGGTGGATTCAGATGTCAAGGAGCCAAGCTCTACTATTTCACTTGTTGACACGAGTCCGGTGGAAATTTCTACAACCACACCTCACTTGGTATCTTCAATTGAGGTAGTCTTGAAGCTTCTTCCTAACTATCTCAGGTATGATCTCAGCTTTCTCGACAAGATATGCCATATCATGGATACTGCCTATGCACCATGCGATTTATTGATGATATCTATTTATCATATGCTCAATAGATATGCTTATGTGATAGGATACTCTATTGATGACTTAGAGGGCATTGTCCCTATCATTTGTATTGGCTTGTTTGTTGAGTGTTCTTTCAGGTTTACGCTTGTGCACGATCAACTACATGCTGACCAGGTTCGAGGTGACATTCCTTGGGATCCCGGTGGATTCAGAGCATGGTGATGAGGAGAAGTAGAGGAGCACACATGAAGAAGAGAGAAGCAGGAGTGTGCACGAGGAAGCAAAAGGAGAGGAGTCGCAATGCACGAGGATCTGAGAGTGATCGAGCGAGTGCTACATCATCAAAGCCCGGTGAGCTGTTTCATGACCCCAATCTTAATATATCATCCATTGATACATGCTGAAATCATTTGATATTTGGGTTGCTTGAGACATTTCTTAAATGTCGTCCCACTGAATTTTACCTTTGACATATGATGCTTGATGTGAATATGTGAACTGAATCGTGAATGCCTTGTAAACTAGTGATCTACATACTGCTTGCTTTGCTGAAATTAGTGAAAGTTATTAGTTTTGAGTGCTCAAATCCCTAGTACACTAGAAAACTCCATCATTTTCTGCATTTACTTTGATACACCTAGATCATTAAGTGTTAGATGCTGATTTTGTGCCAAGTGTGTTCCCATTCAGAGCAATCACTTAACCACTATGGATTAGCATGCTATGTTCTCTGGATCGGTAGCATGTGAACCAGACATGGATGGGTGATGATTCTTGTTTCCTTTCTTATGTTTCACGCCATTGTAATTCCTTTGTTTAATAAGTAATAATGAATAAATAATTATCTGATCTACCTAACAGTAGCATGTCATGTTCCCTGGATCGGTGGCTTGTGAAATCTGGTTAGATCGGATAGGAGTTAATTATATTTAAAAAAAGATGTAATTGTCAAACCAGGTGTATACCATGTTCTCGGGATCGGTGGTATGTTCCTTTGGGGAGACAAACTAAAAAAACTAATAATTGGTCGAGCCAGGTGTATACCATGTTCTCGGGATCGGTGGTATGTTCCTTTGGTGAGACTGATAAAATATTATCATTACTTTCTTCAAATTTAATAAGTGGTTCAACCACAATGTTATATTTCTGCAAATAAGTGATTTAATTCAAGTTCCTTTTGTTCTCAGGATCATGCTCTCTTTAGGAACCTTCTGGCACAATCAGCATTTGAACTTGCTAATCTTCTTTTATCATTGTAAAAGTTTAAAATGGTCAAGTCTACTAGTATCCTACTGCTTTGTAGCACTCTAACCATTAATTTTCACTAACTAAGCCTGAAGCATGCACTGTTTAGAGATCTACTTCACTGGGACATTCTCCAGTCAGCTCACTGTTCATTATCTAGCTCTAGTCCTACTCCTTTGCTTGAGGACAAGCAAAAGTTTAAGTGTGGGTGAACTTGATAAGCACATTTCATATACATAATTTGACGCTCAAATATACCATTAACTGAGATATATCCATCCATTCTTGCTAAGAATTGTTGAATATTCGAATGATAATCATAAAAGAGAATGTTGACTAGTGAATTGTCTATTTTGCAGCAAAGTGCGCAAAGGCACTATAAACTACAAGTTTCTGTCCATGTGGCAATCGAGATGAGCATATGAAAGAAGAGAAGGAAGAGGGACTTGAGTGTGATGAATATTAAAGCTTCAAGGGCAAGAAAGAAAGAGTGGAGGGATCAACTTGTGAAGTAGGCAGAGAAGTAGAAGGGCCGAAGTGCAAAAGTGCACATCTGAGGAGAGGATCAAAATCCCTAGCACGCCTCAATTTTGGATCGGGCCTGGCACCTCTCTCTTTCCCTCACCCTCCTTCGGCCGCCGCCACGGCCAGGCCGGCGTGGTGGCGCGCCAGCAGCCTTCATCCACTACACCACCAGTACCCAGTACCACCATCACCTCCATCCACCAGCGCCACACCACCCATCTACCTCTCCCTGCTGCTTCCCCTCTCTTCTCACGCCCTGGACCAGCCATTGGGGTCGCCGGCGTCTGATCCCCCGCGCGCCTCCAACTGCTGCTGCTTTCCCCCTCGTCCCTACTGCTTCTTCTCCTTTACCTGCTGCTACTCCTCTTCTTCCCTTGCCTTGCTGCTGCCGCCCTCTGAATCTCTTCTCTATTGGTTCTTCTCTGAACTCCCTACTGTTGATGCTCTTCTTCTCACGCACCTGCTGCTGCTCGCCCTCAACCCACGCTGCTGCTTCTCTCTCCCTGATGCCCCTGCTGCTGCTACTACTCTAATCTTCAACCTGCTGCTCCTCTCTCAAGCGCCCCATTCTGCTTCTTCTCACGCTGCTGCTGCTCCTTCCTCCATGTCCCAAGCTGCTTCTTCTTTCTCTAACCCCTTGCTGCTGAAGCTCTCTCCCTCTCCTAGCGCTGCTGCTTCTCTTCTTTGAACCTCTATGCTGCGCCCCTTCTCTGAACCTCAAAACTGCTGCTGCACTTCTCTGAATCCGAATCCTTGCTGTTTCTCTCTCTCTCTCTCCGATCTCAAATTCTGTAATTTTGAGAAGTTTATTGTTCAGTACTTTGTAATGTTCAGAATTGAGAAGTTTAGTACATGTAATATTCAGTTTTGGTAAGTGCTTGCAACCTGCTATATGTTTAGTTGGTCCTTGTCATTTTCTGTTAATAAGCATTCTGCTAGTGTGTGTGTTCACCTAGTGTACTAGTCCCCTGTACTAGTTAATTTTGTATGTGTTTAATTCTCAGTCTCCGTGATAGCTTCGTCCATGTGACAAATGTTTTCGTAATGTGAAACATATCTATTCTGCTATTTGTGTGTATGTCCTGTTGTTCCCTTTGTGTCTCTGTTTTAGTTTCTCATTCAAATAAAAATGATACCAAAAAGACAGAGAGTATAATCTGAATCTCCATTTGCTTATTTTGCATTTTCTTTGGCGACGATCTTCCGAAACGATCTTAGATACTTAGGGTTTACTTTCCCAGTAATCGTCACTTAAAATTGTGCTACCTAGCTTTAGCTGATCATAGTTGTCGCTGCCTAGTCCTTGTGGAGAACACGACATTCGCAGTTTGGGCGTAAAAACCCTGCTATATTACAATTGATCAGGAAGTAATTTTTTACTTCTGCACGCTACGCGGTAGTAACGATCCCTGTGAGCTGTAGTACCGTGCCGGATTTTCGCACAGACCAAAACTCAGCGGAAGTAGCCACGGATGTAATTTTATTAGTTCGTGCCTTCCCAGCATAGATTGAGCCCTGTCTTGCGGTAGTACTGCAAGGGAGCGCGGTAGTACCGCTCCAGTGGTTCTACCACTCGTTGCTAAACGCAACAGGGCCTGGTCTGGCCCCTGCCGTGCGAGCGGTAGTACCATGGGTATGTGCGGTAGTACAGCATATCGCGGGCTGAGTAGGTGGGTAACGGTTGGATCTTTCCTCCTACTATATAAGGGGGGTCTTCTTCCCCAAGTTGACTACCTCTCCCTTCCCCAAGCTCCATTGTTGCTCAAAGCTCCGTTTTCGGCCGATCTCTCTCCCTAGCCAATCAAACTTGTTGATTTACCGGGGATTGGTTGAGAAGGCCCCGATCTACACTTCCATCAAGAGAATTTTGATTCCCCCACTAATCCCTTGCAGATCTTGTTACTCGGGTGTTTGAGCACCCTAGATGGCTGAGGTCACCGCGGAGCCATATTCCATTGTGGTGAAGCTTCATGGTGTCGTTGGGAGCCTCCAATTAAGTTGTGGAGATTGCCCCAACCTTATTTGTAAAGGTTCGGTCGCCGCCTCCAAGGGCACCAATAGTGGAATCACGGCATCTCGCATTGTGTGAGGGCGTGAGGAGAATACGGTGGCCCTAGTGGCTTCTTGGGGAGCATTGTGCCTCCACACTGCTCCAACGGAGACCTACTTCCTCTCAAAGGGAAGGAACTTCGGTAACACACCCTCGCCTCCACCGGCTCCACTCTTGGTTATCTCCCACCTTTACTTGTGCAAGCTATATTGTGTTATTTTCCTTGCTTGTTCTTGTGCTTGTTGTTGTTGCATCATATAGGTTGCTCACTTAAGTTGCATATCTAGACAACCTACTTTGATGCAAACTTTAATTTGGTAAAGAAAAGCTAAACATTGTTAGTTGCCTATTCACCCCACCTCTAGTCAACTTGTAGGATCGGAAGTATGTCTAGAGGGGGGTGATTAGACTACTTGACCAAATAAAAACTTAACCTTATTTTAGTTCTTGGCAGATTTTAGCAACTTTAGGACAAGTCAAGCAATCATCACACAATTCAAGCAAGCACGCAAAGAGTATATAGGCAGCGGAAAGTAAAGCATGCAACTTGCAAGAATGTAAAGGGAAGGGTTTGGAGAATTCAAACGCTATTGGAGACACGGATGTTTTTCCCGTGGTTCGGATAGGTGGTGCTATCCTACATCCACGTTGATGGAGACTTCAACCCACGAAGGGTAACGGTTGCGCGAGTCCACGGAGGGCTCCACCCACGAAGGGTCCACAAAGTAGCAACCTTGTCTATCCCACCATGGCCATCGCCCACGAAGGACTTGCCTCACTAGCGGTAGATCTTCACGAAATAGGCGATCTCCTTGCCCTTACAAACTCCTTGGTTCAACTCCACAATCTCGTCGGAGGCTCCCAAGTGACACCTAGCCAATCTAGGAGACACCACTCTCCAAGAAGTAACAAATGGTGTGTTGATGATGAACTCCTTGCTCTTGTGCTTCAAATGATAGTCTCCCCAACACTCAACTCTCTCTCACAGGATTTGGATTTGGTGGAAAGAAGATTTGAGTGGAAAGCAACTTGGGGAAGGCTAGAAATCAAGAATCATATGGTAGGAATGGAATATCTTGGTCTCAACACATGAGTAGGTGGTTCTCTCTCAGAACATATGAGTTGGAAGTGTAGATGTGTTCTGATGGCTCTCTCCACGAATGAAGAGGAGGTGGAGGGGTATATATAGCCTCCACTTAAAATCCAACCGTTACACACAATTTACCAATCTCGGGGGGACCGAATCAACAAACTCGGTCAGACCGAAAAGGTAAACCTAGTGACCGTTAGAGATTGTCGGTGGGACTGACATGCATCTCGGTAGGACCGATATGGTTAGGGTTTGGGCATAACGTAATCTTGGTGAGACCGATTACACAAACTCGGTGAGACCGATTTGGTAATTAGCTAACCAGAGAGTTGGTCAGGCAAACTCGGTGGGACCGATTTGCTCTTTCGGTGAGATCGAAAAGTTACAAAAGGGAAACAGAGAGTTTGCATTGCAATCTCGGTGGGACCGATCCGCTCTTTCGGTGAGATCGAAAAGTTACGAAAAGGAAACACAGAGGTTGCAATCCCATCTCGGTGAAACCGATTTGCTAGGGTTTTGGCAGTGGCTTATGACATATGAAACTCGGTGGCGCCGGATAGAAGGAATCGGTAGAACCGAGTTTGGCTTAGGGTTTAGGTCATATGTGGATATGGGAAAGTAGTTGAGGATTTTGGAGCATATCAGTAAGCACATAAAGCAAAGGGCTTATTAAGCAACACCTCATCCCTCCTTGATAGTATTGGTTTTTCCTATGGACTCAATGTGATCTTGGATCACTAAAATGTAAAATGAAGAGTCTTGAGCTTGAAGCTTTAGCCAATCCTTTGTCCCTAGCATTTTGAGGGTTCCACTTTCATCATTCATGCCATGCCAATCATTGAGCTTTCCTGAAATAGTTGTCTTGGAATAGCATTAGCTCAATGAGCTATATGTTGTTATGAGTTACCAAAACCACCTAGGGATAGTTGCACTTTCAATCTCCCCCTTTTTGGTAATTGATGACAACATATAGATCAAAGCTTCGACAAATGATAATAAGAATGAATTACATCGTCGCTTTGAGAAGTATGTGATAAGTAAGAGCTCCCCCTAAATTTGTGCATATATAAAATTTGCTTTGGACTGCAAATGCACAAGGAGTTAGAATTATGGGTTACTCTTCCATGTCACATACATCTTGGTGGAGCGCTCAAAATGATTAATAATGAAATACATGCACTCATCACCAAGGAAAAATAAATGACCACATAAGATAGATAAGATATATCAAGCATGCATAAGTGTAGCTTATGATCAAACACATGATCATCAATGTCTCACAAGCATATCAAAGTATCTCGACCAAAAGCAAACAATGTTTGAAAAACCACCAAATAAAAGCAAGAGAGAAAAGCAACACTCTCTCTCGAAGCCTATGGTCTATACATTTTCTCCCCCTTTGGCAACAAGTTACCAAAAAGTTCCTAGAAAATGCATAGTGCTAAATCGACACTCAGGCTTGATCTTCTGGTGGTGGTGTAGTCTGGATCACTCCAAGGACGAAGGCTTCCGTAGATGTGGTTGGAGCTGAAGCTGAAGTGGATGCTGGAGCAGGTTGGGCTGGTGCTGTGGCTGGAGCTGAGGCCGTGGCTCTTGTGTCAGGAACTGGCACTGCACTGGACCTCTGAGCTCGTGGCACTCTGGCAAATGCATCAGTGGTTGTCTTCCCTTTCCTCTCCTGCATGTCATCTTGGAGCTGCTCCACTGCAGTCTGAATCTCTGTCACCTTGATATCCAAGTCATAGAACTTTTGTTCTATGATTCTCTCTAAGCTTGCCTGGTTCTGAGTTAGGGTGGCCAGTCCTTTCTCAATCCGCAGGGTGGATGCAATCAGGTAACTAAGCTGCTCTTGCTTATTCTTCAAGAAGTACTCAGATGCCTCCTCTTGAGTTGGCATCTTGGCAGCTTTCTCCTGCTTTGCCTTCTCCTTCTTGGCTTGTGCATGGGCTGAAGATGGTTCATCTTTAGTCATCACAATTTGATTGTCCTCGAAATATGGATAGATAGGCAAATGTTCCTTGTCCAGCAAGTATGTGTCTGTGCCCATCCTTGAGTTAATCAACATCTGGATCTGAGGGGCATAACCACAGCTCCTCTTCTGATCTGCTGCAGTCCTTTTGATAGTTTCTACTATGAGGCTCATGACCTTGAATTTCTGAGGCACATCAAAGATATGTAGCAAGTTAATGGCATGACCTCTGATCATCCTGTGATCTCCAGACTTGGGCAAAAGGGTGTGCCTAAGGATCCAGTTGATCGTAGGCAGACCTGACAGCAAGTGTTTTACAGACCCAAACTGGTTAGTGTCAATATCATCTGTTGGAATCTCCTTGTACATATTTGCCATGGAGTTATGATCCATCTTCTTCTTGGAATAGACATCCAAGTCATCTTCATTTTCCTCTGGGGCATTGATAAGCTGTGCCCACTCAGCAACTGTTGATTGGTACCTTGTACCTTCAGACATCCAAATGATCCTCCCATCTGGGTAAAAATGTGCCGTGGAGTAGAACTGCATGATAAGCTCCTCATTCCACTTTGTGAGATTTTGCCCAACAAAGTCTGCTACTCCACATGCCTTGAAGCTGTCCTGCACTCCAGGGTAGTGCTCTTCGTTGTCCTTGATGTATTGCCAATTGACCCATCTCATGTCACATACAATGGGCTTCTTGTCTAACAAGACTGTCTCATAGAAGTCCTGTTGTTCCTTAGTATGGAACCTGTAGTCAACAGCAGTCCTCCTCCTGATAGCATAGGGATCCTCAGCTCTCCATTTTCTCAGTCCAGAGTCTCTCCTGATCTTCATATCCTCAGCCACAGGATGAGCATCATTGTGGTCTGGGATCTTGGGCTTCAACTTTCTCAGTACTTGGCCTTCCTCTTCTTCTGCAGGTTCAGGCACTAGGGCCTTGTTCTTCTCAGCAGCTGGGATGCTCCTTGTATTCCTCTTTGGTTTTGGCTTTGGAGCCGTCTTGGCCTTGGAAGCAGTCTTGGGGGCTTCCTTGGGCTTAGATGCAGCTGCCCCTGATCTAATGGCATCACCCATCAGCTTGGGTGCCTTGGGTGCTGGTGCAGCACCTTCCTCTTCTCCTTCTTCTTCTTCATCAGAAGAGTGTTGTTCAAATTCAGCCATAGGATCTACTTTCTTGCACCATCTGCCTCTCTTTCTCTCTTTCTTCTCTTCAGCAACAACTGGCTCTTTGGGAGTGGGCTTGTTAGGAATTTTGGTTGAGGCTCTGGCCTTTGGCATTGGCTGCCTGCCTGCTAACCTTTTGATCTTTAATCCTGGCTTGGTGGCTGCAGCTGAGCCATATTCCTTCTTTAGCACAACTCTCTTGGAAGTTGCTTCTTCCTCTGCCACATAATCTTCATCCTCTGAATCTGAGGTTTTCTTCTTTCTTTGTCTTGTGGTAGCTTTTGGCAGGTTGCTAGGGGTGCTCCTGCTGCCATCATCTGAGAAACTGGAGGGACTAGTGCCCTCACTCATTTGCACAGGCTGCTCTGACAGATTCTGACTATCACTTTGGTCTGACATGATAAACAAGCTGACCGCTGACCCTGTGAATAGTTTATAGATGAGGTGGAGTAGATGAGCATCACAAAATGCTGAGATTTTTGCAAAAGAATGATTCAAAAACTTAGTTTTAGTTTCCCACTGAAAGCATCTCGGATCTACCGATTTCTAAACTCGATGATACCGAAGCAGTTTTTGGAACCTAAACTAGTGATCTCGGTCAGACCGAGTCACAGTTCGGTGGCACCAAGACTGCTAGGGTTTCACAAAGTTCCAAAATCGGTCACACCGATTAGTTACACTCGGTCAGACCGAGTTTCACTTGTGCAATGGCATAAGCCAAATCGGTGGGACCGAGTTTTTCAACTCGGTGGGTCCGAGATGGTTTCGGCGGAAACCTAACCCTAAAATTTTCGAATCAAACCTAATCTACGAGTTTATTGACTGGATAGAAGTTTATCAAACGTGGCAAGAATCATTATGATCACAATGAGCTAGGAATCGGATTGGGGAATAGCACAAAGATCGAGTCTGTACCCTAGTTCGGCGGAGACTCGCTACGGCGACAACGGCGGGGTTGATTCCCGTTGACGGCGATGGAGACCAGCGACTGGAGGCGGCTGGCAGCGAGGAGACGATCCGGAGACCACGTCGGCAGAGCGAGCTATGGCGCGGGTGAAGGGGTTCGGAGAAATTTCCAAAATTTTGCCCGTGTCTATATATAGCCCGACCCTGTCGGTGTGACCGAGTGGAAGAACTCGGTGGCACCAAGATGCAAAACTGTATACAGTTATTGCAACTCGGTGTGACCGAATGGTTCTAATCGGTTGCACCGAGATCGAAAACTTAGATCAACTTGATGATCTCGATAGGACCGAAAGTGGGGTATCGGTCAGACCGAGAATCACAAAGAGGTTTTGGAAGTTTAAGTCTATGACGAATCGGGGACTCCGAGTGCTCCTCACACAGAGTGGTTCGAATTTGACTTGATCAATTTTGTGATGTAGCATGAATAGAGTTTGAGACGAGAAAAGCATAGATAGCTAGAGGGGGTTCTTAGGCATTCTTGTCCATCCACTTGGCAGAAGAACAATAAAACCAAAACAATCAAAACAACAAGTGGATGTCCTTGAATGAGTAAAATATGCAACCAACATGCTCACTCAACAAAATGGCAATTGAAATATGTGACAAAGCATGCACAACCAATTCTAGCATCTATCAAGCAATTGGCGATGACTAGGTCATCTATATATGAGTATATTGACTTAGGAGTCAAATGAGAACATTTGATCATAGGTCATACTCATCGTTTAAGCTCAAGTGGGGTTACCACTTTTACATAAAGCATTGTTGTGTTCACATCATTAGAGTTGCTTTAGCTCAGTTCTTAGAGTAAAGCTTCCCCTAGATGTGATATCCCCCCTAAGAGGGATGAACTAACCTTGGGTTTTGTCGATGATGACTTCATGTAGATGTTGAAGATGTGGATGCTCAATGTTGATGTAGATCTCTTGGAGCTATCCTTTTGAGTGAATTGCACTTTCAATACCTACATGGGTTAGTCCCACAAGGAACAAACAAGTATATCCATAGACATAGAGTGATGCACATACAAGAAGATGTCTATGAAAGCTTTTAGGTTACCTTATCCCTTGACTTACCAACAAGAGGGTTTGTGACTCCTTGAACTAGTGCAAGATGTGGAAGTTGATTGCACTTGTTCTTGCCAAAATGATAAGAGTGAAGTTTGTTGGCGGAGTCACCCTCAAGAACTCTCTAGTTCTTCTTCTTTTGGATCCACACCATCTTGATGGGAATCCTTGGAGTTGTAGTCGTACTTGATGAAGTGGAACTTGAAGTAGTCTTGGGAATCCACTTGACTAAGGTCTTAGGAGCTTCTTCAAATGCATCTATTTCCTCTTGAAGCTCGTCCTTGCCTTTTTGCTTGTAGTCTTGTGGTGGAAGATCATCTTGAGTTTGTGTCCCCTTGAAAGAAGTTGGATCATACTTCTCTTGTTGAGGAACAAACTTTGTCTTGGGGTATTGATCTTCTTCCCACTCAACTCCATTGGCATTGAACTTTCGTTCAAAACCAACACCTTGATTCTTCCCGTGCCTTCCTTGCTTGCGTACAATCTCCTCGAATTGCTTACTTCCGGCAAGGCTTTTGTACACACCTTTATCTATGATTTCCTTCAATATGCTATTTTCTTGCTCAAGTGTAACTTGGCTAAGAGAATCATTAGTGGAATCAAGAGAACTACTAGAGGCAACAATATTGGATTTAACATGATCATTGTTACTACTAGAGGAAGAATCTTTCTTATTCTTGTTACTAGACTTGACTTGAGGCATGTAAGTGGATAAGAGTAAACGTTTGGCAATGTAAGAAGAACTTTTCTTGCGAAGATCATCATTGATTGCCTTTAAAAGCTCATGCTCTCGGTCAAGATTGAGCTTTTCAAAGCGTAACTTCTCATGATCCCTTAAAAGTTCTCGATGATCTTCGAAGATAGTTTCATGAGCTAACTTAAGAGTGTTTAGTTCTTTAGTTAGAGCCTCAATTTTCTCCTTATAATTGTCATTCGTTTTAGCATGATTAATTGACATTTCATCATAGGATTCATCACTAGAGTTGTCAACAAGTAAATCATCATCGCCTAACAAGTCATCTTCATCACTATTAAAATCAACATACTCATGATGAGTTACCTTAGGACCTTTGGCCATGAAGCATCTTCCAATTCCTTCATTTGGTGAATCAAATATGTCATAGGAGTTGGTTGACACAAGTGCTAGACCGGCAACACCTTCATCTTGAGTATATTCAGAGTCGGAGTGATAACTCCTCTCGGAGTGGTTGTCGGAGTCGGAGTCGGATACCCATTCACCAACATGAGCTTGATGTCTTCGTTTTGTGTAGCTCCTTGATGATTTTTCCTTTCTTTCCGAATCCTTGCTTCTTCGTGAGTATCTTCGTTCATAACGATCATCTCTACTCCTTCTCTCTCGTGATGGTGATTCCTCTCTTTTGCTTCTTCTTTTTGGAGAATCTTCTCTTCTTTTGTAGGGAGCCGTACACTCATTGGAATAGTGTCCGGGTCTTCCACAATTGTAGCAGTTTGGCTCTCGACTAGAAGATCTCTTGTCATTGTAGGACCTTGACTTGGAGCTTCTATCTTTGCTTCTACTCTTGTAGAACTTGTTGAAGTTCTTCACCATTAAGCTCAATTCTTCATTGAAGTTTTGTTTCTCACTTGATGATGTGGGGGCTTCACATGAGGCTTTGTAAGCACCACTTGATTTGTTGTGAAGTTCCTCTTTATCCTTGAGTGACATCTCATGAGCAACAATTCTTCCAATGACTTCTGTTGGCTTGAGATCTTTGTAATTGGGCATCATTTGGATCAATGTGCACACGGTATCATATTTTCCATCCAAGGCTCTTAGGATCTTCTTGATGATGAATCTGTCAGTCATCTCTTCACTCCCTAAGCCGGCAATCTCATTTGTGATGAGAGCAAGCCTAGAGTACATTTCAGCGACACCTTCACCATCCTTCATTTTGAACTTGTCAAGTTGACTTTGAAGCACATCCAATTTGGATTCCTTGACGGAGTCGGTACCCTCGTGCATATCAATCAAAGTGTCCCAAATTTCCTTTGCATTCTCAAGACGGCTGATTTTGTTGAATTCTTCGGGGCACAATCCGTTGAAGAGAATATCACAAGCTTGAGCGTTGTATTGTAGCATCTTCAACTCATCCGCGGTAGCTTCACGGTTTGGTTCTTTCCCATCGAAGAAGTCACCTTGCAAGCCAACACACATAATAGCCCAAACGGCAGGGTTATGTCCAAGAATATACATTTTCATTTTATGCTTCCAACTAGCAAAGTTAGTACCATTAAAGTAAGGACCTCTACGGTGATAATTTCCCTCACTAGACGCCATACTCTCCTAGGTTGTGAAACCAAGGCTATGACCACCAAAAGCTATGGAAATCAAAGCAAATGGAGACCAAAGCTCTGATACCACTTGTAGGATCGGAAGTATGTCTAGAGGGGGGGTGATTAGACTACTTGACCAAATAAAAACTTAACCTTTTCCCAATTTTAGTTCTTGGCAGATTTTAGCAACTTTAGGACAAGTCAAGCAATCATCACACAATTCAAGCAAGCATGCAAAGAGTATATAGGCAGCGGAAAGTAAAGCATGCAACTTGCAAGAATGTAAAGGGAAGGGTTTGGAGAATTCAAACGCTATTGGAGACACGGATGTTTTTCCTGTGGTTCGGATAGGTGGTGCTATCCTACATCCACGTTGATGGAGACTTCAACCCACGAAGGGTAACGGTTGCGCGAGTCCACGGAGGGCTCCACCCACGAAGGGTCCACGAAGTAGAAACCTTGTCTATCCCACCATGGCCATCGCCCACGAAGGACTTGCCTCACTAGCGGTAGATCTTCACGAAGTAGGCGATCTCCTTGCCCTTACAAACTCCTTGGTTCAACTCCACAATCTTGTCGGAGGCTCCCAAGTGACACCTAGCCAATCTAGGAGACACCACTCTCCAAGAAGTAACAAATGGTGTGTTGATGATGAACTCCTTGCTCTTGTGCTTCAAATGATAGTCTCCCCAACACTCAAATCTCTCTCACAGGATTTGGATTTGGTGGAAAGAAGATTTGAGTGGAAAGCAACTTGGGGAAGGCTAGAGATCCAGAATCATATGGTAGGAATGGAATATCTTGGTCTCAACACATGAGTAGGTGGTTCTCTCTCAAAACATATGAGTTGGAAGTGTAGATGTGTTCTGATGGCTCTCTCCACGAATGAAGAGGAGGTGGAGGGGTATATATAGCCTCCACTTAAAATCCAACCGTTACACACAATTTACCAATCTCGGTGGAACCGAATCAACAAACTCGGTCAGACCGAAAAGGTAAACCTAGTGACCGTTAGAGATTTTCGGTGGGACTGACATGCATCTCGGTAGGACCGATATGGTTAGGGTTTGGGCATAACGTAATCTCGGTGAGACCGATTACACAAACTCGGTGAGACCGATTTGGTAATAGCTAACCAGAGAGTTGGTCAGGCAAACTCGGTGGGACCGATTTGCTCTTTCGGTGAGACCGAAAAGTTACAAAAGGGAAACAGAGAGTTTGCATTGCAATCTCGGTGGGACCGATCCGCTCTTTCGGTGAGACCGAAAAGTTACGAAAAGGAAACAGAGAGGTTGCAATCCCATCTCGGTGAGACCGAGATCCCTATTGGTGAAACCGATTTGCTAGGGTTTTGGCAGTGGCTTATGACATATGAAACTCGGTGGCGCCGGATAGAAGGAATCGGTATAACCGAGTTTGGCTTAGGGTTTAGGTCATATGTGGATATGGGAAAGTAGTTGAGGATTTTGGAGCATATCATTAAGCACATAAAGCAAAGGGCTCATTAAGCAACACCTCATCCCTCCTTGATAGTATTGGCTTTTCCTATGGACTCAATGTGATCTTGGATCACTAAAATGTAAAATGAAGAGTCTTGAGCTTGAAGCTTTAGCCAATCCTTTGTCCTTAGCATTTTGAGGGTTCCACTTTCACCATTCATGCCATGCCAATCATTGAGCTTTCCTGAAATAGTTGTCTTGGAATAGCATTGGCTCAATGAGCTATATGTTGTTATGAGTTACCAAAACCACCTAGGGATAGTTGCACTTTCACAACTATATCGATCCCATCCACTTCACTTGCGGCAGCGCCCAAGAGTCCCAAACTTCATGCACCCTAGTCATCTCAGTTAGACCAAAGAAGGAAGCATGGTAGGCAGTACGGGCTGAATAACATCATGTTTCAATCCAAATCCATCAAAAGGCATCCGGCTATTCGCTCATGTGCATTGTCTGCCTCTGAATCCCTCTCCTAAGTTACAGAACTGGGCTATCATGGCAATTGTAAATGAACCCTTGATGTGTTCGATCGACCTATTTAGGGCAACCCCAACCTAAACTGCACAACCCATGCGTGTGACCAGAGGAACTGTCGCCATAATGCCAGGGGCAATCTCGGCGGCAGAGACCCCTTTGATGCACCTGTCTGCCCAGAACACCGCATCCTTGCCATTGCCAAATGTGAAGGTCATCGATGTTGTGAACATACATGCCACCTCTGTTCCAATGTGAACCTGCAACTGCCATGGCCTCTCTGAATTTGTCCTTGTCAGCCAAGACCAACGCGCCCGAAGCACAACGCTCAGGTAACGTAGATTGTGAATACCAGGTCCACCGAGCTCTTTAGCCCCCTCTCCCGTTTTCCCTCTACCAAATCAAACGCCCTCCCGTTGATGGCTAAGTCTAGCTTCCACATGCACCACGCCATTCGCCCGAGCTGCCACGCACCCGATTGCACGCCACCATCATTCCGCACACATGCTACGCTCGCTATCACACTGCTCGCACGCCGCCGCCATTCTCCCATTGGAAAACAATGTATCATCACCATCTCACCTCGCCGCCTCACCAAGCATGATAACCTCATGTACTTTTGGTGCAAGCTTTGAGCTGTGATGTGCATCACAAACCCAACATTGTGCACCGAAAACTTTGAAATAACTTACATTGGGTTTCTTACCGATTATTAGCTCATATAAGGTTTTCTTGAGGAATTTATGAAGATATACCCGATTCATGATGTGGCAACCAGTGTTGATTGCGTCAAGCCAATATTTGAGAGGTGTTTTGTCTTCATCAAGCATTGTGCGAGCCATCTCAAAGGGAGTCATGTCCTTGCGTTCCACTACACCATTTTGTTGTGGGGTGTAAGCACCAGAGAACTCATGTGTAATACCAATTTCATCGAGATATTCTTTAACGCTAGAATTCTTGAACTTAGGCCATTTTCATTGCTTATGTGCTTGATCTTGGTTCCGAAGTTGTTCATGGCCCTTTGAGCGAAGCGTTTGAAGATGCATTGGGTTCCCAACTTAAAGCCCAAGAAATGCACCCAAGCGTAGTGTGAGAAATCATAAACGATTACAAGTCCATAGGCGTTACCACCAAAGCTTGCATAATGTTGTTATCCGAAGAGGTCCATGTGAAGCAATTCAATAGGACGAGTAGTAGTCATGATAGTCTTCATATGGTGCTTGGCCTTGGTATTTTCTCTAGCTCCACAAGCACCACAAAGATGGTCCTCGTTGAAATTGACACCCTCGACGCCTAAATGTGCTTTTTTCACGAGTGTGTGCAAATTCCTCATACCAACATGTCCAAGTCATCAGTGCCATAGCAAAAAATCAGTTGCTCTAGTAAGTAAACATGTGCCAACCCGAGGACTGATACGTCTCAATCGTATCTACTTTTCCAAACTCTTTTGCCCTTGTTTTGGACTCTAATTTGCATGAATTCAATGGAATTAACACAGACTGACGTTGTTTTCAGTAGATTTGCCTTGGTGTTATTTTTGTGCAGAAATAAAAGTTCTCGGGATCACTTGAAAATTTAGGAGAATATTTTTGGAATAAATAAAAAATATTGGTGAAAGAATCAACCAGAGGGGACCCACTTGCTGTCCACAAGGGTGGAGGGCGCGCCCCCTGCCTTGTGGGTCCCATGGACCTCCACTAGGGATGGCAACGGGGCCCCATACCCGCCAAACCCATGGGGATTTCATCTATTAGGGGGTGGGGATGGGCGAAAAACATCCCCATGGGGATATTTACCAAACTAATTTATTCCCCATAGGGTACAACGGGGATGGGAACAATATACTATTCCCCAAACCCAATACCCATCGGGGACCCGTTTAGTAACTGTGACACTGCGGTCAACCTTAAAATATTCACAAACAAACTTGCGAAAACAAATTAAAAGCTTTGAAAAAACCTTATACCTATCTCACGTCCTCACCTCAGCTGTCACCATGACCAAGAAGTCAGTACAACCTAGATATGCATTAGCAGGACAAGGACAACACCATTTATGTATGTTGATTATAGGGTGTCATATTATGTATATGAGTATTTGTTTATGGGGATGGGGACCCTAATGGGGCCCCATTCCCCAGTGGGGCATGGGTATGGGGAAATTTCATCCCCAGCCATGTAAACGGGGATGGGGATGGGATGATAGGGAGTAGATGGGGATGGGGATGTTGTAGGTATCCCCATAGGGGATTGTCCCCATTGCCATCCCTAACCTCCACCGACCTCAACTCCAACTCTATATATTCACTTTCGAGGAGAAAAAAATCAGAGACAAGGATTCATCGCGTTTTACAATACAGAGCCGCCGCCACCTCCTGATCTTCATCGGGAGGGCAAATCTAGAGTTTGTTCGGGGCTTCGGAGAGGGGGATTCGTCGCCATCATCATCACCAACCTTCCTCCGTCACCAATTTCATGATGCTCACCGCCGTGCTTGAGTAATTCCATCATAGGTTTGCTGGACGGTGATGGGTTGGATGAGATTTATCATGTAATCGAGTTAGTTTTGTTAGGGTTTGATCCCTAGTATCAACTATGTCCTGAGATTGATGTTGCTATGACTTTGCTATGCTTAATGCTTGTCACTAGGGCCCGAGTGCCATGATTTCAGATCTGAACCTATTATGTTTTCATAAATATATGTGTGTTCTTGATCCTATCTTGCAAGTTGTAGACACCTATTATGAGTTATGATCCGCATACCCCAAGGTGACAATAATTGGGATTTTTTTCGGTGATTGCCGTAGTTTGAGGAGTTCATGTATTCACTAAGTGCTAATGCTTTGGTGAGGTTCTCTATTAAAAGGAGGCCTTAATATCCCTTAGTTTCCATTAGGACCTTGCTGCCATGGGAGGGTAGGACAAAAAATGTCATGCAAGTTCTTTTCCATAAGCACGTATGACTATATTCGCAATACATGCCTACATTATATTGATGAATTGGAGCTAGTTCTATGCCACCCTAGGTTATAACTGTTGCATGATGAATGCCATCCGACATAATTATCCATCATTGATCCATTGCCTACGAGATTTTTACATATTGATCTTTGCTACGTTACTTTGCCGTTGCCACTGTTACAATTGTTACCAAATTGTTACTGTTACTTTTGCCACCATCACCGTTACTTCCGTACTACTTTGCTACAGATATTAAGTCTTTCAGGTGTGGTTGAATTGACAACTCGGCTGCTAATACTTTAGAATATTCTTTGGCTCCCCTTGTGTCGAATCAATAAATTTGGATTGAATACTCTACCCTCGAAAACTGTTGCGATCCCTTATACTTGTGGGTTATCAAGACCTTTTTCTGGTGCCGTTGCCGGGGAGAATAGCTCTATTCTCTAGGTCACTTGGGATTTATATCTATTGATCACTATGAGGAATTTGAAAGATACTAGAACCAAGATTTTTCCCTCTACTATGAGGGGAGGTAAGGAACTACCATCTACCTTTGCACTTGATTTACCTTCTGTTTTGAGTAAGCTTGCGACACCTACACCTGCTATTGATTTTGATATGCCGCATGTTATTGATGATGCTACTTCTACTATGAATGATGCTTATGATGCTACTACTTTTCTTGATAAAACTATGCCACTGGGTGAATTACTTGATGAACATCTTGCTAGAGTTAGAACTATTGATTATGCTGAAGTATTTCTGAAAATGATGAAATTATTGAAACTGAAAACTTTGAAACACCTGAGAAGACTAGCTCTCCTAGATATGAACTTCCAGTTATGCCTGAGGGTTATGTTATGGACGGAGAGGTAGCTAGGGAATTTCTTGCTTGTAAGGATAGAGATGATCTTAAGAAATTATTATGCAAGTGGAAAGAAAAATCTTTGAATGCTAGAATGCAATATGATCCTATGTTTGCTACTTCACCTATCTTTGTTACTGATAAGGATTATGAATTCTTTGTCGATCCTGAGTTAATTACTTTGGTCGAATCCGATCTTTTCCATGGTTATGAATCTGAAACTGTTGTGGCACATCTTACTAAATTGAATGATATAGCCACCCTATTTGCTCATGAGGAAAAAAATTTCGCTATTACTATATTCTTAAGTTGTTTCCTTTCTCGTTAAAGGGTGATGCTAAGTTATGGTTTAATTCTCTTGCTCCTGGTTGTGTGTGTAGTCCCCAGGATATGATTTACTACTTCTCTGAAAAATATTTTCCTGCTCATAACAAACAAGCTGCTTTAAAGGAAATATTTAACTTTGTGCAAATTGAAGAAGAGAGTCTCCCACAAGCTTGGGAGAGGCTTCTCCCATTACTTAATGCTTTGCCTGATCATCCTCTCAAGAAAAATGAAATACTTGATATCTTTTATAATGGACTAACCAATGCTTCCAGGGACCACCCAGGGGCGGAATCAGGCCTGGGGCAACTAGGGCTGTAGCCCCAGGCGTGGCCAATCTAGTAGGTTATATATCTAGTTGTAGAGGCCCAGCCCCAGGCAAGCAAACCCAACAACCCCAGGTCTCAGCCCATAAACAATCGAAGCATTCAATTTCAATAGAGTTCTTCATCCCGAGAAGCCCAGTTGACGCGATCTCTCCAAGCAATCGCTAGCCCCCTCGCCCAAATCGCTCCAAGCCAGGACGCACGATCTCGTTGAGGGAGTCCTGGATTAGGGGGTCCTCGGACAGCCGGACTATATCCTTTGGCCGGACTGTTGGATTATGAAGATACAAGATTGAAGACTTCGTCCCGTGTCCGGATGGGACTCTCCTTGGCGTGGAAGGCAAGCTTGGCGATACGGATATGTAGATCTCCTCCCTTGTAACCGACTCTGTGTAACCCTAGCCCCCTCCGGTGTCTATATAAACCGGAGGGTTTAGTCCGTAGGACAACAACAATCATACCATAGGCTAGCTTCTAGGGTTTAGCCTCTGCGATCTCGTGGTAGATCAACTCTTGTAATACTCATATCATCAAGATCAATCAAGCATGAAGTAGGGTATTACCTCCATCGAGAGGGCTCGAACCTGGGTAAACATCGTGTCCTCCGCGTCCTGTTACCATCCGCCTTAGACGCACAGTTCAGGACCCCCTTCCCGAGATCCACCGGTTTTGACACCGACATTGGTGCTTTCATTGAGAGTTCCACTATGCGTCATCATAAGGAAGGATGGCTCGTCACGTTGTCAGGGAAACATCACCTCCGGGGGAGCCCTGGATGTAGGCCAAACTCTCCGACTAGGCGGCTTCGTCATGACCGCCCGTTCGGCCGCTGCGCCGACGATGACTTCTCGGGTCATCGAAAACAGACTCCACATCGGCTCGAAACTTACCGAGCGGATGAATCCAATGGAGCTCTCCTCTTTAAATGAGCTCTTGGATCGCATCGCCGCTTTGGGAGTCGCTACGGACTATGATCGGATTGGGCTTAAACCCGACCAAAGGGAGATTATCTCTCCGCAGGTCACCCATTAGATAGCGGTGGTGGAGGAGCAATGCGACGATTCTTCCTCTATCTTGAGGACAAACTATGTCCGGATTCCCGAGCTCTCCGAGCCGGATACCCGTCTACGGGAGGACATCGCCCAAACCCTGAACCTAGAATCAAGCAGCAGGCCAGACCCACTGGGCAACATCCCGGAGCCCGAACTTCCAAGATCGGAAACTCCTCCGCCCCTGGGTCTTAGATCGGGTCAAGGTCCGAACTTAAATACACCCACCCACCCAGATATAAACGATCTTTCCCACATTGGGCAAGAGCCCCAGGAGACAGTACATCACTATTGGGCCAGATGCCTCCTTGTAATGAACAAGGTCAAGGACTGTCGTGAGGAAGACACAATTTCATTCTTTTGCAATAATTGCACGGACAAGGGAATCCTCAACGCCATAAGTCATCGTGACATAGCACACTTTGCTGGCTTGGCGGCCATAGTAGGGAAGTACTGTGCGATGGAAAGCGCGTGGAGAACCCAAACAAAATTTTGGGATAATCCGACTTTGACAAAACCCCCAGTCCGAACTAAAAGGGTGCACTCTCATAAGTCGCCCGACTCAATTACAAAGAAGCAAAAGCCCACTACAGGGCGTGGAACCGTATTGGAAGGATGGCTTAATGGGCCATGCAAAATTCACAGTACAGCGGATACCATACCAACACACAGCCTTAGAGCATGTTGGGTACTCCAGCAGGTGGCCAAGAGAGGTGAGGATCTCCTCATTAAAAATACCGCAGAGCACCACCCCATGGATAATGACAATACAGTATTGACAGTCTTCGATACCTTCGGCTCAAATAATAGGCATAAGCGAGCACTCCGCAGCCTTGCCGAAGTCTGCCACGTGGCACCAATAAATCCATGCGGCTATTACCTTCAATGCCAGTGACGAACCTAAATTCCGAACAGCCCGAGCACCAGTCGCCTTGGTCCTTAGTCCAACTGTGGACGGATTTCGGCTTACTAAAGTGCTCATGGACGGCGGCAGCGGATTAAACCTTATTTATGAGGAAACTCTTCAAAAAAATGGAAATAGACAGAAACCGCATTGAGTAAAGCAGCACGACCTTCAGAGGAATCATCCCTAGTCGGGAGGAACGATGTGCTGGGAAAATCACACTAGATGTGGTATTCGGCACGTCGGAGAATTATAGGTCCAAAGAAATTACATTCCAAGTGGCCCCGTTCAGTAGCGGATACCACGCCCTTCTAGGGCGGGAGGCATTCACAATCTTCCAAGCCATACCCCATTACGGGTACATGCTACCTCTTGAGCTTGCGTTGGATTTCCCCGAAGAGGAAAGGATGATGCAGCAGAGTAGCGTAAGTATTTCCCTCAGTTTTTGAGAACAAGGTATCAATCCAGTAGGAGGCCACGCGCAAGTCCCTCGTACCTACACAACACAAAGAGCTCAACGCAATCGACGCGATTAGGGGTTGTCAATCCCTTCACGGTCACTTACGAAAGTGAGATCTGATAGATAATATTTTTGGTATTTTTAGTATAAAGATGCAAAGTAAAAAGTAAAAGGCAAAGTAAAAAAGCAAAGCAAGACTAAAGTGATGGAGATTGATATGATGAGAATAGACCCGGGGGCCATAGGTTTCACTAGTGGCTTCTCTCGAGAGCATAAGTATTCTACGGTGGGTGAACAAATTACTATTGAGCAATTGACAGAATTGACCATAGTTATGAGAATATCTAGGCATGATCATGTATATAGGCATCACGTCCGTGACAAGTAGATCGAAACGATTCTGCATCTACTACTATTACTCCACTCATCGACCGCTATCCAGCATGCATCTAGAGTATTAAGTTAAAAACAGAGTAATGCTTTAAGCAAGATGACATGATGTAGAGAGATAAATTCATGCAATATGAAATAAAACCCATCTTGTTATCCTCGATGGTAACGATACAATACGTGCCTTGCTGCCCCTTCTGTCACTGGGAAAGGACACCGCAAGATTGAACCCAAAGCTAAGCACTTCTCCCATGGCAAGAACTACCAATCTAGTCGGCCAAACCAAACGGATAATTCGAAGAGACTTGCAAAGGTAACCAATCATACATAAAATAATTCAGAGAAGATTCAAATATTGTTCATAGATAGACTTGATCATAAACCCACAATTCATCGGTCTTAACAAACACACCGCAAAAAGAAGAAGATTACATCGAATAGATCTCCACAAGAGAGGGGGAGAACATTGTATTGAGATCCAAAAAGAGAGAAGAAGCCATCAAGCTAATAACTATGGACCCGAAGGTCTGAGGTAAACTACTCACACTTCATCGGAGAGGCTATGATGATGTAGAAGCCCTCCGTGATGACGGCCCTCTCCGGCGGAGCACCGGAACAGGCCCCAAGATGGGATCTCGTGCATACAGAAAGTTGCGGTGGTGGAATTAGGTTTTTGGCTCCCGTTCTGTTCGTTTGGGGGTACGTGGATATATATAGGAGGAAGAAGTACGTCGGTGGAGCTTCGAGGGGCCCACGAGGCAGGGGCGCACCCTAGGGGGGGCGCCCCCACCCTCGTGACCGCCTCTCTGATGCCTTGGCATAGGGTCCAAGTCTCCTGGGTCTTATCCGGTGAGAAAATCACGTTCCAAAAAGGATTTTTCTGTTTGGACTCCGTTTGATATTTCGTTTCTTCGAACCACTGAAATAGGCAAAAAACAACAATTCTGGGCTGGGCCTCCGGTTAATAGGTTAGTCCCAAAAATAATAGAAAAGTGGAAAATAAATCCCAATATAGTCCAAAACAGTAGATAATATAGCATGGAGCAATAAAAAATTATAGATACGTTGGAGACGTATCAGGCATCCCCAAGCTTAATTCCTGCTCGTCCTCGAGTAGGTAAATGATAAAAAGAGAATTTTTGATGCGGAGTGCTACTTGGCATAATTTCAATGCAAGATTTCTTAATTGTGGTATGAATATTCAGATTCGGAAGATTCAAGACAAAAGTTCATATTGACATAAAGAATAATAATACTTCAAGCATACTAATAAAGCAATTATGTCTTCTCAAAATAACATGGCCAAAGAAATTTATCCCTACAAAATCATATAGTCTGGCTATGCTCTATCTTCACCACACAAAGTATTTAAATCATGCACAACCCCGATGACAAGCCAAGCAATTGTTTCATACTCTAACTTTTTCAAAACTTTTTCGGTCTTCACGCAATACATGAGCGTGAGCCATGGATATAGCACTTATAGGTGGAATAGAATGGTGGTTGTGGAGAAGACAAAAGGAGGGGAAGATAGTCTCACATCAACTAGGCGTATCAACGGGCTATGGAGATGCCCATCAATAGATATCAATGTGAGTGAGTAGGGATTGCCATCCAACGGATGCACTAGAGCTATAAGTATATGAAAGATCATCAAAAGAAACTAAGTGGGTGTGCATCCAACTTGCTTGCTCACGAAGACCTAGGGCAATTTTGAGGAAGCCCATCATTGGAATATACAAGCCAAGTTCTATAATGAAAAATTCCCACTAGTATATGAAAGTGACAAAATGAGAGACTCTCTATCATGAAGATCATGGTGCTACTTTGAATCACAAGTGTGGTAAAAGGATAGTAACATTGTCCCTTCTCTCTTTTTCTCTCATTTTTTTATTTGGGCCTTTTTTTATGGCCTCTTTTTTTCTCTTTTTTTATTTTTTGTCCGGAGTCTCATCCCGACTTGTGGGGGAATCATAGTCTCCATCATCCTTTCCTCACTGGGACATTGCTCTAATAATGATGATCATCACACTTATATACTTACAACTCAACAATTACAACTCGATACTTAGAACAAATATGACTCTATATGAATGCCTCCGGCGGTGTACCGGGATATGCAATGAATCAAGAGTGACATGTATGAGAGAATTATGAATGGTGGCTTTGCCACAAATACGATGTCAACTACATGATCATGCTAGCAATTTGACAATGATGGAGCGTGTCATAATAAACGGAACGGTGGAAAGTTGCATGGCAATATATCTCGGAATGGCTATGGAAATGCCATGATAGGTAGATATGGTGGCTGTTTTGAGGAAGATATATGGTGGGTGTATGATACTGGCGAAAGGTGCACGGTATTAGAGAGGCTAGCAATGGTGGAAGCAAGGTTGTCAGAATCGCGATTTTGAATCGAATCGGAGCTCTGATGGTAGAATCGTAAATCGTAGAATCTTCACTACCAGGATCGTAGAATCGTAGATTTTACGAAGTAAAATCGTAGAATCATATGGGTAAGTTTGGATCATAAAGTCGTAAAATCGTATAACAGAATCGCGATTCTAACAACCTTGGGTGGAAGGAAGGGAAAAAGTGCGTATAATCCATGGACTCAACATTAGTCATAAAGAACTCATATACTTATTGCAAAAATCTAGAAGTTATCAAAGCAAAGTATTACACGCATGCTCCTAGGGGTATAGATTGGTAGGAAAAGACCATCGCTCGTCGCCGACTGCCACTCATAAGGAAGACAATCAATAAATAAATCTTGCTCCGACTTCATCACCTAACGGTTCACCATACGTGCATGCTACGGGAATCACAAACTTCAACACAAGTATTCTTTAAATTCACAACTACTAAACTAGCATGACTCTAATATTATCACCTCCATATCTCAAAATAATTATCATGCTTCAATCTTCTCTTAGTATTCAACGCACTCAAAAGAAAATTTCACAAATCTTGAACACCAAGCATGTTATTATTAAGCAAATTACCATGCTATTAAGACTCTCAAAATAATTTAAGTGAAGCATGAGAGATCAATAGTTTCTTTAAAACAAACCACCACCGTGCTCTAAAAGATCAAATTGAAGCACATAGAGCAAAATTATAACGCTCAAAAGATATAAGTGAAGCACATAGAGCAAAACTACATAGCTCAAAAGATATAAGTGAAGCACATAGAGTATTCTATCAAATTCCAATTCGTGTATGGATCTCTCAAAAGGTGTGTACAGCAAGGATGATTGTGGCACACTAGCAAACAAAGACACAAATAATACAAGACGCTCCAAGCAAAACACATATCATGTTGGTGAATAAAAATATAGCTCCAATTAAATTACCGATGGAAGTGGACGAAAGAGGGGATGCCTTCCGGGGCATCCCCAAGCTTTGACTTTTTGGTGTCCTTGGATTATCTTGGGGGTGCCATGGGCATCCCCAAGCTTAGGCTCTTTCCACTCCTTGTTCCATAATCCATCAAAAGAATTCACCCAAAACTTCAAAACTTCACAACACAAAACTCAATAGAAATCTCGTGAGCTCCGTTAGAGAAAGAAAACAAAAGACCACTTGAAGGTACTGTAATGAACTCATTATTTATTTATATTGGTGTTAAGCCTACCGTATTCCAACTTCTCTATGGATTATAACATGTTTTACTAACCATAGATTCATCAAAATAAGCAAACAACACACGAAAAACAGAATCTGTCAAAAACAGAACAGTCTGTAATAATCTGTAACTAACGCAAACTTATGGAACCCAACAAATTCTACCAAAATTAGACGACCTAGAAAATTTGTTTATTGATCAGAAGCAATTGGAATCAGTATTTTATCACGTTCTGATGATTTTTAATAATTCGGGCACTGAACGCAAAGTTTCTGGAAATTACAGACCAAATAACTATCATCCAAGAAGATCCAATAGGTCTAACTTGGCACAAACACTAATTAAAACACAAAACCACATCCAAACAGAAGGTAGATGGGTTATTTATTCCCTAAAAGAAAAAACACAAAAAACTAAAAATAAAATTAGGTTGCCTCCCAACAAGCGCTATCGTTTAACGCCCCTAGCTAGGCATAAATGCGAGGATAGATCTAGGTATTGCCATCTTTGGAAGGCAATCCATAAGTGGCTCTCATGATAGTTTCATATGACAATTTTATTTTCTTTCTTGTAAAGTGTTCCATGCCCTTTTTTAATGGAAATTGGAATCTAATATTCCCTTCCTTCATATCAATAATCGCACCAACCGTTCTAAGGAAAGGTCTACGAAGAATAATAGGGCAAGAAGGATTGCAATCTATATCAAGAACAATGAAATCTATGGGCACATAATTCCTATTAGCAACAATAATAACATCATTAATCCTTCCATAGGTTCCTTAATAGTAGAATCCGCGAGATGTAAGTTTAAAGAGCAATCATCAAGATCGCGGAAATCTAGCAAATCACACAAAGTTTTGGGGATAGTAGAGACACTAGCACCCAAATCACACAAAGCATAAAACTCATGATCTTTAATTTTTAATTTTTATAGTTGGTTCCCACTCATCATAGAGTTTTATAGGGATAGAAACTTTCAACTCAAGTTTTTCTTCATAAGATTGCATCAAGGCATCAACAATATGTTCAGTGAAGGCTTTCTTTTGACTATAAGCATGAGGAGAATTTAGCACATATTGCAACAAGGAAATACAATCAATCAAAGAGCAACTTTCATAATAAAATTCCTTGAAATCCAAGATAGTGGGTTTAGCAACATCTAGATTTTTATTTCTTTCAATCCCACTTTCATCAATTTCATCATAAAGATCTAAATACTCCGAATTTTTAGAACGCCTTCTAGGTAAAGGAAGATCATATTCAGTTTAATCAAGATTCATATTGCAAAACAAAGATTTGATAGGAGACACATCAATAACTTTTAGATCTTCATCTTGATTTTCATAGGAATTGGAAGAACATGCTCTAATAAAGGCATCTTTGGAAGCACGCATCCTAGCGGTTCTTTCCTTGCACTCATCAATGGAAATTCTCATGGATTTGAGAGACTCATTGATATCATGCTTAGGAGGAATAGATCTAAGCTTTAAAGAATCAACCTCAAGAGAAATTCTATCAACGTTCCTAGCCAAATCATCAACTTTAAGTAATTTCTCCTCAAGCAAAGCATTAAAATTCTTTTGTGAATTCATAAACTCTTTAACACTATTCTCAAATTCAGAGGGCATTTTATTTTAATTTCCATAAGATTTGTTGTAGTAATTTCCATAATTATTAGAAGGATTACTAGGATAAGGCCTAGGATTAAAATTCCCTCTATACGCGTTGTTACCAAAATTATTCCTACCAACAAAATTCACATCCATAGATTCATTATTATTCTCAATCAAAGTAGACAAAGGCATATCATTAGGATCAGGATAAACACTCTAGTAGCAAATAATTTCATAAGTTCATCCATCTTTCCACTCAAAACATTGATTTCTTCTATCGCATGCACTTTTTTATTAGAAGATCTTTCAGTGTGCCAGTGAGAATAATTAACCATAATAGTATCTAGGAGTTTAGTAGCATCTCCTAAAGTGATTTCCATAAAAGTGCCTCCCGCGGCCGAATCTAAAAGATTTCTAGAAGCAAAATTCAATCCGGCATAAATTTTTTGTATAATCATCCACAAATTCAAACCATGAGTAGGGCAATTACGAATCATTAATTTCATTCTCTCCCAAGCTTGTGCGACATGTTCATGATCAAGTTGCTTAAAATTCATAATATCGTTTCTAAGAGAGATGATCTTAGCGGGAGGAAAATACTTAGAGATAAAAGCATCTTTGCACTTGTTCCAAGAATCAATACTATTTTTAGGCAAAGACAAAAACCAAGCTTTAGCACGATCTCTAAGCGAAAAAGGAAATAGCTTCAATTTAACGACATCTTTTTTCTTTTGCATATCACATAAATCAACGAAGCTATTCAGATGAGTAGGGGCATCTTCACTAGGAAGGCCGGCGAATTGATCTTTCATAACAAGATTCAACAAAGCAGTATTGATTTCACAAGATTCAGTATTGGCAAGAGGAGCAATGGGAGTGCTAAGGAAATCATTATTATTGATATTGGTGAAGTCACACAATTTGGTAGTATCTTGAGCCATCGCGACAAACAAGCAATGCAACACACGAGCAAACAAAAGGCAAGCGAGAAAAAGGCAAACGGAGAAAGATAAGGAGAAGGGGATTGGGAAAGAGAGGGCGAATAAAACGGCAAGGGTGAAGTGGGGGATAGGAAAACGAGAGGCAAATGTCAACTAATGTAATGCGGGAGATAGGGATTGTGATGGGTACTTGGTATGTTGACTTTTTGCGTAGACTCCCCGACAACGGTGCCAGAAATTCTTCTTGCTACCTCTTGAGCTTGCGTTGGATTTCCCCGAAGAGGAAAGGATGATGCAGCAGAGTAGCGTAAGTATTTCCCTCAGTTTTTGAGAACAAGGTATCAATCCAGTAGGAGGCCACGCGCAAGTCCCTCGTACCTACACAACACAAAGAGCTCAACGCAATCGACGCGATTAGGGGTTGTCAATCCCTTCACGGTCACTTACGAAAGTGAGATCTGATAGATAATATTTTTGGTATTTTTAGTATAAAGATGCAAAGTAAAAAGTAAAAGGCAAAGTAAAAAAGCAAAGCAAGACTAAAGTGATGGAGATTGATATGATGAGAATAGACCCGGGGGCCATAGGTTTCACTAGTGGCTTCTCTCGAGAGCATAAGTATTCTACGGTGGGTGAACAAATTACTATTGAGCAATTGACAGAATTGACCATAGTTATGAGAATATCTAGGCATGATCATGTATATAGGCATCACGTCCGTGACAAGTAGATCGAAACGATTCTGCATCTACTACTATTACTCCACTCATCGACCGCTATCCAGCATGCATCTAGAGTATTAAGTTAAAAACAGAGTAATGCTTTAAGCAAGATGACATGATGTAGAGAGATAAATTCATGCAATATGAAATAAAACCCATCTTGTTATCCTCGATGGTAACGATACAATACGTGCCTTGCTGCCCCTTCTGTCACTGGGAAAGGACACCGCAAGATTGAACCCAAAGCTAAGCACTTCTCCCATGGCAAGAACTACCAATCTAGTCGGCCAAACCAAACGGATAATTCGAAGAGACTTGCAAAGGTAACCAATCATACATAAAATAATTCAGAGAAGATTCAAATATTGTTCATAGATAGACTTGATCATAAACCCACAATTCATCGGTCTTAACAAACACACCGCAAAAAGAAGAAGATTACATCGAATAGATCTCCACAAGAGAGGGGGAGAACATTGTATTGAGATCCAAAAAGAGAGAAGAAGCCATCAAGCTAATAACTATGGACCCGAAGGTCTGAGGTAAACTACTCACACTTCATCGGAGAGGCTATGATGATGTAGAAGCCCTCCGTGATGACGGCCCTCTCCGGCGGAGCTCCGGAACAGGCCCCAAGATGGGATCTCGTGGATACAGAAAGTTGCGGCGGTGGAGTTAGGTTTTTGGATCCCGTTCTGTTCATTTGGGGGTACGTGGATATATATAGGAGGAAGAAGTACATCGGTGGAGCTTTGAGGGGCCCACGAGGCAGGGGGGCGCGCCCTAGGGGGGGCACCCCCCACCCTCGTGACCGCCTCTCTGACGCCTTGGCGTAGAGTCCAAGTCTCCTGGGTCTTATCCGGTGAGAAAATCAAGTTCCAAAAAGGATTTTTCTGTTTGGACTCCGTTTGATATTCCGTTTCTTTGAAACACTGAAATAGGCAAAAAACAGCAATTCTGGGCTGGGCCTCCGGCTAATAGGTTAGTCCCAGAAATAATATAAAAGTGGAAAATAAATCCCAATATAGTCCAAAACAGTAGATAATATAGCATGGAGCAATCAAAAATTATAGATACGTTGGAGACGTATCAGTACATGAAGCTCAAAATGCCCGGGCCCAATGGAATCATCACTCTAGCTAGTGATTCGGACATAGCACTCCGCGCCGAAAACAAAACAGCCGCACTGGCCCTCGAGGCATTATCCGAAGCCCTCATGGCCGAGGAATTAATTGCGCTGCGCTCCACAGTGGACAGGGACGACATGATACTCGACAAAAGATCCAAGTCCACCTCTTTTAAACCAGCGGATGAAATAGTCAAATTCCAAGTCCACCAACGGACCCTACAAAAAACAGCATCCATCGGGGCACAGTTAAACCCCGCTGTAGACGCCGCACTACGGGAGTTCCTGCGCGAGAATTGGGACATATTCGCCTGGCATCCTTCAGACATGCCAGGAATCCCACGCAGGCTGGCCGAGCATAGCCTTAACATTGTAAAGGGATTCAAGCCGGTCAAGCAGACTCTTCGGCGTTTCTCTTAACCTAAGCGACAAGCCATGTGAGAGGAGCTAGCCAAGTTACTGGAGGCCAGATTCATTAGAGAAATAAAACATCCGGACTGGCTAGCAAACCTGGTGATGGTACCAAAGAAGGACAAATCCTGGCGCCTATGCGTCGACTTCAAGGACCTTAATAAGGCTTGCCCAAAGGATCCCTTCCCCCTCCCTCGCATCGATAAAATTATCGACGCTACCGCAGGACACGACTCATTGTGCTTCCTCGACGCATACTTCGGTTACCACCAAATTAAGATGGCGGAGTCCGATCAAGCTGCAACGGCATTTATCACTCCATATGACCCCTTCTGTTTTAACACAATGCCCTTCGGGCTCAAAAACGTCGGTGCAACGTATCAACGCATGATTCAGACATGTCTGGAAAAACAGATCGGCAAAACAGTGGAGACATACGTAGACGATGTGGTCCTTAAAACCAGACACGTCGAATCCTTAATAGACGACTTGAGGCTCACGTTCGACAATCTCCGAACATACGACATCAAGCTCAATCCGGGCTTCATCGTCTCCAGTAGAGGAATGGAAGCAAATCCGACTAAAATCCGAGCTCTGTCACAGTTGGCTATCCCAACTGACCTCAAGCAAATCCAGAAGTTAACTGGATGTGTGGCGGCCTTAAGCCGCTTTATCTCCTGATTAGGAGAAAAGGCACTACCCCTTTATCGACTTATTTGGCGCACCGAACACTTCGAGTGGACGGACGCGGCCACGGCCGGATTGGAAGAAATAAAAGCCATCCTGGCCACCAACCCAATCTTGGCCGCGCCAAATGTCGGCGAACCAATGCTGTTATATATAGCGGCAACTCACCAGGTTGTAAGCGCAGTGCTCGTCGTCGAACGAGAGACGGACGGACATAAAATCCCACTTCAAAAGCTGGTATATTATGTATCCAGTGTCCTCACTCCATGCAAATCACGGTACCCACATTATCAAAAGATAGCATACGCGGTATTTATGGCATCCCGGAAATTATGACACTACTTTCAAGAGTGTTCAATTACGGTGGCCTCGGAAGTACCACTCAACGACATAATAAACAACCGCGATGCCACGGGCCGGATTGCCAAATGGGCTATCAAGCTCCTCCCGTTCGACATAACATATAGACCACAACGAGCCATTAAGTCACAAGTACTGGCCGATTTTGTCGCCGAGTGGACAGAAGCCGAACTCCCTAAAGAATACGGCGCGTACTCCAATTAGATCATGCACTTCGACCGCTCTAAAATGCTGGCTGGTCTGGGGGTTGGCGTCGTCCTGACGTCCCCCACCAGAGATACAGTCCAATACATACTCCAAATACTATACACAGACTCCAACAACGCAGCCGAATACGAGGCCCTGTTACATGGTCTCCGGATGGCAGTTTCCATGGGCATTCAACGCCTGGAGGTGCGTGGGGACTCGAACCTCGCAATATCTCAAATAAATGGAGACTTTGACACCAAGGATCCGAAATGGCGGCTTATCGCAACGCCGTCCTCAAAATGTCAGCTCGGTTCGAGGGGCTTGAACTCCACCATGTGGCTCGGGAAAACAATCAGGCGGCGGATATCCTCGCCCGTATCGGTGCTAAGCGCGACCCTGTCCCACCTAACATCTTCTTGGAAAGGCTGTTTAAGCCATCCGTGGTATGGGAAGGGGACACCGGTAACAATAGTCCGGACCCGGCCACAACACCAGATACCGAATACTCTGACACAATCGGAGGCTCTGCCACCGAAATAACACCTTCATCTTCAGCCCACGTGATAATGGCCGTCATCGCCCCATGGACAGAACCATTCCTGGCCTACCTAACCAGGCAGGAACTACCCGAGGACCAAAATGAGGCACGCTGCATAGTGGGGCGGTCTAAAGCCTACAAGGTCCACGAGGGAGAGCTTTATAAGAAAAGCACTACCGGAGTCCTTCAAAGGTGCATCTCCGAAGAGGAAGGGCGGAAGCTTTTGGCAGAAATCCATGCTGGACTCGGCGGCCACCACGCCGCAGCCCGGGCCCTTGTAAGCAAGGCCTTCCTTACAGGCTTCTATTGGCCGACAGCCCGAGAAGATGCACAGGATCTGGTTCAACGTTGCGTCGGTTGCCAGCTTTTTGCAAACCAAGGCCATATGCCGCCTACCGCTTGCTACCTCTTGAGCACTGCGTTGGATTTCCTTGAAGAGGAAAGGACGATGCAGCAAAGTAGCGTAAGTATTTCCCTCGGTTTTTGAGAACCAAGGTATCAATCCTGTAGGAGGCTACGCGCGAGTCCCTCGTACCTGCACAAAGCAAATAACTCCTCGCAACCAACGCGATAAGGGGTTGTCAATCCCTTCACGGTCACTTACGAGAGTGAGATCTGATAGATATGATAGGATAATATTTTTGGTACTTTTGTGATAAAGATGCAAAGTAAAATAAAAGCAAAGTAAAAGGCAAGGATAATAAACAAGTGCAGGGAGATTAATATGATGAAGATAGACCCGGGGGCCATAGATTTCACTTGTGGCTTCTCTTAAGAGCATAAGTATTTTACGATGGGTGAACGGATTATTGTTGAGCAATTGACAGAACTGAGCATAGTTATGAGAATATCTAGGTATGATCATGTATATAGGCATCACGTCCGAGACAAGTAGACCGACTCCTGCCTGCATCTACTACTTTTACTCCACTCATCGACCACTATCCAGCATGCATCTAGAGTATTAAGTTCAAGAAAACAGAGTAACGCCTTAAGCAAGATGACATGATGCAGAGGGATAAATTCATGCAATATGATAAAAACCCCATCTTGTTATCCTCGATGGCAACAATACAATACGTGCCTTGCTGCCCCTACTATCACTGGGAAAGGACACCGCAAGATTGAACCCAAAGCTAAGGACTTCTCCCATTGCAAGAAAGATCAATCTAGCAGGCCAAACCAAACTGATAATCTGAAGAAACTTGCAAAGATAACCAATCACACATAAAAGAATTCAGAGAAGATTCAAATATTGTTCATAGATAATCTTGATCATAAACCCACAATTCATCGGTCTCAACAAACACACCACAAAAAGATGATTACATCAAATAGATCTCCACGAGAGAGGGGGAGAACATTGTATTGAGATCCAAAAAGAGAGATGAAGCCATCTAGCTACTAACTATGGACCCGAAGGCCTGAGGTAAACTACTCACACTTCATCGGAGAGGCTATGATGTTGATGTAGAAGCCCTCCGTGATGGATGCCCCCTCCGGCGGAGCTCTGGAACAGGCCCCAAGATGGGATCTCGTGGGTACAGAAGGTTGCGGCCGTGGAATTAGGTTTTTGGCTCCGTCTCTGATCGTTTGGGGGTACGTAGGTATATATAGGAGGAAGGAGTACGTCGGTGGAGCAACAGGGGGCCCACGAGGGTGGAGGGCGCGCCCTCGGGGGGTGGGCGCCCCCTACCTCGTGCCCTCCTTGAAGCTTCCTTGACTTAGGGTCCAAGTCTCCTGGATCACGTTCGGTGAGAAAATCACGTTCCCGAAGGTTTCATTCCGTTTGGACTCCGTTTGATATTCCGTTTCTTCGAAACTCTGAAATAGGCAAAAAACAGCAATTCTGGGCTGGGCTTCCGGTTAATATGTTAGTCCCAAAAATAATATAAAAGTGGATAATAAAGCCCAATATTGTCCAAAATAGTAGATAATATAGCATGGAGCAATCAAAAATTATAGATACGTTGGAGACGTATTAGGCATCCCCAAGCTTAATTCCTGCTCTTCCTCGAGTAGGTAAATGATAAAAAAGATAATTTTTGATGTGGAGTGCTACTTGGCATAATTTCAATGTAATTCTTCTTAATTGTGGTATGAATATTCAGATCAGAAAGATTCAAGACAAAAGTTCATATTGACATAAAAATAATAATACTTCAAGCATACTAACAAAGCAATTATGTCTTCTAAAAATAACATGGCCAAAGAAAGTTATCCCTACAAAATCATATAGTCTGGCTATGCTCTATCTTCACCACACAAAGTATATAAATCATGCACAACCCCGATGACAAGCCAAGCAATTGTTTCATACTATTGACATTCTCAAACTTTTTCAATCTTCACGCAATACATGAGCGTGAGCCATGGATATAGCACTATATGTGGAATAGAATGGTGGTTGTGGAGAAGACAAAAAGGGAGAAGATAGTCTCACATCAACTAGGCGTATCAACGGGCTATGGAGATGCCCATCAATAGATATCAATGTGAGTGAGTAGGGATTGCCATGCAACGGATGCACTAGAGCTATAAGTATGTGAAAGCTCAACAAAAGAAACTAAGTGGGTGTGCATCCAACTCGCTTGCTCACGAAGACCTAGGGCATTTTGAGGAAGCCCATCATTGGAATATACAAGCCAAGTTCTATAATAAAAAATTCCCACTAGTATATGAAAGTGACAAAATGAGAGACTCTCTATCATGAAGATCGTGGTGCTACTTTGAAGCATAAATGTGGTAAAAGGATAGTAACATTGTCCCTTCTCTATTTTCCTCTCATTTTTTTATTTGGGCCTTTTCTCTTTTTTTATGGCCTCTTTTTTTCGTCCAGAGTCTCATCCCGACTTGTGGGGGAATCATAGTCTCCATCATCCTTTTCCTCACTTGGGACAATGCTCTAAAAATGATGATCATCACACTTTTATTTTCTTACAACTCAACAATTACAACTCAATACTTAGAACAAAATATGACTCTATATGAATGCCTCCATCGGTGTACCGGGATATGCAATGAATCAAGAGTGACATGTATGAAAGAATTATGAACGATGGCTTTGCCACAAATACGATGTCAACTACATGATTATGCTAAGCAATATGACAATGATGGAGCGTGTCATAATAAACGGAACGGTGGAAAGTTGCATGGCAATATATCTCATAATGTCTATGGAAATGCCATGAGTAGGTAGGTATGGTGGCTGTTTTGAGGAAGGTATATGGTGGGTGTATGATACCGGCAAAAAGTGCGCGGTATTAGAGAGGCTAGCAATGGTGGGAGGAAGAAAAGTGCATATAATCCATGGAATCAACATTAGTCATGAAGAACTCATATACTTATTGCAAAAACCTACAATTTATCAAAGCAAAGTATTACACCATGCTCCTAGGGGGATAGATTGGTAGGAAAAGACCAACGCTCGTCCCCGACCGCCACTCATAAGGAAGACGATAAATAAATAAATCATGCTCCGACTTCATCACATAACGGTTCACCACACGTGCATGATACGGGAATCAAAAACTTTAACACAAGTATTTCTCAAATTCACAACTACTCAACTAGCATGTCTCTAATATCACCATCTTCATATCTCAAAACAATTATCAAGCATCAAACTTTTCTTAGTATCCAACACACTCAAAAGAAAGTTTTACACATCTTGAATACCAAGCATATTTAGGATTATTAAGCATATTACCATGCTATTTAAGACTCTCAAAATAATCTAAGTGAAGCATGAGAGATCAATAGTTTCTATAAAATAAATCCACCACCGTGCTCTAAAAGATATAAGTGAAGCACTAGAGCAAAACTATATAACTCAAAAGATATAAGCGAAGCACATAGATTATTCTAACAATATTCCAAATCATGTATGTCTCTCTCAAAAGGTGTGTACTGAAAGTATGATTGTGGTAAACTAAAAGCAAAGACTCAAATCATACAAGACGCTCCAAGCAAAACACATATCATGTGGTGAATAAAAATATAGCTCCAAGTAAAGTTACCGATGGAAGTAGACGAAAGAGGGGATGCCTTCCGGGGCATACCCAAGCTTTGACTTTTTGGTGTCCTTAGATTATCTTGGGGGTGCCATGGGCATCCCCAAGCTTAGGCTCTTTCCACTCCTTGTTCCATAATCCATCAAAAGATTTCTCCCAAAACTTGAAAACTTCACAACACAAAACTCAACAGAAATCTCGTGAGCTCCGTTAGCGAAAGAAAACAGAAGATCACTTCAAGGTACTGTAATGAACTCTTTCTTTATTTATATGGGTGTTAAACCTACTGTATTCCATCTTCTATATGGTTTATAAACTATTTTACTAGCCATAGATTCATCAAAATAAGCAAACAACACACGAAAAACAGAATCTGTCAAAAACAGAACAGTCTGTAGTAATCTGTAACTAACGCAAACTTCTGGAACTCCAAAAAATCTACCAAAATAGGACGGCCTAGAGAATTTGTTTATTGATCAGCAGCAATTGGAATAAGTGTTTTATCACGTTCTGGTGATTTTTAACAATTGTTTTCGTGAACAGAAAGATTCTGGAAATTACAGCAAGATCAAATAACTATCATCCAAGAAGATTCTATAGGTTTAACTTGGCACAAACACTAATTAAAACATAAAAACACATCTAACCAGAGGCCATATCAAAGATTTATTCCTAAAAAGAAGCAAAAGCAAAAAAACTAAAAATAAAATTGGGTTGCCTCCCAACAAGCGCTATCGTTTAACGCCCCTAGCTAGGCATAAAAGCAAGGATAGATCTAGGTTTTGCCATCTTTGGTCTTACGGAAGAAGAGAGCAAACTTGCTATCTATGGAATTAATCCTTCTATTTTGACAAAGTACATGGCCATTAATGGTAGAAGGAAGATTAAGTATGCTGCGGAAATTGGCATCTAGGCTAGCTTTTATCTCTTTGATAGATTCGTTTTGGTAGGAAAGCAAAAGAGATGTGATTTCAACTTTCTCGTTAATGGGGTGCCCAAATATAGTTTTCATATTTTCATAGGTGTCTATGGGGTCCCCTTCAAGAAAACCCTCTTCAAAAATAGAATCCAAGACTTGTTTGAATGAAACGGGCAACCCAACATAAAAGCTTTTTAAGTAAACCACAATTTGGTATTGAGGTACATAGCTAGCACGGATCCTTAAAAGCCTATACCAAGCGTCTTTCAAAGGTTCATCAAGTAAATAACGGAATATTCCAGAATCTTCTTCATCGAAATTGCTAAGGTTTTCATTGATAATTCCGGCAGGTTTTTCCATAGTATTTTTATTTATGAGTTTAGATAAGATAGCAGGATTGTCTAAAGCACGAGAACTGGGGAGAGACCCCCTAATTTTTTTTGGTTTCGACATGGCGAGGGAAAAGCGAGCGAAAAGAGGTGAACGAAAAAAGAGAGGGCGAATAAAACGGCAAGGGTGAAGTGGGGGAGAGGAAAACGAGAGGCAAATGGCAAATAATGTAATGCGGGAGATAAGGGATTGTGATGGGTACTTGGTATGTTGACTTTTGCGTAGACTCCCCGGCAACGACGCGAGAAATTCTTGTTGCTACCTCTTGAGCACCGCGTTGGATTTCCTTGAAGAGGAAAGGATGATGCAGCAAAGTAGCGTAAGTATTTCCCTTGGTTTTTTAGAACCAAGGCATCAATCCAGTAGGAGGCTACGCGCGAGTCCCTCGTACCTGCACAAAGCAAATAACTCCTCGCAACCAACGCGATAAGGGGTTGTCAATCCCTTCACGGTCACTTACGAGAGTGAGATCTGATAGATATGATAGGATAATATTTTTGGTATTTTTGTGATAAAGATGCAAAGTAAAATAAAAGCAAAGTAAAAGGCAAGGATAATAAACAAGTGTAGGGAGATTAATATGATGAAGATAGATGATAAGTCTCCGTCGTATCTACTTTTCCAAACACTTTTGCCCTTGTTTTGGACTCTAACTTGTATGATTTGAATGGAACTAACCCGAACTGACGCTGTTTTCAGCAGAATTGCCATGGTGTTGTTTTATGTGCAGAAAACAAAAGTTCTCAGAATGACCTGAAACTCCACGGAATATCTTAGAATAAATAATAAAAAATCCTCGCCAAAGATGAAGACCAGGGGGCCCACACCCTGTCCACGAGGGTGGGGGCGCGCCCCTCCCCCCTGGGCGCGCCCCCTACCTCGTGCGCCCCCTGGTGGCCCTCCGACGCCAACTCCAACTCCATATATTGGCTTTCGAGGAGAAAAAAATCAGAGAGAAAGTTTCATCGCATTTTACGATACGGAGCCGCCGCCAAGCCCTAATCTCTCTCGGGAGGGCTGATCTGGAGTTCGTTCGGGGCTCCAGAGAGGGGGATTCGTCGCTGTCGTCATCATCAACCATCCTCCATCACCAATTTCATGATGCTCACCGCCGTGCGTGAGTAATTGCATCGTAGACTTGCTGGACGGTGATGGGTTGGATGAGATTTATCATGTAATCGAGTTAGTTTTGTTACGGTTTGATCCCTAGTATCCACTATGTTCTGAGATTGATGTTGCTATGACTTTGCTATGCTTAATGCTTGTCACTAGGGCCCGAGTGCCATGATTTCAGATCTGAACCTATTATGTTTTCATGAATATATGTGAGTTCTAGATCCTATCTTGCAAGTCTATAGTCACCTACTATGTGTTATGATCCAGCAACCCCGAAGTGACAATAATCGGGACCACTCCCGGTGATGACCATAGTTTGAGGAGTTCATGTATTCACTATGTGTTAATGCTTTGTTCTGGTTCTCTATTAAAAGGAGGCCTTAATATCCCTTAGTTTCCAATGGGACCCCGCTGCCACGGGAGGGTAGGACAAAAGATGTCACGCAAGTTCTTTTCCATAAGCACGTATGACTATTTACGGAATACATGCCTACATTATATTGATGAACTGGAGCTAGTTCTGTGTCACCCTATGTTATGACTGTTACATGATGAACCACATCCGGCATAATTATCCATCATTGATCCGGTGCCTATGAGTTTTCCATCTACTGGTTTACGCTTATTTACTTTTCCATTGCTACTGTTACAATCACTACAAAAATACCAAAAACATTACTTTTGCTGTCTTTACTTTGTTACCGTTATCACCACTATCATATTACTTTGCTACTAAACACTTTGCTGCAGATACTAAGTTTCCAGGTGTGATTGAATTGACAACTCAGCTGCTAATACTTGAGAATATTCTTTGGCTCCCCTTGTGTCGAATCAACAAATTTGGGTTGAATACTCTACCCTCGAAAACTGTTGCGATCCCCTATACTTGTGGGTTATCAAGACCTTTTTCTGGCGCCGTTGCCGGGGAGCATAGCTCTATCCTTTGAGTCACTTGGGATTTATATCTGCTGGACACTATGAAGAACTTGAAAGACGCTAAGACAAAAATTTATCCCTCAACTACGAGGGGAGGTAAGGAACTGCCATCTAGCTCTGCACTTGATTCACCTTCTGTTATGAGTAAGCTAGCGACACCTAAACCTACTACTGCTATGAATTCTGATATGTCGCATATTATTGATGATGCCACTTCTGCTATGCATGATACTTATGATGAAACTACTTCTATGCTTGATACTACTGTGCCACTTGGTGAATTTCTAGATGAGCAAATTTCTAAGTCTAGAGAAAGAGAAATTAGTGAACCTGACATGATGATGTTAGTGATGATGAACCTATGCCTGTTATTCCCGAGGGCTATCTTTTTAATAATGAATCTTATGAAGCTATTCTTGCTTGTCCGGATAAACCTGAACGTAAGAGGTTACTAATTAAGTGGAGTAAGGAATCTTTTAGAGGTAGGATGAGACCCGACCCTGCTTTTGCTACTTCACCTATGTGTGTTCCTGATCAGGATTATTATGATATTACTGTTGATCCAAATATAATTACTTTGGTTGAATCTGATCCTTTTTATGGCTATGAATCTGAAACTGTTGTGGCACATCTTCGTAAGTTAGATGAAATAGCTGCCCTGTTTACTAATAATCTGAGATCGCGCCACTTTTATATACTCAAAATATTTCCGTTCTGATTAAAGGGTGATGCTAAGAAATGGTTTAATTCTCTTGATCCTGCCTGTGTGCAAAGTCCCCAGGATATGATTTATTACTTCTCTGCTAAATATTTCCCTGCTCATAAGAAACAAGCTGCTTTGAGGGAAATATACAATTTTGTGCAAATTGAAGAAGAGAGTCTCCCACAAGCTTGGGGGAGGCTTCTCAAGTTACTTAATGCTTTGCCTGATCATCCTCTTAAGAAACCTGAAATATTTGATATCTTTTATAATGGACTAACTGATGCTTCCAGAGATTACCTGGATAGTTGTGCTGGTTCTCTTTTCAGGGAAAGAACACCGGATGATGCTGAAATTTTATTGAATAATATGTTGGCAAATGAAAATAATTGGGCACCTCCTGAGCCACCTCCCGAGCCAACTCCTGAGCCAGCTCCCGATCCAATTACTGAGCCTATTCCTAAACCAACTTCGAAGAAGAGAGGTGTTCTATTTCCCAGTCCTGAAGATATGCAAGAGGCAAAGAAATCTATGAAAGAAAAAGGTATTAAAGCTGAAGATGTTAAGAATTTACCTCCTATTGAAGAAATACATGGTCTTAATTTACCGCCTGTTGAAGAAGTATATGATCTCAATTACTTATTTACTAAAGAACCTCCCGATATCCCGACACAGGTAGTAAAGGTAAATTCTCTCTATAGATATGATAAAGTTGAAGTCCCTCCTACTAAAATTGCTAGTCAGTGCTTGGATGAGTTTGATGACTTTATGTTTAAGCAAGATGACTTTAATGCTTATTTTGGTAGACAATTAAAGCAGAATACCTTTATGATTAAAGGCTTGAGTGATTATATGGATAATATTAGAGGTGAACTTAAACTTGTTAGCAAACATGCTTCTATGGTTACCACTCAAGTAGAACAAGTACTTAAAGCTCAGAAAGAAATGCTTGATGAAATGAATAGTAAGAAAAATGATTATGCTGTTAGAGTGGCTACTAGAACTGGTAGAATGACTCAGGAACCTTTGTATCCTGAAGGCCACCCTAAGAGAATCGAGCAAGATTCTCAAAGAAATAATATTGATGCACCTAGTTCTTCTAAAAAGAACAAAAAGAAAAATGATAGAACTGTGCAAACTTCTAGTGAACCTATTGCTGAACCACCTGATAATCCAAATGATATCTCTATGTCTGATGCTGAAACACAATCTGGTAATGAACATGAACCTAGTGAAAATGTTAATGATGATGTTCATGATGATGCTCAACCTAGTAATGATAATGATGTAGAAGTTGAACCTGCTGTTGATCTTGATAACCCACAATCAAAGAATCAACGTTATGATAAAAGAGACTTCGTTGCTAGGAAACATGGTAAAGAAAGAGAACCATGGGTTCAGAAACCCATGCCTTTTCCTCTGAAACCATCCAAGAAAAAGGATGATGAGGATTTCGAGCGCTATGCTGAAATGATTAGACCTATCTTTTTGCGTATGCGATTGACTGATGTGCTCAAAACAAATCCTTATGCTAAGTATATGAAGGATATCATTACTAATAAAAGAAAGATACCGGAGGCTGAAATTTCCACCATGCTTGCTAATTACACTTTTAGGGGTGGAATACCAAAGAAACTTGGAGATCCAGGAGTACCTACTATACCATGCTCCATTAAAAGAAATTATGTTAAAACTGCTTTATGTGATCTTGGAGCCGGTGTTAGTGTTATGCCTCTCTCTTTATATCGTAGACTTGACTTGAATAAGTTGACACCTACTGAAATATCTTTGCAAATGGCTGATAAATCAACTGCTATACCTGTCGGTATTTGTGAGGATGTGCCTGTTGTGATTGCAAACATTACTATTTTAACGGACTTTGTTATTCTTGATATTCCCGAGGATGATAGTATGTCTATTATTCTTGGAAGACCTTTCCTTAATACTGCAGGGGCTGTTATTGATTGCAACAAAGGCAATGTCACTTTTCATGTTAATGGTAATGAGCATACGGTGCACTTTCCGAGGAAACAACCTCAAGTTTATAGTATCAACTCTATTGGAAAAATTCCATCGATTATATTTGGAGGTTTTGAATTTCCTCTTCCTACTGTCAAAAAGAAATATGATATACTTATTGTTGGGGATGTCCATATCCCCGTTGAGGTAACATAGTGTTATTCGAAATTTTTCCGGTTCCATGATTATCGGAATGAGTTTGTTAACAAGACTTGATCAACCTTGTTAGTGGATTCTTTTTGATGAGCATGAGATGGATGAAACTAGAAGCACAACCTTCTGTACCCTCTTTATATTTTCTGTTCTTTAGTAGAAATAAAGTAAAATAGTATTTTTCTGTCTGTTTCCTGACTTATCCGTGCAATATAAAAATATCCCGAAAATAAAAGTCCTCAGAATGCCATGCCAATTTAATATGATTTTTTCGAGAATATTTAAGGATTTTTAGTGCAAAAATTACCGTGGGGGGAGCTGCCACCTGGTCACGAGGGTGGAGGGCGCGACCTACCCCCTTGCCGCGCCCCCTGCCTCGTGGCCCCACGGTGGCTCTCCTCCACTTATTCCTGCACCCATCTTCTTCCTCTGTCTCGCACAAACCCGAAAAACCAACTCAAGCTCGTGTTCCAGCAACTTTTGCTGCGATTTTCGATCTCCTTGCTCAAAGCACCTCTCGCGAAACTGCTTGGGGAGATTGTTCCTTGGTATGTGACTCCTCCATTGGTCCAATTAGTTTTTGTTCTAGTGCTTTATTCATTGCAAATTTGTGCTGCATGGGTGACCATGTTCTTGAGCTTGCATGTCAAATATATATGGTTCCAAGTAGTTCTAATGCTTGATATATGCTCTAGGCACTTGTATGAGTAGTTGCTATCAATCTTATTGAAGTTGGTTCACTTTGTTTTAAGTTACTAAAAATTTCAGATTGTTTCAGAAATAATGAAGAGACTTTTGAGGGGCTCGTCGAGCCGAAGTTCTAAGGAGAAACAAAAGGAAGAAGAACAAAAGCCCAAATTTAATCTGCCTCGTATCGCGGAGGTCCGGCCGTGTGACTGGCCTTCCGATGACTTCTTGAGGAGTGCTGGGATTTATGAAGATTTCTATCTATTGATTGAGAACGCCGGCCTCACCAACTTCCTCCGCGACCAACGTCATCAGTATCTCTTACTCACAAATACTTTTGTGTAGAACTTCTACTTTTTCCCTAAGAAATCACCTCCAACAGTAGAGTTCCATTTATATGATGTTGCTAGGGAGATGACATTAGCTGCATTTTGCGAGGTTTGCAAAATACCTTTCGAGGGTTCTTTAGATGAACCACACCGTAATGAAGTGGAAGCTTATATTGACACTATCACTACGGGAGAAACCAGGAAGGTTTCTGATGCAAGAATTACTAGCATACATTTCCCTGTTTTACGCTACTTTGCCTTATTTGCTAGTCGTTGCTTGATTGGTCGCGGGAACTGTGGGAACCTTAGTATTCCTGATATTATTATTTTGCTCCATGGTTTATACCGCAATAACTCTGTTAGTATGGGTGGAATTGTTGCTAGACGATTGAGTATGAACCGTACTAAGGGCCCCATCTTTGGAGGCATTTATGCTTCACGCCTAGCTGAACATTCTGAAATACCTATTAGGCATGAGGAGAAAGAAGAAACAGCGCTGCCCCGTGCTTATTTAGATTATAAGAGTATGGTAGCGCATGATTTTCATGTTAAGAATCGCGAAAGGGCGCTTAAATATAAATTATACTTTGATAAACATCACCCTGAGACTATTACTTTGCCTGCTCCCTCTTTGTTTAACTTGTCTGCAGGTACTTACATTGTTCCGTGGGCGGCTGTTCAAGCCTATCAGAATCCTGCACCAGCCTCGGAATCGGAGCCTCCATGAATGTCTGTTATTCTTGGGATCCTGAGGCGGTTGCCAGCCAGTGACAGTCAGAGTCCTCTTCATCACATTATGATCCCAACTATTCTTCATCGCAGTACGACCCCAGCTTCACCTACGGATATCAGCCAGGTTATCCCTGGCAATAGACCAACTTAGGCCAAAAGCCTAAGCTTGGGGGAGTACGTATTTCCCACCGACATTACATCATGTTCACACACACTCATTGCTAGATGTCGGTGCTCATACTCTTTCATTGTAATATCCATGATTAGTTTAAATTTATTTTTCTAGCTTTATTCTTGTGTGTTTGATAAACCTTAAGAAAAAAAAACAAAAAAAATTTTAGTTAGTCTACTTTCCATGCTTGTAGTAGAATTAAAAAGAAAACCCAAAAATATTTCCCGTCCTTCTTTTGCTTGTTGGGAGCTTTCCCGTGTAAATAGTTTTTATTTTTCTTTTCCTTTCTTTGGGGGTCGAGAAGACTATATTGAAAATGCTTAGTGGCTCTTATATGCATGATTGTTTATTTAACTTAGAGCCCATATTACTTGTCTTCTCTCTTGAGTTGAATGCTTGCAGATTCCAGCTTAGTCCAATGCACGTGCACTCTTATTATTATACACACCGTTCGGTCGTGCAAGTGAAAGGCAATAATGATGATATATGATGGACTCATTGGGATGAGAAAAGCTGGTATGAACTCGACCTCTCTTGTTTTTGTAAATATGATGATTCATCGTTCCTGATTCAGCTATTATGAAATAAACATATTTGCAATGACATTTAGAGATTATAGTTGCTTGTGCCATGCTTGATTAGCTATGAGTTATAATGGTTAACCTTGCGTGCCTACATGCTATTGAGATGATTATGATGTGGTATGATAGGATGGTATCCTCCTTTAAATGAATTGAGTGACTCTACTTGGCACATGTTCACGCATGTAGTTGAATCAAATCAACATAGCCTTCATGATATTTATGTTCATGGTGGATTATATCCTACTCATGCTTATATTCGGTGTGAATTAATTTTAATGCATGTTTACGACTGTTGTCGCTCTCTCAGTTGGTCGCTTCCCGGTCTTTTGCTAGCCTTCACCTGTACTAAGCGGGAATACTGCTTGTGCATCCAAACTCCTTAAACCCCAAAGTTGTTCCATATGAGTCCAGTATACCTTCCTATATGCGGTATCTACCTGCCGTTCCAAGTAAATTTGTATGTGCCAAACTCCAAACCTTCCAATGAAATTCCGTTTTGTATGCTCGAGCAGCTCATGTGCAACTATGGCTGCCTATATCTTCCATGCTAGGTGGGTTATTCTCAAGAGGAGTGGACTCCACTCCTCATTCACGAGAAAGGGCCGGTAACCGGGATGCCCAGTCCCATGATCCAAAAAGATCAAAGCAAATCAAAATAATTAAACAAAACTCCCCCTGGGACCCGTTGAATGTTGGAGGAACTTGTTGTTTCGAGCAAGCCATGGATTGATGCTTGTGGAGGAGGGGGAGTATAAACCTTTACCATTCTGTTTGGGAACTGCCTATAATGCATGTAGTATGGAAGATACAGCCATCTCATAGTTGTTGCGTTGACAGTGAAAGTATGCCGCTCAAAATATTATTTATCTCTATTTCAAAAATCGAGCTCTAGCACCTCTACCAATCCCGGCTTCCCTCTGCGAAGGGCCTATCTATTTACTTTTATGTTGAGTCATCACCCTTCTTATTAAAAAGCACCCGCTGGAGAGCACACTGTCGTTTGCATTCATTATGATTGGTTTATATTGGGTATGACTTGACTGGATCTCTTTTACCATGAATTACAATGTTTAGTCAGTCCTTGATCTTTAAAGGTGCTCTGCATTTATGTTTTGCGGTCTCAGAAAGGGCTAGCGAGATACCATTTTGTTATATCATGTTATGATTATTTTGAGAAAGTGTCGTCATCCGAGTTTTATTATTATGGCTCGCTAGCTGATTATGCTATTGATATGAGTAATTGTGAGACCTACGTGTTATTGTGAGTATGGTTAGTTCATAATAATTGCTGAAACTTGAATGCTGGCTTTTCATGTTTACAACAACAAGAGCAAACAGAGTTTGTAAATTTTTTTCTTTTTCTCTTTCAGTTTGTCAACTGAATTGCTTGAGGACAAGCAAGGGTTTAAGCTTGGGGGAGTTGATACGTCTCCGTCGTATCTACTTTTCCAAACACTTTTGCCCTTGTTTTGGACTCTAACTTGTATGATTTGAATGGAACTAACCCGGGCTAACGCTGTTTTCAGCAGAATTGCCATGGTGTTGTTTTATGTGTAGAAAACAAAAGTTCTCGGAATGACCTGAAACTCCATGGAATATCTTAGAATAAATAATAAAAAATCCTCGCCAAAGATGAAGACCAGGGGGCCCACACCGTGTCCACGAGGGTGGGGGGCGCGCCCCTCCCCCCTGGGCGCGCCCCCCTACCTCGTGGGCCCCCTGGTGGCCCTCCGACGCCAACTCCAACTCCATATATTGGCTTTCGAGGAGAAAAAAATCAGAGAGAAAGTTTCATCGCGTTTTATGATACGGAGCCGCCGCCAAGCCCTAATCTCTCTCGGGAGGGCTGATCTGGAGTCCGTTCGGGGCTCCGGAGAGGGGGATTCGTCGCCGTCGTCATCATCAACCATCCTCCATCACCAATTTCATGATGCTCATCGCCGTGCGTGAGTAATTGCATCGTAGGCTTGCTGGACGGTGATGGGTTGGATGAGATTTATCATGTAATCAAGTTAGTTTTGTTAGGGTTTGATCCCTAGTATCCACTATGTTCTGAGATTGATGTTGCTATGAGTTTGCTATGCTTAATGCTTGTCACTGGGCCCGAGTGCCATGATTTCAGATCTGAACCTATTATGTTTTCATGAATATATGTGAGTTCTAGATCCTATCTTGCAAGTCTATAGTCACCTACTATGTGTTATGATCCGGCAACCCCGAAGTGACAATAATCGGGACCATTCCCAGTGATGACCATAGTTTGAGGAGTTCATGTATTCACTATGTGTTAATGCTTTGTTCCGGTTCTCTATTAAAAGGAGGCCTCAATATCCCTTAGTTTCCAATAGGACCCCGCTGCCACTTGAGAATATTCTTTGGCTCCCCTTGTGTCGAATCAACAAATTTGGGTTGAATACTCTACCCTCGAAAATTGTTGCGATCCCCTATACTTGTGGTTTATCAATAGACCCAGGGGCCATAGATTTCACTAGTGGCTTCTCTCAAGAGCATAAGTATTTTACAGTGGGTGAACGAATTGCTGTTGAGCAATTGACAGGATTGAGCATAGTTATGAGAATATCTAGGTATGATCATGTATATAGGCATCACGTCCGAGAAGAGTAGACCGACTCCTGCCTGCATCTACTACTATTACTCCACTCATCGACCGCTATCCAGCATGCATCTAGTGTATTAAGTTCAAGAAAATAGAGTAACGCCTTAAGCAATATGACATGATGTAGAGGGATAAATTAATGCAATATGATAAAAACCCCATCTTGTTATCCTTGATGGCAACAATACAATACGTGCCTTGCTGCCCCTACTGTCACTGGGAAAGGACACCGCAAGATTGAACCCAAAGCTAAGCACTTCTCCCATTGCAAGAAAGATCAATCTAGTAGGCCAAACCAAACTGATAATTCGAAGAGACTTGCAAAGATAACCAATCATACATAAAAGAATTCAGAGAAGATTCAAATATTGTTCATAGATAAACTTGATCATAAACCCACAATTCATCGGTCTCAACAAACACACCGCAAAAAGAAGATTACATCGAATAGATCTCCACGAGAGAGGGGGATAACATTGTATTGAGATCCAAAAAGAGAGAAGAAACCATCTAGCTACTAACTATGGATCCGAAGGTCTGAGGTAAACTACTCACACTTCATCGGAGAGGCTATGGTGTTGATGTAGAAGCCCTCCGTGATGGATGCCCCCTCCGGCGAAGCTCTGGAACATGCCCCAAGATGGGATCTCGTGGGTATAGAAGGTTGCGGCGGTGGAATTAGGTTTTTGGCTCCGTCTCTGATCGTTTGGGGGTACATAGGTATATATAGGAGGAAGGAGTACGTCGGTGGAGCAACAGGGGGCCCACGAGGGTGGAGGGCGCGCCCCCCTACCTCGTGCCCTCCTCGAAGCTTCCTTGACTTAGGGTCCAAGTCTGCTGGATCACGTTCGGTGAGAAAATCACGTTCCCAAAGGTTTCATTCCGTTTGGACTTTGTTTGATATTCCGTTTCTTCGAAACTCTGAAATAGGCAAAAAACAGCAATTCTGGGCTAGGCCTCCGGTTAATAGGTTAGTCCCAAAGATAATATAAAAGTGGATAATAAAGCCCAATATTGTCCAAAACAGTAGATAATATAGCATGGAGCAATCAAAAATTATAGATACGTTGGAGACGTATCACCGCTCTCCAAACTGTCCCCATTACTTGGCCCTTTGCCCTGTGGGGGCTTGATATGGTCGGACCCCTCAAAGGGGGAAGCCATAAGAAAGAATACTTACTGGTCATGGTGGATAAATTCACCAAATGGATAGAAGCCAAACCTGTTAAAAGGGCCGAATCCGGACCAGTGATAGACTTTATATTCGGGGTGGTACACCGTTATGGCGTCCCCCACAGCATCATCACCGATAACGACTCGAACTTCACAGCCGACGAGGTAAAACTTTGGTGCAGCAACATGGGCATCAAGCTCGATTATGCTTTTGTCTATCACCCGCAAACTAACGGTCAAGTCGAGCGAGCAAATGGTCTTATCATGAGCGGCATTAAACCCAGATTAGTGCGGTCCTTAAAGGAATCAAACAAGCACTTGGTAGAGGAGCTTGACTCGGTATTATGGGGGCTGTGGACCACGCCGAATCATACTACCGGATACACACCGTTTTTCATGGTGTACGGCGCAGAGGCGATACTGCCCTTCAACATAATTCATGATTCACCTCGAGTGCGCATGTATGAAGAAAAAGAGGCCGAGCTAGATCGATAGGGCATTTTGGACGCCCTGGAGGAGGAGCGTGACGTGGCAAAAGCCCGTTCTGCATTCTATCAGCAACAGGCTCGAAGGTATCAAAGGAGAGAAGTACGAGCCAAAGCTTATAATGTTGGTGAACTAGTTCTACGCCTACCGGAGAAGAAAAAGAACAAGCTAAAGCCCAAATGGGAAGGTCCCTTCATTATTGACCAGGTTCTGACCGGTGGACACATATAAGACACCATATGTGTACGGTAGGTGAAGTGCAAAAAAGGGGATCCTTCTCGGAAGTTGGGACTCCGGTTTCACTTACATGCGATGCAGGGAGTAGCCCAGGATAGTCGGCTATGATGGCCACCATAGCATCATCGCAGCTCAATTGATAGAATGTCATGTCGATCAGCTCCACAAATATGTCCGGGTCCTCTTCGAGTCTGGGATCGAGGGCCCGGTCAGGGTCCTCCGGTTGTGGAGGCGGGCTGTTGACCACCCTTACAGCTTTTCGCAGTTCCTGCCATGAAATGGCAGGGTAAGTACTTATGACAAAGAATGCGGGAAGGCAGTGAGTTAAAAGTGACAGCTCACCCAACTTGGAGGGTTGTACATGGAGAATCCATCCCGTGGCTTAATGCGGATGAACTCCTCTTCCTCTTCCTTGTACAAATCGGACATAATTTTTGCTAGAGCAGCAACTGAGTCCGGTCCCTTATGCCCACAGCGGGTGGCATCATCTTCCCCGTTAAAGTGCCACATGGGGTGCCCTCGATATTGAAGTGGCTGTACCCCTTGCATTATACATATTGACATAACCTCGATTATTGTCAGTCCTGATTGAGCCAACATTTTTATCCGGCCCATCAGGTAAAGGACTTCTCTGTTATCTTCCTCCTGAAGGCTCCGAGGGCGCCAGCTGCGGCGTTTCTTCAGGGGAGCGTTGTCGAACTCAGGGAGGCCCATCCGAACAGGGTCCGGAAGAGGGACGTCCTCCATATAAAATCGCTCCGAAGGCCAGTCCTCGGATGTCTTCTTCGGAGTACCGGACAGGTATCCGGTCCCGGCGATGCGCCATATTCCGGCTCCGCCCACTTGGTACAGTGACCCCTCCTGTGTATGGGGTACGAGGCAGAATAGCCTCTTCCATAGCTCGAAATGAGCTTCGCAGCCTAGAAACAGCTCGCAAAGGGCGACATAGCCAGCAATGTGTAATATGGAAGCGGGAGTGAAATTATGCAGCTGGAGGCCACAGAACTCCAGGAGCCCGCGGAGGAACGAATGAATTGGAAATCCAAGCCCTCTTAATAAGTAAGGGACAAGACATACCCGCTCCCCCATGGATGGGCTGGGAAAGATCTCCGCTTGCTCCCCGCCGTTATAGGTGGCGAGCCTGGCTCGAACGGGGACCATATATGCTGGAGGGAGAAATCCCTGGGTCTGCAACTCTACTAATTGGCTGTGGGGGACGGAACACTTCTTCCAATTGCCGGGCTTAGGGCTATGGGAGCGAGAGGAGGAGCTGCGACGATCGGCCATGTTGGAATGGATTTTTTCCGGGCGCGCTCCGATGGATACTCGCTGTGGGAGGATGGTGTGATCTGGATCTAAGAATCCCCGTCTCTTTAATAGATGATTTACCCACATGGCTAGGGTGGCAATTGTAAAAATGCCCCGACTTCTCGCATTCGCTCGACGCGTGGAGAATATCCATTATTAGGCGCGGAAGCCAAGGAGTGAAACATTTATGGGAAGCCGGACACTACTCAAACAAGTATTCAGAATTTGGAGAAGAACCCGCCTTGCAATGCCGAAGACAATCTGCACACCGGACTCGTCGCCATTGAAGCCTGGTTCAAGGGCTACTGAGGGAGTACTGGATTAGGGGGTCCTCGGACAGCCGGACTGTTGGATTATGAAGATACAAGATTGAAGACTTCGTCTCGTGTCCGGATGGGACTCTCCTTGGCATGGAAGGCAAGCTTGGCGATGCGGATATGTAGATCTCCTCCCTTGTAACCGACTCTGTGTAACCCTAGCCCCCTCCGGTGTCTATATAAACCAGAGGGTTTAGTCCGTAGGACAACAACAATCATACCATAGGCTAGCTTCTAGGGTTTAGCCTCTGCGATCTCGTGGTAGATCAACTCTTGTAATACTCATATCATCAAGATCAATCAAGCAGGAAGTAGGGTATTACCTCCATTGAGAGGGCCCGAACCTAGGTGAACATCGTGTCCCCCGCCTCCTATTACCATCCGCCTTAGACGCATAGTTCGGGACCCCCTACCCGAGATCCGCCGGTTTTGACATCGACACTCGTCTTCCTAGATCGACCCATAGAAAAACTGCGCCGCCGACTCTCTTTTACTGCTCGACTCCACCTGACGCGCGCCCCGGCGGCCGGCTCTTCGAACTTAGATCTTTCGCATCGCATCATTGTAGAAGTCCCATCGATCCGCCCTATGCTCCGTCAACCAATCTCATGATTTCCACAACCGACTGGAGAGGTAATTTTAAGTTTGTCGTATCATCTATTAATATTTTTTCCTTGCTTCTTTTTATCAGCGGAAATCAAAGAATTGGGGATATTAAATAGATCGAAGATGGAGAGGACCTGGACAATTAAGATTATACAGTGCTAACAAAAAATAAGGCTTCTAGCTCGTGCACTTTGTGATAATGGTATAATATGTTTTTTTACACAATTTCATATGAGCAACTGACTATCTTGAGTAAATAATCAATTTTATGTTCACATCTCGTGTCCCTTCTACTATCTTGGTGAAGAAATGATGGCATCATGAAGCTAGTCTTCACTAATTTAGTACAACATTTGCGGTGACGCATATGTTTATTGATTTTGCTCTCATGGTAATAATGATTACATATTTATTTTTCCTTGAGCTAAATTTGAATTTGTGGTGTACTGCTAACATGCATTGGTAGGTGTCATAATTTAGTGTATTTAGGTATTTTTGAGGTGATGGTATTTGGCATTATTTATAGTTGTTTATTTTTAGCCCTATGCGTCGAGAAATCCTGACTCCGCCTCTCGGACCACCTACATAGTTTTGCTGGTTGTGTTTTCGGGGAACGAACTGTTGAGCAAGCTGAATTGCTATTGAATAATATATTGAGTAATGATAATGATTGGACACTTCCTGAACCAATTCCTAAGCCAACTCCGAAGAAAAGCGGTATTCTATTTCTCAGTCCTGAAGATATGCAAGAGGCAAAGAAATTTATGAAAGAAAAAGGTATTAAAGCTGAAGATGTTAAGAATTTACCGCCTATTGAACAAATACATGGTCTTGATAACTCGACACAGGTAGTAGAGGTAAATTCTCTCTATAGGTTTGATGAAGGTGATATTCCTCATAATAACTCTGCTAGTCAATGCTTGGATGAGTTTGATAATTTTATTGTTAAACAAGAAAACTTCAATGCTTATGTTAGTAGACAATTGAAACGTAACACTTACATGCTTGACTGCTTGGGTGATTATATGAGCAGAACTGTTAGTGATCTTAAGATTATTAGTAAGCATGCTTCCATGGTGAAAACTCAAGTAGAACAAGTACTTAAGGCACATGATGATTTGCTCAATGAGTTGAATAGTAAGAATAATGATAATGTTGTTAGGGTTATGAATAGAGGTGGTAAAATGACCTAGGAACCTCTATATCCCCAGGGTCATCCTAAGAGAGTTGAGCAAGATTCTCAGAGAATTAATACTGATGCGCCTAGTCCTAGTAATAAAACAGAAAAGGAAAACTGATAGGACTTTGCATGCTTCTAGTGAACCTGTTATAGATACACCTGAGAATCCCACTGGCATTTCTATTTCTGATGCCAAGACACAATCTGGTGATGAGCATGAACCTAGATAATGTTAATGATAATGTTCATGCTAATGCTCAACCTAGTAATGATAATGATGTGGAGGTAGAACCTGCTGTTGATCTTGATAACCCACAATCAAAGAATCAACGTTATGATAAGAGAGACTTCATTGCTAGGAAACATGGTAAAGAAAGAGAGCCATGGGTTCAGAAACCCATGCCCTTTCCTCCTAAACCATCCAAGAAAAAGGATGATGAGGATTTTGGGTGCTTTGTTGAAATACTTAGACCTATCTTTTTGCGTATGCATTTGACCGATATTCTGAAAATGTCTCCTTATGCTAAGTATATGAAGGATACTGTCACAAATAAAATAAAGATACCGGAGGCTAAAATCTCCACCATGCTTGCTAATTATACTTTTAAGGGTGGAATATTGCTACCTCTTGAGCTTACGTTGGTTTTTTCCTTGAAGACGAAAGGGTGATGCAACAAAGTAGAGTAAGTATTTCCCTCAGTTTTTAGAACCAAGGTATCAATCCAGTAGGAGAAAACGCACAAGCGACCGAATACCTGCAAAAACAAACACCAACTTGCACCCAATGCGATAAAGGGGTTGTCAATCCCTTCACGGTTATTTTCAAAGTCATATATGATAGAGATGGATAAACGGTAAAGTAATAATTTTTTTGTAATTTTGGTTTGTGGAACAGAAAGTAAAAGATTGTGAAGGAAGTAAATAGGAAACTAAAATTGTATATCAGAAACTTATATGATGGCAAGTAGGGCCATAGGTTTCACTAGAGGCTTCTCTCAAGATAGAAAATATTACAGTGGGTAAACAAATTACTGCCGAGCAACTGATAGAAAAGCACAAAGTTATGAAGATATCTAAGGCAATGATCATGAATATAGGCATCATGTCCGTGTCAAGTAGACCGAAACGATTCTGCATCTACAACTATTACTCCACCCATCGACCGCTATCCAGCATGCATCTACAGTATTAAGTTCATAAAGAACTGATAGAGGCGAGTGTGTCCCGATCTTTCGATGAGATGATAACTATCGGTTTGGTGGAGATGACTTTGACGATCCGACTACAAACGTGCACGAGTTGCACCTTAGCAATCGCTAAACCAACCCCGAGAGGTTATTGACCACGCAGGAGCACGATCGACCTGACCACGAAGGTCTATTCCTGCAAGCAATCGAAGAACAAGCAAGAATATGATTAAGCAATCTGAATATTGCGAATATGGATGACGTATTGATTAAAGTGGGGTTTCATAAGCGGTATTGGTCTGGCCGTTGGACACAAACAAAGTACACGAAGTTGCAGCGATGGCTAACTTTTAACTAAATAAAACCCAAGCAAAAAGCTACTAGATGGATCTACTTATATAGGAGCAAGGGGTGGCGGCCAAGGAGGTGGGAGGACATCCCAAGGAAGCCTAAAACTAACCCTAGGTCGTACAAGGCTCATGGGCCCAAGTGGAGGTGATGCAGCACCTTTGGACCTGTTGTTTGACTCAGATTCTGCTACAACGTCAGATTGTTTCGTCGATATCTCAATGCTCCGGACGGATTTGAAGGTGAATCCAATTGGGTTGGAAAGAGCACGAAATCTACTTTCCAACAAAAAAAGAATCACCCAATTCGGAGTCTGTATGAAAAAGTTGTTGATGTTTTGAGTCAGGTATGTCTGTGCAGTCCGAATCTGAATCCAGAACGTGAGAGACTTGGACTCTATTTTCTCTTGGCCCAAAAGTAACGTGAGAGGACTTTTTGAACAGAACCTAAACTTCTCCTTTTACCTTATCTTCATATGTGGATTGTACAAATATCCCATACACCTGCAATTAGACAAAACACAAAAGTGTGTGAAGTATTTTTGTTTTGGATAACATAAATAAATTATTGAATAGTTTGCACTAGAAATCACCTGACAAATATGCATGTATGCAATATTTTTGGTCATATCCAAGTTAGTCATGTCCTCATCATCCTCCCCTTCTTGAAAACAAATCCGTCCTCGGCGTTGCTTAATCTGAAATGTGGCTAACAAAAGAGACAAGGTGTACATGTTGTATATGTATATGTCATCCATTTTTACTTCCCTTGATTTTTGCACATATGACACATGTATACATGAGTAACTTTTTATAGATCATAAAATATAAAGCCAAAATATTATCATAAGTAGAAGGCATGAAAATCTTGCAACTCAGTTTGCACGTATAAGTGAAGCTCTTATTCATATCAAAAGATTGACAATATTCATCATTAAACCATCCCAACATTGGTGAATAAAACTTACGTGCATCAAATTTACATGCTACAACATGCTTAAATAAGAAAACATGCAATAAGTCATTTTACACAGAATAATCACCAAGATTAGAGGTCATATCAAAATGATTAAACATTGGCACAATTATTTTAAAATGTATTTGATCCAAATCTGATTTATTTCCTGATTCACATGGTTCTTTGACATCAACAGTTAATTCAATGGGCGCACTCAAAATTGTTGGTATTTCAGTTGTTTGATCACATGATGCATTCATGACACTAACATGATTCTCTAAAATAGGTGGCATGCTCAAATCAACAGGTAACTCAACACATGATGTATTTAAGTTAATTAGGCATGCATCATTCTCATGTGAAGTTATATCATCAATACATTTACTATTACCTTGTCGCAAAGACATAGCTGATGTAGGTATAGACAATGATAATGTACCATACACTTGAGATGATGTCGCCCTCACAATCTGGTGTGGCTGCTCTAGTAGGTGCAACAATGGAGTAATCAACCGATGGTAGTGAGCATGAATTGGAATAGTAGTTGTTGTGGTCACCCAATGCATCCTCCTGTAACTGTCGCTCAAAGGTACAAGAGCGAACATACATACCAGTAATGCAACGAGGAATATACTAAAATCTTGCCTGAATATCATGGTTCAAACCACCAAAAAGTCTATTCATTGTATCATCCTCAGATTCTTCTGTGTCACAATGATGCATATAAGATTTGAACTCTTGGTAGTAAGCATGAACTATGTTGTTGCCTTGTTTAAATTGTTCAAATTTGCGAAGCAATTCACGACGATAGTAAGGAGGGAAAAACTGTTGTCTCACTACATCTTTCAAATCTTTCAAAGTTGTGGGTTGGTTATCAATGTTTTTCTTACAATGCACACTCCACCAAACAGAAGCAAAACCAGTAAATGCTCTAGTGGCAGCTCGTACTCGCTCTAGTTCAGAAAAGTCATGGTGACTAAAAACTTGTTCTACTTTAGGCTCCCAAGCTAGATAAATAGCAGGATTAAATCTACCCTCAAATGATGGTAAAGAGATAACCTGACCATGCATGTGCTTGTGTGTGTTGTCCCAACTCTCATGATGGTGAAGATGTGTCCGTCGTCCAAGAACTTCTATCTCCAAAACCTATCATGATTAGTAAAAACAAGAAACAAAATTTGAGAATAATGTTCCTATGAACTACTAGGATGTGGTTGTAAAGTGCTCACAGTAAAGCAAATATCAATATCTTACAAGTTCTTACCATGCGGCAGATGGTGACAGGCAACCGGCGGTGTCAAATAACTCCGAAGATTGTGTAAAGCGATTGCGAGGGGAACATACGTATACACGGTGTAGAAATATGTGGAGCTGGGTTGGCTATATATGGTAGCAAAAGATTAGCAATAATCAATTCAGATATGCAATGTTGAATAAACACTCAACGACGGTACTGTGCTGGTCCTAGGCTAGACCGGACTAGAGACGCGAGCCTAGAATACTAATGAGGTCATGGCATAGCACAAATAACATCAATGAAGGATACTAAGTAGCTCTGGACAACAAGATATAAGTGAAGATCAACAATAAAGATAATGATGAAAAACAAGTGTCAAGCAGGATATACAATAACTCTCTCTCCAACTTTGCTCTTGAAAAGTTTGAGCCAATTTTCTGATAACTTTTTTCAAAGAATGCTACTAACTCAAGCTTTCCAATGCAACAGGAATCACTCAATTTTGAGTTGATATGAGGAGTCAAAAAAATTCTAAAGCGGGCCTGAAAAACTAGAATAATCTATGTTTGCAAACTTCGGAGGGCAAAAAGACCTATTTAGAAGCTTATTTTAAGGTTCCAAATATTGAACTAGCTTCTGCAACTATTTATATGTGGCTCGTCGCTAGCTTTCATTTGAGTACTCGCGGAGCCAAAACGGACTTCGTATGAGGAAGTTATGCCTGTTTAACTGAACAGTGTGCAAAACAAATTCCAATCCGAATTCAACTACGAGATTGAGTCTAGATAGATCCGAATTTTGTTTTTTTCTTATCTTTTTTTCTCACACTTTTTTCTTTTTCTTTCTCTCTTTTTTTCTCTGACTTTTTTTTTAGTTTTTTCTCTTTTTTTCCCTCCCTATTTCCAAAACAAACTAGATAAGATGCAGATTGGATCAAGCGAAGATGTGAACGATCTCAACGAAACGATCTCAACGATGATTATGACAATGAATGGTGGGAAGCACATGGTGGAAATTGATGGATGGGTGGTGGATAGGGGAAGGGATAATGATGCAGCGGTGGCGTGACTAATGTGAACAGAACTCGAAACTCTAAACGAACTAGACACCAAGACCAGCAACTCGACACAACAATGCAACCGATAATTCAATAATACAAACAATAAAAAGAAAATTGCAAAGTCTCAGACTGGTTTGGACAAAGGATGAATAGATATAGCTTTTTTGTGGCCTTTTCTTGGACAGTAGGTAAGAAAATAAATCTAATCTAGGGAAAGTTGGAAATTCTCATCGAGCAATCTGGCTCTGATACCACTTGATAGAGGCGAGGGTGTCCTGATCTTTTGATGAGATGATAACTATCCATTTGGTGGAGATGATTTTGATGATCTGACTACAAACGTGCACGACGTTGCGCCTTAGCAATCGCCAAAACAAATCCGAGAGGTTATTGACCACGCAGGAGCACGATCAACCTGACCACGAAGGTCTATTCCTGCAAGCAATCGAAGAACAAGCAAGAATATGATTAAGCAATCTGAATATTGCGAATATGGATGAAGTATTGATTAAAGTGGGGTTTCATAAGCGGTCTTGGTCTGGTCGTTGGCCACAAATGAAGTACACGAAGTTGCAGCGATGGCTAACTTTTAACTAAATAAAACTCAAGCAAAAAGCTACTAGATGGATCTACTTATATAGGAGCAAGGGTGGCAGCCAAGGAGGTGGGAGGACATCCCAAGGAAGCCTAAAACTAATCCTAGGTCGTACAAGGCTCATGGGCCCAAGTGGAGGTGATGCAACACCTTTGGACTTGTTGTTTGACTTGGATTCTGCTGTAGAGTCAGATTGTTTCGTCGATATCTCAACGCTCCGGACGAACTTGAAGGTGAATCCAATTGGGTTGGAAAGAGAACGGAATCTACTTTCCAACAAAAAAAAAGAATCACCCAATTCGGTGTCCGTATGAAAAAGTTGTTGAAGTTTTGAGTCAGGTATGTCTGTGCAGTCCGAATCTGAATCCAGAACGTGAGAGACTTGGACTCTATCTTCTTTTGGCCCAAAAGTGACGTGAGAGGACTTTTTGAACAAAACCTAAACTTCTCCTTTTCCCTTATCTTCATATGTGTATTGTACAAATTTCCCATACACCTGCAATTAGACAAAACACAAAAGTGTGTGAAGTATTTTTGTTCTGGATAACATAAATAGATTATTGAATAGTTTGCACTAGAAATCACCTGACAAATATGCATGTATGCAATATTTTTGGTCGTATCCAAGGTGGTCATGTCCTCATCAAGAACGGAGTAACACATTAAGAAAGATGACATGATGTAGAGAAATTAACTCAAGCAATATGATGAAAACCCCATCTTTTTATCCTCGATGGCAACAATACAATATGTGTCGGTTCCCCTTCTGTCACTAGGATCGAGCACCGCAAGATTGAACCCAAAGCTAAGCACTTCTCCCATTGCAAGAAAAACCAATCTAGTTGGCCAAACCAAATCGATAGTTCGAAGAGACTTGCAAAGATATCAAAACATGCATATAAGAATTCAGAGGAGATTCAAATAATATTCATAGATAAGTTGCATATATCCACAATTCATCGAATCTCGGAAAAAATACCGCAAAAGAGTATTACATCAGATAGATCTTCAAGAACATCGAGGAGAAATTTGTATTGAGAATCAAAGAGAGAGAAAAGACCATCTAGCTACTAGCTATGGACCCATAGGTCTGTGATAAACTATTCACGCTTCATTAGAGAGGCAATGCTGTTGATGTAGAAGCCCTCCGTGATTGAATCCCCCTCCGGCAGGACGCGGAAAAGGCCCCTAGATGGGATCTCACGAGTACAGAAGGTTCCGGCGGTGGAAAAGTGGTTTCGTGGCTCCCATGGAAGGTTTTGGGATATTTGAGAATATATAGGCGGAAGAAATAGGCCGATGGAGTGACGAGGGGCCCACAAGGGTGGGGGCGCACCTCCCGACCTTGTGGCCGCGTCGTGGCTTTCCTGACGTGCACTCCGAGCCCTCTGGATGTCTTCTGGTCCAAGAAAAATCACCGCGAAAGTTTTATTCCGTTTGGACTCCATTTGGTATTACTTTTCTGCGAAACTCTAAAACAAGAAAAAAAACAGGAACTGGCACTGGGCTCTAGGTTAATAGTTAGTCCCAAAAATCATATGCATATTAATGCATATAAAACATCCAAAACAGATAATATAATAGCATGGAACAATAAAAAATTATAGATACGTTGGAGACGTATCAAGCATCCCCAAGCTTAATTCCTGCTCGTCCTCGAGTAGGTAAATGACAAAAACAGAATTTTTGATCTGGAATGCTACCTAACATATTTAATTTTTTGTAATTTTTTTTATTGTGGCATGAATGTTCAAATCCGTATGATTCAAAACAAAGGTTTAATATTGACATAAAAACAATAATACTTCAAGCATACTAGCAAAATAATTATGTCTTCTCAAAATATCATGGCCAAAGAAAGCTTATCCCTACAAAATCATATAATCTGGCTATGCTCCATCTTCATCACACAAAATATTTAAATCATGCACAACTCCGATGACAAGCCAATCAATTGTTTCATACTTTTAACGTTCTCAAACTTTTTCAACTTTCACGCAATACGTGAGCGTGAGCCATGGACATAGCACTATAGGTAGTATAGACGGTGGTTGTGGAGAAGACAAAAAGAAGGAGATAGTCTCACATCAACTAGGCGTATCAACGGGTTATGGAGATGCCCATCAATAGATATCAATGTGAGTGAGTAGGGATTGCCATGGAACAGATGCACTAGAGCTATAAGTTTATGAAAGCACAAAACGAAAACTAAGTGGGTGTGCATCCAACTCGCTTGCTCACGAAGACGTAGGGCAATTTGAGGAAGCCCATCATTGGAATATACAAGCCAAGTTTTACAATGAAAATTCTCACTAGTATATGAAAGTGATATCATAGGAGACTCTCTATCATGAAGATCATGGTGCTACTTTGAAGCTCAAGTGTGGTAAAAGGATATTAACATTGCCCCTTCTCTCTTTTCTCTCATTTTTTTATTTGGGTCTTCTCGCATTTTTTTGGCCTCTTTTTTTTGTCCGGAGTCTCATCCCGACTTGTGGGGGAATCATAGTCTCCATCATCCTTTCCTCACATGGGACAATGCTCTAATAATGAAGATCATAGCACTTTTATTTACTTACAACTCAAGAATTACAACTCGATACTTAGAACAAAATATGACTCTATATGAATGCCTCTGGTGGTGTACCGGGATGTGCAATGAATCAAGAGTGACATGTATGAAAGAATTATGAACGGTGGCTTTGCCACAAATACGATGTCAACTACATGATCATGCAAAGCAATATGAAAATAATGGAGCGTGTCATATAAACGGAACGGTAGAAAGTTGCATGGAAATATATTTCGGAATGGCTATGGAAATGCCATAATAGGTAGGTATGGTGGCTGTTTTGAGGAAGGTATATGGTGGGTTTATGGTACCGGCGAAAGTTGCGCAGTACTAGTGAGGATAGCAATGGCGGAAAGGTGAGAGTGTGTATAATCCATGGACTCAACATTAGTCATAAAGAACTCACACACTTATTGCAAAAATCTATTAGTCATCGAAACAAAGTACTATGCGCATGCTCCTGGGATAGATTGGTAGGAAAATACCATCGCTCGTCCCCGACCGCCACTCATAAGGAAGACAATCAATAAATAAATCATGCTCCGATTTCATCACATAACGGTTCATCATACGTGCATGCTACGGGACTCACAAAATTTAAAACAAGTATTTCTCAAATTCACAACTACTTACTAGCATGACTTTAATATCACCATCTTCATATCTCAAAACAATCATAAGGAATCAAACTTCTCATAGTATTCAATGCACTTTGTATGAAAGTTTTAATTATATCCCTCTTGGATGCCTATCATATTAGGACTAAATTTATAACCAAAGAAAATTACCAAGCTGTTTTAAAGATTCTCAAAATAATATAAGTGAAGTGCGAGGGTTCATCAATTTCTATAAAATAAAACCACCGCCGTGCTCTAAAAAGATATAAGTGAAGCACTAAAAGATATAAGTGAAGCACATAGAGTATTCTAATAAATCACGATTCATGCGTGTCTCTCTCAAAAGGTGTGTATAGCTAGGATGATTGTGGCAAACTAAAAATCAAAGACTCAAACCATACAAGACTGTAACATCCCAAATTTCCAATTTGGAATGTTATACATAGATCATCCATTCATATCATGATTTATTGCATTTCTGTTCCGCAATCCTCGAAATCCTAAGCAACTCAAGGACCCACGGAGAGAGTTGGGGATTTTCCGGTTTTCATATTTGATTTTTATCAAATAATGAAACGAGGATTTTGATTTTAATTATTTTTCTCTCCGAAAAATATTTCATATTAAATTAAATGAGTGGAGAGATATGACTTCTCCAAAATAATTGAAATATTGGAGGAAAAATATTAAAATCATTTATTGGATTTTATTTGGTTTTATTCGGATTTTATTTGCATTAGAAAAATTGCACGTTTTCAAAATTTGCATTTTAGGGCCAAGAAAATGTTCATCTCGTCCTAAATATTTTATTTAGGCGGTGAAAATTTGTTTTGGCATTTTTAGATTTTTATTTATTTTTCTAGGATTTTATTTCTGCCGGCGGAATTATTAAAAAAAACCTGCGCGCCCGACTGGGCCGAAGCCCAGCCGAGCCAGGCCGGCCCGCCCGCGCCACCGCCTCCCGCAGCCGGATCGGGACCGAAGTCCCGATCGGAGCCGCCGTCGCCGTCGTGTCCGGGGAGGACACGCCTCCCGAGGCCGCCCCCTTCCCCAAGTTGGCCGCCCCCCTCTTTATAACCCCCGTTGGAGCCCCCGCCTGGAGCCCCAGCCACCGTCGCCAGCCCCGCCGCCGCACGCCCGCGCAGCCGCTTGCCGCCGCCGCGCCGCTCCCGGAGCCGCCGCCGCCTCCCGCCGCAGCCCCGCCACCTCCCGCCGCAGCCCCGCCACCCCACACCGCCCCGCCGTCGCACCGGTGTCCCGCCGGAGTTTCGCTGGAGCCCGAGCCGAGGTAGCCGCCGCCGTCGGTTTTCTGAGAAAAACCGTTTTGTTTTTTTGAAAAACCCTAGTTTTCATTTTTTAATAGATCGGTTTTTCTCCGGTTTATTTATTTAGCGAGCGTTCACTCGTTCGTTCGTTTTAACGAACGCGTTCTTTGTTTAGATCCAGATAATGAACGTTCCTTCGTTAATCTGTTCTTCGTTTTCTTTTTTCTTGGATTTATTCCGCTATTTTTTTCTGATCATGATTTCTGATCCAATCTTAGTTTCTGTTTATCTTTTCGCTCGTTTATCTGAATCAGGCGATTCAAGCGCCTGGAGTTTCGTCTCAAAACCCTCTTTCCGATTAATCAACTCAAACAAGTTTTTACTACTGTAAAATTTGACCTAGTTCCAGATTAGTAAACGAAGCTTATTTCTTTCGTCGTTTGAGTTTCGTTGCTCCGTTTGATTTGATTCTTTTTGCGAACCGGAGTTCTTAAGTTGAACTTTCTGGTCAACCTCTTTTATTTGAGTTTTGCTTGTGCATCATTGCTTGTTATTTATGTATGCTATTGTTTGCTTGCGATAGAATTCCCGGAGTGCGAAGCGTGTTACTACGAGTCTCTAGGATTCGCGGATCGTCAACAAGGCAAGTAACACATTGATAATACCCTTTTCATACCCAGTTTTTATGCATTAGTTCCAATCCTCAAACATTGCATGATTAGGATGTCATTAACTTGTGGGTTGGGAAGTAGTTGATGAGGTAGAACCTATTGCCCTGTTATATTCAAACCCTTGGGAGTTACTTCTACACGTTGCTTATATTGCTATGCTATGCTATGCTCGTAGACGTGGTTTGGGTTTGATTGAAATCCATGACAGATGTGAGATTGTTAATTAATGGTTCAACTTAAGGTGGCAACTTAAATTAACATCTGGGTGGATTGAGGCACTTGGAGTACCCAATGTTGCCTGTATTTTTGGAAATCCCGGAGTACCCGTGTGATCTTCCTATGGACCACCACCCGGGCTCAAAGGGAACTGAGGTGATTCACGCTAGAAACTTCCGTGTGCAGCCACAAGCTATTATGGGCTTTAGCATAGTTGAGTAAGTTACGTGAAGCTCTTGAAGAGGCAAATCGGCAGGTAGTGGGATGTAGGTTTGGTATGGTCTGTCTGGAGTAGAGAGTTAATGTTTCCGAAAGACTGTGTCTCGGTCATCCGTTTCTGAAACACCATGTAGTGCGAGAAATCCAACGGAGGCGATCGAGTCTTGTGGGGAAAAGTGCGCAAACCTCTGCAGAGTGTACAATCTAATCATGGTTAGCCGTGTCCCCGGTTATGGACAACTCTTGAGTATCTAGTACTTGGGTTATCACATGTATCTCATGATGTTTAATTAATATTGTTGGGTTGTTAATCACTTTAATTGGGATTGAGTTGGAGGAACCTTCTCAATGATGTTTCAACCACCATGATAGTTAAAATAAAATATATTCCTTTGTTGTAGGGAAAAATTGGCGTTTCGCAAAAACTATAACCATATAGCCTTCCACCAGCCAAATATTCATGTAGTGATAGCATTATTCTGTTCTTGCTCTACTGTGTTATATTGCCAGCATATTCTATGTGCTGACCCGTTTTCGGGCTGCAATGTATCATGTTGCAGACTTTTCAGACGAGGAGTAAGGTTCGTTAGGTCGTTGCCGTGCAGCTCAGCTATGCCGTTGGAGTTGATGGACTCACTTTATCTTCCAAGCCTTCCGCTGTTATCATATTAGATGGCCTTAAGCCATATTATTGTAATAAGTTCTCTTTTGAGACATTCGATGTAATAAGTGTGTGATTGCTACTCTGTTATAAATCCTTCGAGTACTGTGTGTGTCCGCATTACCGATCCAGGGATGACACTAAAGCACAGAGACTTGACCATCTGAGGTCGGGTCGCTACAAGATGGTATCAAAGCCAGGTTGAGTGTAGGACACGACCACTAAGACAAACCATAGGTCACTCTTCTCTACTCATTTCTGACTCCTCTCCATTTTCTACTCTTTAGGATGACGGAGATGAAGAACAAGTTTGCACAACCAGATGAAGACACACCTTTTGGATGCCACTTGAAGGAAGTCACTAGATACTTGAACATTGGGATACCAAGCTTCACCGGGACGTACAACGCCACTTTACCTGAAGAGGAGCGCTGGATGATTCAAGTACAAGTTCCAGGAAGGACGTTCTCGCCAACTTCTAAACCCATAGAGTTTTCTTTTGAAGCACCCACCTGGAGTCTAGGCAAGAGCATGGCAGCCCACATTACCATGGGACGCATTGGAGAAATTTACAACAGGGAGCTTAAGGACACTATTTACCAAATATATGGGCACCGAGACGAGCAATGGGAAGTAATCAGCACCAGGAATGATAGATCCATTGCAGCTTTCATCCAGGAGTTGAACCAGCACATTCGAAGTTAGGAGAACCAGATGTGCGAGGACATGATGGACTTGAAGAAGGCGAAGACTAGAATCATCGAGCTGGAGGAAGAACTCAAGTTTACACGCGATGGATGTGAGGAGGAAATCAAGACCCTACTAGAGAAGAATGATGACCTAGTTAAGAAGATCGGAGTATTCATGGGAGGACCAGCACCGGGAGAAGAAGACGATGATTCCACTTGCCCGGACAACTACATCATCATCGACGACACCGACTCCGCCGATCAAAATTTCTAGATGACCACCATATATTAGTAGTATTCCCCCAAGTATATAGTAGTAGTTGAGCACTTTTGCGATAGTTCTAGACCGTTTGTATGCCCTTGCTTGATTGATTGAGTGAAATGATTGTGTTTGTCTCATGTGCATATGGGTAGTGCTTTCTCATTAGACCTCTTTTCTATTCTAATCTCTTCCATCTAAACCCATCAGATGCCTCCGAGACGTGACACCGGTTTTGCTTTCCTACCGGAGCTCACCCAGTTGATCCAGCAGCAGAATGCCTTGATGCAATTGCTAGTTCAGAACCAGGGCAACAACAACAACAACAACAACAACAACAACAACAACAACAACAACAACAACAACAACAACAACAACAACAACAACAACAACAACAACAACAACAACAACAACAACAACAACAACAACAACCCGCCGCCAGTGGACAACCTAGCCCGTTTTTTAAGGTTACAGCCGCCGGTGTTTTCCAGTAGCACCGAGCCTATAGTTGCTGATGATTGGCTACGCCGTATTGGAAGGGAGTTGACCACCGCAGGTTGCACATATGCTGAGAGGGTGCGCTTTGCCGCACATCAATTGGATGGACCAGCAGCCTCATGGTGGGAGAATTATACAACCACTTTTCCTGTAGCCAATGTCACTTGGGACCAGTTTCAGCAAGCTTTCCGCACCGCCCATGTCTCAACTGGAGCTATGCAGATGAAGAAGCGGGAGTTCCGCAACCTACGCCAGGGGAACCGTACTGTGGCTCAGTACATGGATGAGTTTAGCAAGTTGTCTCGCTATGCCCCTGATGATGTGGCTACAGATGCCGCGAAGCAGGAGAAGTTTATGGAAGGGCTGAATGATGAGATGAGTATACAGTTGATGGTAGCCACCTTCAACAACTACTAGGAGTTGGTAGATAAGGCTCTTATGATTGAAGGGAAGCAGCAGCAGATTGAGAGCCACAAGAGAAAGTATGGACAAGGGAAGTATAACTCAGGAGCTCAGCAGAAGCCTCGCCTAACCCCGAACTTGGGTGGACTTGTGCATAACCATGGAGACCACAATCACACTGGAGGAGGATCACATAACCACAATGGTTCTAAGAATGGGAATGGGAACGGAGCCAATAATAATCAGAACCACCCCAATCCAGCCACACCCGCCAAAAGGGACTTGAGTCATGTTACTTGTTTAAAGTGCGGGAAGACTGGACACTATGCCACGGAGTGCCCTGAAGGAAAGAATGGAAACAAAAATGGGAGTGCTGGGAAGAAGCCAAATCCATTCAACAAGGGACAAGTGAACCACGTTAACGTGGAGGAGGTTGAAGAGCAGCCGGACGCGGTAATAGGTAAGTTTTTGGTTAAGTCATTTACCGCTCTTGTTCTTTTCGATACTGGTGCATCGCATTCATACATATCAAGGGGTTTCGTGGGTAAGTTTAAACTACCAACTCAAACCCTTAGGACCCCTCTTTTAGTAAGTTCACCTGGAGCAGAATACATGGCTAGCCGATGGTGTGACCAGATACCCTTAACCATTGGTACACATGTTTTTCCGTCCGACCTAATTATCTTGGAGTCACAAGGATTGGATGTGATATTGGGTATGGACTGGATGTCAAAGTATGGAGGAAGTATTGACTGTGCTAGTAAGTCGATTTATCTTACCACCCCAGAGGGAAAAAGGATTAAGTATGTGTCTAGGCATGTGCCTAGGAGGAGCCAAGTGAATACCCTCACGGGAGTTGTTCAGGAGGAAGTACCGGTAGTGAAGGATTACCCAGATGTTTTTCCAGAGGAGTTACCAGGCATGCCACCGGATACAGACATTGAGTTTTTGATAGAGCTATTGCTAGGTACAGGGCCAATATCCAAGAGACCCTATCGGATGCCCGCAAATGATCTGGAGGAAATCAAGAAACAAATCAAGGAGTTATTGGAGAAAGGATACATCCGAAGAAGTTCATCGCCATGGGGAGCCCCAGTGCTCTTGGTTGAGAAGAAGGATAAGTCTCTCAGAATGGTTGTTGATTATCGGGCCTGGAATGAAGTGACGATTAAGAACAAGTACCCACTGCCGATGATCAATGATCTGTTTGATCAGTTGCAAGGAGCTAAAGTGTTTTCAAAGATCAATTTACAATCAGGGTATCATCAGTTGAAGATACGAGAGAAGGACATACCGAAGATGGCGTTCACAACGCGATATGGATTATACGAGTATACGGTCATGTCGTTTGGACTGACTAACGCCCCTGCATATTTCATGAGCATGATGAACAAGGTGTTCATGGAGTATTTGGACAAGTTTGTTGTGGTGTTTATTGATGATATTATGGTATACTCAAAGAACAAGGAGGAGCACAAAGAGCATTTGCGACTAGTTCTCGAGAAACTCAGGGAACACCAGTTGTATGCTAAGTTTAGCAAATGCGAGTTTTGGTTGAAGGAAGTCGGATTCCTTGGACATGTTATATCGGGAGAAGGTATAGCAGTAGACCCCAGCAAGGTTCAGTCAATCACTGAATGGTTGGCACCCACCTCAGTTAGCGAGATCCGCGGTTTTCTTGGACTCGCAGGATACTACCATAGATTCATCGAGAATTTTTCCAAGATTGCGAAGCCAATGACTGAACTGTTGAAGAAGGATACTAAGTTTAAATGGACAGAAGATTGCGAGGCAAGTTTCCAGGAGTTGAAGAAACGTTTGACTACAACACCAATGTTAACACTGCTAGATATACATAAGGAGTTCCAAGTATATTGCGACGCCTCTCGCTTAGGACTTGGATGTGTGCTTATGCAGGACGGAAGAGTTGTTTCGTATGCCTCACGATAACTAAAACCTCATGAGTTGAATTATTCCACGCATGATTTGGAGCTAGCAGCCGTAGTGCATGCATTGAAGACTTGGAGACATTACCTTATTGGAAACCGTTGTGATGTGTACACGGATCATAAGAGTTTGAAATACATTTTCACCCAGAAGGAGCTGAACCTTGGGCAGAGGAGATGGTTGGAGCTTATAAAGGATTATGACATGAAGCTACACTATCATCCAGGAAAGGCCAATGTCGTAGCAGATGCTTTGAGTCGGAAGAGTTATGCTAATATTCTTGTAAGTAACGACTGCCGAAGGAGTTAGCAGAGGACATCATGGAACTTTGATTAGAGATTGTTCCTAGAGGATTCGTTGCAACAATGGAGGTTCAGTCGACATTGCTGGAAAAGATTCGGGAATCTCAGAAGGAAGACAAAGAGATTGCCGAGATAAAGGAGAAGATGGGCAAAGGAAAGGCCAAAGGTTTTCGTGAGGATGAGCACGATACCCTATGGTTTGAGGACCGAATTTACGTGCCCAATAACCAGGAGATCAGGAAGTTAATACTTCAAGAGGCTCATGACTCACCATACTCGATACACCCCGGAAACACCAAGATGTATTTGGATTTGAAGGAACGTTTCTGGTGGACTGGTATGAAGAAGGATATTGCCGAGTATGTAGCCGTATGTGATGTATGTCAGAGAGTGAAGGCAGAGCATCAGAAGCCAGCAGGATTGTTACAGCCTATGCCGATACCCGAATGGAAGTGGGATAAACTTGGCATGGACTTTATCACCGGATTACCCAGGACTAAAGCAGGATATGATTCCATATGGGTAGTAGTTGATCGCTTGACCAAAGTAGCTCACTTCATCCCAGTGAAAACCACCTATACAAGTGCAAAGTTGGCCAAGATATATATGTCCAGGATCGTATGTCTGCATGGAGTTCCGAGGACCATCCTATCAGATAGAGGAATACAGTTTACTTCAAAGTTTTGGCATCAGTTACACCAGACTTTAGGAACGAGATTGGAGTTTAGCACAGCGTTTCACCCGTAGACGGATGGACAGACCGAGAGAGTCAATCAAATTTTGGAGGACATGTTGAGAGCCTGTGCGCTAGATTATGGATCTAGTGGGGATTACAATTTGCCGTATGCAGAGTTCTCATACAACAATAGCTACCAAGCCACTTTGAAGATGGCACCGTTTGAAGCCCTGTATGGACGCAGGTGCAGAACACCGTTGATGTGGGATGAGGTAGGAGACCGATAGTTGTTTGGACCAGACTTGATTAAGGAGTCTGAGGTGAAGGTTAAACTGATTCGTGACAGACTGAAGATTGCTCAGTCCAGACAGAAGAGTTATGCAGACTCAAAACGCAAGGAGGTAACCTACGAAATTGGAGATCGAGCATATCTGCGAGTATCACCCTTGCGAGGAGTGAAACGTTTTGGAGTTAAGGGAAAGTTAGCCCCAAGATTTGTAGGACCGTATCGCATTTTGGAACGGATGGGAGAAGTTGCCTACAAGTTGGAGTTACTTGAGGGATTGTCAGGAGTTCACGATGTGTTCCACGTTTCACAACTGAAGAAGTGTCATGCTGAGATGGCTGATATATCGTTAAGAGATACAGTACCCTTGGAGGCGATTCAGTTGGACAATGATTTGACTTACGAGGAGAAGCCAGTTAAGATTCTTGAGTTTGCCAGCAGAGTCACCCGCAGTAAGGTTATCAAGTTTTGCAAAGTTTAGTGGAGCCACCATACCGAGGATGAAGCCACCTGGGAATGAGAGGATGATCTCCGCAAGGACCACGCACACCTATTTTCTAGCCAACCCGAATCTCGAGGGCGAGATTCATCTTAAGGGGGGGGGGTAGGTTTGTAACATCTCAAATTTCCAATTTGGAATGTTATACATAGATCATCCATTCATATCATGATTTATTGCATTTCTGTTCCGCAATCCTCGAAATCCTAAGCAACTCAAGGACCCACGGAGAGAGTTGGGGATTTTCCGGTTTTCATATTTGATTTTTATCAAATAATGAAACGAGGATTTTGTTTTTAATTATTTTTCTCTCCGAAAAATATTTCATATTAAATTAAATGAGTGGAGATAATATGACTTCTCCAAAATAATTGAAATATTGGAGGAAAACTATTAAAATCATTTATTGGATTTTATTTGGTTTTATTCGGATTTTATTTGCATTAGAAAAATTGCACGTTTTCAAAATTTGCATTTTAGGGCCAAGAAAATGTTCATCTCGGCCTATATATTTTATTTAGGCGGTAAAAATTTGTTTTGCCATTTTTAGATATTTATTTATTTTTCTAGGATTTTATTTCTGCCGGCGGAATTATTAAAAAAAACATGCGCGCCCGACTGGGCCGAAGCCCAGCCGAGCCAGGCCGGCCCGCCCGTGCCACCGCCTCCCGTAGCCGGATCGGGACCGGAGTCCCGATCGGAGCCGCCGCCGCCACCGTGTCCGGGGAGGACATGCCTCCCTAGGCCGCCCCCTTCCCCAAGTTGGCCGCCCCCCTCTTTATAACCCCACGCCGGAGCCCCCCTGGAGCCCCAGCCACCGTCCCCCGCCCTGCCGCCTGCAGCCACCGCGCCGCCGCACGCCCGCGCCGCCGCTTGCCGCCGCCGCGCCGCGCCCAGAGCCGTCGCCGCCTCCCGCCGCAGCCCCGCCACCCCACGCCGCCCCGCCGTCGCACCGGAGTCCCGCCGGAGCTTCGCCGGAGCCCGAGCCGAGGTAGCCGCCGCTGCCGGTTTTCTGAGAAAAATGTTTCGGTTTTTTTAAAAACACTAGTTTTTGTTTTTTTAATAGATCAGTTTTTCTCCGGTTTATTTATTTAGCGAGTGTTCGCTCGTTCGTTCGTTTAGATCCAGATAACGAACGTTCTTTCGTAATCTATTCTTCGTTTTCTTTTTCTCGGATTTATTCCGCTATTTTTTTGATCGTGATTTCTGATCCGATCATAGTTTCTGTTTATCTTTTCGCTCGTTTATCGGAATCAGGCGATTCAAGCGCCTGGAGTTTCGTCTCGAAACCCTCTTTCCGATTAATCAACTCAAACAAGTTTTTGCTACTGTAAAATTTGACCTAGTTCCAGATTAGTAAACGAAGCTTATTTCTTTCGTCGTTTGAGTTTCGTTGCTCCGTTTGATTTGATTCTTTTTGCGAACCGGAGTTCTTAAGTTGAACTTTCTGATCAACCTCTTTTATTTGAGTTTTGCTTGTGCATCATTGCTTGTTATTTATGTATGCTATTGTTTGCTTGCGATAGAATTCCCGGAGTGCGAAGCGTGTTACTACGAGTCTCTAGGATTCGCGGATCGTCAGCAAGGCAAGTAACACATTGATCATACCCTTTTCATACCCATTTTTTATGCATTAGTTACAATCCTCAAACATTGCATGATTAGGACGTCATTAACTTGTGGGTTGGGAAGTAGTTGATGAGGTAGAACCTATTGTTGGAAATATGCCCTAGAGGCAATAATAAATTAGTTATTATTATATTTCCTTGTTCATGATAATTGTTTATTATCCATGCTATAATTGTATTGATAGGAAACTCAGATACATGTGTGGATACATAGACAACACCATGTCCCTAGTAAGCCTCTAGTTGACTAGCTCGTTGATCAATAGATGGTTACGGTTTCCTGACCATGGACATTGGATGTCGTTGATAACGGCATCACATCATTGGGAGAATGATGTGATGGACAAGACCCAATCCTAAGCCTAGCACAAGGTCGTATAGTTCGTATGCTAAAGCTTTTCTAATGTCAAGTATCATTTCCTTAGACCATGAGATTGTGCAACTCCCGGATACTGTAGGAATGCTTTGGGTGTGCCAAACGTCCCAACGTAACTGAGTGGATATAAAGGTGCACTACGGGTATCTCCGAAAATGTCTGTTGGGTTGGCACGAATCGAGACTGGGATTTGTCACTCCGTGTGACGGAGAGGTATCTCTGGGCCCACTCGGTAGGACATCATCATAATGTGCACAATGTGACCAAGGAGTTGATCACGGGATGATGTGTTACGGAACGAGTAAAGAGACTTGCCGGTAACGAGATTGAACAAGGTATCGGGATACCGACGATCGAATCTCGGGCAAGTACAATACCGCTAGACAAAGGGAATTGCATACGGGATTGATCGAATCCTCGACATCGTGGTTCTGTAACATCCCAAATTTTCAATTTGGAATGTTATACGTTAGATCATCATGCATATCATATTTTCTTGCATTTTGGTCGATCCTAGAAATTTCACGCAACTCAAGGACCCTCGGAGAGAGTTGGAGATTTCATTATTTTAATATTTGAGTTTTCTCAAATTTTGAAAAGAGGATCATTTGATTTTATTTATTTCATCTTCAATTATTTTTCCAATATCAAAAATACGAGAGGGAATAATATGACTTTCAAAAATTTAGGAAAAATGAAGATTTAATAAATAAATCAAACCTTGGATTTTCCGGAGTTTATTTGCATTTTAATTGGATAAGGGAAAAATGCGTGTTTTCAAAATTGCATCTAGGCCCCGAGAAAAAGTTCATTTTGTTCGACTCATTTTTAGGAGTCGGGGAAGATTTACTTCGTAAATTTTGGAGTTCGTTTAGATTTTATTTTCTTCCATTTTCTATGCGGTTATTATTTAAAAAAAATCCGCAGCGCCCGACTGGGCCAAGGGCCCAGCCGAGCCGGCCCGCACAGCCTCCCCCCGAGTGCGCCAGCCGACTCGGACTCCTTTCTTTCTTGCCCCCTCCCCCTGAGTCACCTCCCCCTCCCCTCCTATAAATACCCAAGCCCCCCTCTCCTTCCCACACCACCCGCCGCCCGCAGCAGCAGCAGCAGCATCCGCGCGCCACCACCACCGCTCGCGCCGCCGCCCGCAGCGCCGCCGCCCGCCGCCGCCACCTGCCGCGCCTCGCCCCGCGCCACCCCGCCGCCCACGCTGGAACCCCGCGCCGCCAGGTAGCCCCGCGCCGCGCCACCCGCACCCGGTTGGGTTTTTTAATATAAAACCGTTCCGGTTTATTTTTCGCCGATGTTTCGGTTTTTTTCCGAAACCCTAGATCGGTTTTCGCTTTTTCTTTCGGTTTTGTTGTTTAGCGAGCGTTCGCCGGACCGTTCGTCCTAACGAACGTGATCACCGGTTATTCTCGGTTAACGAACGTCCGTTCGTTTAACCGTTCGTCGTTTTTCTTTTTCGTCGTATTTATTCCGCGAATTTTCTAATCGCGATTTCAGATCCGATCTTCGTTCTAGTTTATCTTCTTGCTCGTTTATCGGAATCAGGTGATTCAAGCGCCTGGAGTTTCGTTTCGAAACCGCCGTTCCGACTAATCAACTTAAACAAGTTTTTGCTACTGTAAAATTTGACCTAGTTTCAAATTGCTAGAACCGAGTTGTTTTCTTCCGCCGTTTGTTTTCCGTTTCTTTGTTCGATTTCGTTTTCTTTTGCAACCGAAGTTCTTAAGTTGAACTTTCTGGTTCGATCTTTCGTTCGAGTTTTACCTGTGCATTAGATGAGTACTTATTGTATGCTTGTTGTTTGTCTGCGATAGATTACCCGGAGTGCGCCGCCTGTTACTTCGAATCTCTAGGTTTCGCGGATCATCAGCAAGGCAAGTAACACTTTTGATCATACCTTTTCTACTACCCAGTTTTATTGCATTAGACCAATCCTCACACATTGCATGATTAGGATCTAATTAAACTGTGGGATGGGAAGTAGTTGAGGTAGTGCCTATTACCTGTTTTACTTATGAAACCTTTGGGAGTTACTTCTGCGTTTGCTTATTATGCCATGCTATGCTAGTAGACGTGGATTGGGTGAGTGATATCCATGACAGATGTGAGTTTGTTAATTTTAATGGTTTATCTAAGGTGGCAACTTAAACACACATCTGGGTGGATTGAGGCACCTGGTTTCTATCAGGACTTGCCTGTTTTTCTTTTGGACCGCCACCCAGGCTCAAAGGGATCATAAGATTATTCGTGCTAGAAACTTCCGTGTGCAGCCACAAGCCATTATGGGCTCTGGCATACTTGACTAAGTCGTGCGAACTCTTATAGGGGTAGACTAGCAGATGTAGGGGTTGTAGGTGGTACGGTCTACTCCATCGTAAGGTGCTAGCGCTTCTGAAAGACTATGTCTCGGTCATCCGTTTCTCAAACATCATGTAGTGTGAGAAACCAAACAGAGGCGATCGAGTCTTGTGGGGAAAAGTGCGCAAACCTCTGCAGAGTGTACAAACTAATCATGATTAGCCGTGTCCCCGGTTATGGACAACTTGAGTATCTAGTACTTGATTTTCATGTGAATCTCAACATGTTACTTCTAATTAATATTGTCGGGTTATTGATGATTACTTTTAATTGGGATTGAGGATGCTGTCAACCATTCTCAATGTTTAACAACCACCATGATAGTTAAATAAATTTATTCCTTTGCAGTAGGGAAAAACTGGCTTTACGCAAAACTGTAACCATAGAGCCTTTCCACCAGCCATATATGCATGTAGTATAGGCTTATCATTCATTATTCTCTATGTGTTACATTGCCAGCATATTCCATGTGCTGACCCGTTTTCGGGCTGCAACTTTCATGTTGCAGACTTTTCAGACGACGAGTAAGGTGCCTGTTAGGTCGTGGTTCTATACTCAGTGATGCCGTTGGAGTTGATGGACTCACTTATCTTCCAAGCCTTCCACTGTTATCATTATTAGATGGCCTTAAGCCATATTTATTGTAATAAGTTCTCTTTGAGACAACGATGTAATAAGTGTGTGATTGCTACTCTGTTATAATTCCTTCAAAGTACTGTGTGGTGTCAGCATTACTGATCCAGGGATGACACCGGAGCACAGAGACTTGACCATCTGAGGTCGGGTCGCTACAGAGATGGTATCAGAGCACACGCTGACTGTAGGACACGACCACTAAGTTACAGCCATAGATCACTATTCTCTTCTCATTTTCTAACTCCTCATCTTTTCTACTCTTTTAGGATGACGGACGCGAAGATCAAGTACGCTCAACCGGATGAAGGCACACCTTTTGGATTTCACTTGAAGGAAATCACCAAGTACTTGAACATTGGACTACCCAGCTTCATCGGGACTTTCAACGCCACTCTGCCTGAAGAGGAGCGCTGGAAGATTCAAGCTCACGTTCCGGGAAGGACATTCGCGCCAATCACGAAGCCCATAGATAGTGTTTTCAGTGCACCAACCTGGAGTCTGGGAAAGAGCATGTCAGTTCATATCACCATGGGACGCATTGGAGAAGTTTACCAAGAAGACCTCAAGGACACTATCTACCAGATTTGCGGACGCCGAGATGAACAATGGGAGATAATCAGCACCAAGAAGGATAGGTCCATTGCAGCTTTCATCCAGGAGTTAAACCAGCACATTCGACGCCAAGAGAGCCAGATGTGCAATGATATGATAGAGTTGAAGAATGCGAAGGGAAGGATCATCGAGCTAGAAGGAGAACTGAAGGCTACACGCAAGGACCACATGGACGAGATCGTAGCTCTAGCAAGACACAACGGCGATCTTAAGCAGGAGATCGCAGAACTCAAGGGGAAATTAGCATCCAAGAAGGAAGACAAGTACGTCGCATGTCCGAGCAACTACATCATCATCGACGACACCGATTCGGATCAAAGTGAACCCGACTTTGAAGACGAAGCTGGAGCAGACATCATGGAGTCTTCTACCGATTCAAATTTCTAGATGACCACCATATATTAGTAGTATTTCCCCCATGTAAACATTATAGTTCGAGCACTTTTGCGATAGTTCTAGACCGTTGTATGCCCTTGTTTGATTTGAATGAAGTGATTTTGTGTGCATTTGCTCATGTGCATTGGGGTTGTGTTTTCTCCTTAGACCTCACTCTATTCTTAATTCTCGTCTTTTTCTAAACCACAGATGCCTCCGAGACGTGAAAATGAATTCGTATTCCCGCCAGAGATCACTCAGTTGATTGAGCAGCAGAATGCCTTTATCCAAACTTTGGTGCACAACAACAACAACAACAACAACAACAACAACAACAACAACAACAACAACAACAACAACAACTACAACAACAACAACCCACCACCACCACCACCTGTTGATCATTTGACCCATTTCCTTAGGCTGAATCCGCCGGTGTATTCCAGTAGCACCGAGCCGATTGTAGCAGATGATTGGCTCCGCAAGATAGGAAGGGAGTTGACCACTGCAGGATGCACCGATGCTGAGAAGGTGAAATTTGCCGCACATCAACTTGAAGGACCCGCAGCAGCATGGTGGGAGAATTTCACAGCCACTTATCCAGTCGACACTGTCACATGGGATCAGTTTCAGCAAGCTTTCCGCACTGCCCATGTTTCAGCAGGAGCTATGGCCATGAAGAAGCATGAGTTTCGCAACTTATGCCAAGGAGGAAGGACAGTTGGCCAGTATGTGGATGATTTTAGTAAGTTAGCACGTTATGCCCCAGATGACGTTGCTACAGACGCAACTAAGCAGGAGAAGTTTCTGGAAGGACTGAATGATGAGGTAAGCATGCAGTTGATGGTAGCAAGTTTCAAAAACTACCAGGAGTTGGTAGATCGTGCCATCATGATTGGAGGGAAGCAACAGCAGATTGAGAACCGCAAGAGGAAGTATGGACAGGGGAAGTATAACTCTAGAGCCCAGCAGAAGCCCCGTCATGCCCCTAAACCAGGAGTTCAGTTTCAGCATACCCATGGAGGAGGTAGTTCGCACAACCATAATGGCCACAAGAATGGTAATGGAGGAAGCAACGGACAGAACCGTACCACCCCATCAACCCCAGCCAAGAGAGATCTGAGCCAAGTCACCTGTTTCAAGTGTTCGAAGACCGGACATTATGCCAATGAATGTCCCGAAGGCCAAAATGGAAATGGAAGCTCTGGAAAGAAGCCGAACCCTTTCAACAGGGGACAGGTGAACCACGTTAGCGTGGAGGAGGTTGAAGCTCAGCCCGATGCAGTAATCGGTAAGTTTTTGGTTAAGTCATTTACTGCACTTGTTCTTTTTTATACTGGTGCATCACATTCATACATATCGAGGGGATTTATGGATAAGTATAACCTGCCAACCCAAGCCCTTAGGACACCCATGTTAGTAACCTCGCCTGGAGCAGAATATATGGCTAGTCGATGGTGTGATCGGTTACCCCTAAGGATTGGTAGCTATGTGTTTCCCTCAGACCTAATAGTATTGGAATCTCAAGGATTGGATGTGATATTAGGCATGGATTGGTTGTCAAAGTATGAAGGGAACATTGAATGTGCCAGTAAGACAATTTTGCTCACAACGCCAGAAGGAAGAAGGATCAAGTATGTATCCCGACATGCGCCAAATAGGACACAAGTAAATTCTTTATCAGGAGTTGTGCAGGAGGAAGTACCAGTGGTAAAGGATTTTCCTGACGTATTTCCAGAAGAGTTGCCAGGCATGCCACCGGATAGAGACATTGAGTTTTTAATTGAGCTTTTGCCAGGCACTGGGCCAATATCGAAGAGACCATACAGGATGCCCGCAAAGGATTTAGTGGAAATTAAGAAGCAGATTAAGGAGTTATTGGATAAAGGTTACATACGCCCAAGTTCTTCGCCTTGGGGATCACCCGTACTTCTAGTGGAGAAGAAGGACGGATCATTAAGGATGGTTGTTGATTACCGTGGATTGAATGAAGTAACCATCAAGAACAAGTACCCTTTGCCAATGATTAATGATCTGTTTGATTGTTTGCAAGGAGCTGAAGTGTTTTCCAAGATCGATTTGCGATCAGGGTACCATCAGTTGAAGATTCGGGAGCAGGACATACCCAAGACAGCATTCACCACAAGATATGGACTATATGAGTACACCGTTATGTCATTTGGACTGACTAACGCACCTGCCTATTTCATGAACCTGATGAACAAAGTGTTTATGGAGTTTTTGGATAAGTTCGTCGTGGTTTTCATTGATGATATTCAGGTATTCTCGAAAAATGAAGAGGAGCATAAAGAACATTTGCGATTGGTACTTCAGAAACTAAGAGAACATCAGTTATATGCCAAGTTCAGCAAATGTGAGTTTTGGTTGAAGGAAGTTGGATTTCTTGGACATGTTATATCCGGAGAAGGGATAGCAGTTGACCCCACAAAGGTTGAGACCGTAACCGAATGGGAAGCACCAACGACAGTTGGAGAGATCCGGAGTTTTCTTGGACTCACAGGATACTACCGGAGATTCATTGAGAATTTCTCAAAGATTGCAAAGCCTATGACGGAGTTGCTAAAGAAGGATACTAAGTTCAATTGGACTGAGGAGTGTGAGGCCAGTTTTCAGGAGTTGTAGAAACGATTGGTTTCCTCACCAGTATTGATTCTGCCAGATCAAAACAAGGATTATGAGGTGTATTGCGACGCTTCACGTCGAGGACTTGGAGCAGTGCTTATGCAGGAGGGAAGAGTTGTTTCGTATGCTTCACGACAACTGAAACCTCATGAATTGAATTATGCTACGCATGATTTGGAGTTAGCAGCCGTAGTGCATGCATTGAAGACATGGAGACATTTCCTCATTGGAAATCATTGTGAAGTGTACACGGATCACAAGAGTTTGAAGTACATTTTCATGCAGAAAGAGTTGAACCTCAGACAATGGAGATGGTTGGAGCTCATCAAGGATTATGATATGAGATTGCATTACCATCCCGGAAAGGCTAACGTAGTAGCTGACGCATTGAGCCGTAAGAGCCATGTCAATACACTAATGACGGGAGAAATACCAAAGGAGTTAGCAGAAGATCTTCGAGAGCTATGTTTGGAGATAGTTCCGAGAGGCTATGTAGCAGCATTAGAGATTCAGTCAACCTTGATGGATAAAATCAGAGAGGCGCAGAAATCTAACAAGGAGATTGCTTCTATAAAGGAGAAGATGAGCAAAGGAAAAGCAAAGGGATTTCATGAAGATGAGCACGATACCCTATGGTTTGAGGACCGCGTTTATGTGCCAAATGACCCGGCGATCAGGAAGTTGATTCTCCAAGAGGGACATGATTCACCCTATTCGATTCACCCAGGAAATACCAAGATGTATTTGGATTTGAAAGAAACATTCTGGTGGACCGGAATGAAGAAGGATATTGCAGCATATGTAGCAGTTTGTGATGTGTGTCATAGAGTAAAGGCAGAACATCAGAAGCCAGCCGGATTGTTACAACCATTGCCGATACCCGAATGGAAGTGGGATAAGATAGGCATGGGTTTTATCATAGGACTACCCAGGACCAAGGCAGGCTATGACTCGATATGGGTAGTAGTTGATCATTTGACGAAGGTAGCACACTTCATCCCAGTTAAGACCACTTACACCAGTGCTAAGTTGGCAAAGATATACATGACTAGGATCATTTGTTTGCATGGAGTTCCGAGGAGTATCGTATGAGATAGAGGAACCCAATTTACCTCAAAATTTTGGAATCAGTTGCATGAAACCTTGGGAACGAGGCTAGAATTCAGTGCAGCTTTTCATCCGCAGACAGATGGACAGACTGAGAGAGTCAATCAGATTTTGGAGGATATGCTGAGAGCTTGTGCGCTAGATTATGGATCTAGTTGGGACGATAACTTGCCGTATGCGGAGTTTTCTTATAACAACAGTTACCAAACCAGTTTGAAGATGGCACCTTTCGAAGCTTTGTACGGAAGGAGGTGTAGGACACCGTTGTCATGGGACGAAGTTGGAGACCGTCAGTTGTTTGGACCAGATTTGATTAAGGAGTCTGAACGGAAAGTTAAGTTGATTCGTGATAGGCTCAAGGTAGCCCAGTCCAGGTAGAAGAGTTATGCAGATTCTAAACGCAAGGAGACAGTTTACGAAACCGGAGATAGAGTTTATCTTCGAGTATCCCCACTTCGAGGAGTTAAGCGCTTTGGAGTCAAGGGAAAATTAGCACCGCGTTTCGTTGGACCGTACAAAATCTTGCAACGTATGGGAGAAGTCGCGTATAAGTTGGAATTACCAGAGGGACTGTCAGGAGTTCATGATGTATTCCATGTTTCTCAGCTGAAGAAATGTCACGCCGAGATGGCGGAGGTACCACTAAGAGATACAGTGCCACTTGAAGCGATTCAGTTGAAAGATGATCAAACATATGAGGAGAAACCAGTGAAGATTCTCGAGTATGCTAGCAGGGTTACCCGCAGCAAGGTTATCAAGTTTTTTAAAGTTCAGTGGAACCACCACTCAGAGGATGAAGCCACCTGGGAGAGAGAAGAAGATTAGCTCAAGGACCACCCTCACCTATTTTCTAGCCAACCCAAATCTCGAGGGCGAGATTCATCTTAAGGGGGGTAGGTTTGTAACATCCCAAATTTTCAATTTGGAATGTTATACATTAGATCATCATGCATATCATATTTTCTTGCATTTTGGTCGATCCTAGAAATTTCACGCAACTCAAGGACCCTCGGAGAGAGTTGGAGATTTCGTTATTTTCATATTTGAGTTTTCTCAAATTTTGAAAAGAGGATCATTTGATTTTATTTATTTCATCTTCAATTATTTTTCCAATATCAAAAATACGAGAGGGAATAATATGACTTTCCCAAATTTAGGAAAAATGAAGATTTAATAAATAAATCAAACCTTGGATTTTCCGGAGTTTATTTGCATTTTAATTGGATAAGGGAAAAATGCGTGTTTTCAAAAATTGCATCTAGGCCCCGAGAAGAAGTTCATTTTGTTCGACTCATTTTTAGGAGTCGGGGAAGATTTACTTCGTAAATTTTGGAGTTCGTTTAGATTTTATTTTCTTCGTTTTTCTGCACGCTTTATTATTTTAAAAAAATACGCAGCGCCCGACTGGGCCAAGGGCCCAGCCGAGCCGGCCCGCACCGCCACCCCTCACGCACGCGCGCGCACACGCCCGCGCCGCCGCCGCGCCGCCTGCAGCCGCCGTCGCTGAGTCCGACTCCGACTCGGACTCCTCTCTTTCTTGCCCCCTCCCCCAAGTCACCTCCCCCTCCCCTCCTATAAATACCCAAGCCCCCCCTCTCCTCCCCACACCACCCGCCGCCCGCAGCAGCAGCAGCAGCCGCGCGCTACCGCCGCCGCTCGCGCCGCCGCCGTTCGCGCCGCCGCCGCCCGCAGCGCCGCCGCTCGCGCCGCCGCCACCCGCAGCGCCGCCGCTCGCCGCCAGCGCTGCCGCCGCCTGCCGCGCCTCGCCCCGCGCCACCCCGCCGCCCAAGCCGGAGCCCCGCGCCGCTAGGTAGCCCCACGCCGCGCCACCCGCACCCCGGTTCGGTTTTTTTATATAAAACCTTTCTGGTTTATTTTTCGTCGATGTTTCAGTTTTTTCTGAAACCCTAGATCGGTTTTCGCTTTTTCTTTTGGTTTAGTTGTTTAGCGAGCGTTCGCCGGACCGTTCGTCCTAACGAACGTGATCACCGGTTATTCTCGGTTAACGAACGTCCATTCATTTAACTGTTCGTCGTTTTTCTTTTTCGTCGGATTTATTCCGCGAATTTTCTGATCGCGATTTTAGATCCGATCTTCGTTCTAGTTTATCTTCTCGCTCGTTTATCGGAATCAGGTGATTCAAGCGCCTGGAGTTTCGTTTCAAAACCGCCGTTCCGACTAATCAACTTAAACAAGTTTTTGCTACAGTAAAATTTGATCTAGTTTCAAATTGCTAGAACCGAGTTGTTTTCTTCCGCCGTTTGTTTTCCGTTTCTTTGTTCGATTTCGTTTTCTTTTGCAACCAGAGTTCTTAAGTTGAACTTTCTGGTTCGATCTTTCGTTCGAGTTTTACCTGTGCATTAGATGAGTACTTATTGTATGCTTGTTGTTTGTCTGCGATAGATTACCCAGAGTGCGCCGCCTGTTACTTCGAATCTCTAGGTTTCGCGGATCATCAGCAAGGCAAGTAACACTTTGATCATACCTTTTCTACTACCCAGTTTTATTGCATTAGACCAATCCTCACACATTGCATGATTAGGATCTAATTAAACTGTGGGATGGGATGTAGTTGAGGTAGTACCTATTACCTGTTTTGCTTATGAAACCTTTGGGAGTTACTTCTGTGTTTGCTTATTATGCCATGCTATGCTAGTAGACGTGGATTGGGTGAGTGATATCCATGACAGATGTGAGTTTGTTAATTTTAATGGTTTATCTAAGGTGGCAACTTAAACACACATCTGGTTGGATTGAGGCACCTGGTTTCTATCAGGACTTGCCTGTTTTTCTTTTAGACCGCCACCCAGGCTCAAAGGGATCATAAGATTATTCATGCTAGAAACTTCCGTGTGCAGCCACAAGCCATTATGGGCTCTGGCATACTTGACTAAGTCGTGCGAACTCTTATAGGGGTAGACTAGCAGATGTAGGGGTTGTAGGTGGTACGGTCTACTCCATCGTAAGGTGCTAGCGCTTCTGAAAGACTATGTCTCCGTCATCCGTTTCTCAAACATCATGTAGTGCGAGAAACCAAACGGAGGCGATCGAGTCTTGTGGGGAAAAGTGCGCAAACCTCTGTAGAGTGTACAAACTAATCATGATTAGCCGTGTCCCCGGTTATGGACAACTTGAGTATCTAGTACTTGATTTTCATGTGAATCTCAACATGTTACTTCTAATTAATATTGTCGGGTTATTGATGATTACTTTTAATTGGGATTGAGGATGCTGTCAACCATTCTCAATGTTTAACAACCACCATGATAGTTAAATAAATTTATTCCTTTGCAGTAGGGAAAAACTGGCTTTACGCAAAACTGTAACCATAGAGCCTTTCCACCAGCCATATATGCATGTAGTATAGGCTTATCATTCATTATTCTCTATGTGTTACATTGCCAGCATATTCCATGTGCTGACCCGTTTTCGGGCTGCAACTTTCATGTTGCAGACTTTTCAGACGACGAGTAAGGTGCCTGTTAGGTCGTGGTTCTATACTCAGTGATGCCGTTGGAGTTGATGGACTCACTTATCCTCCAAGCCTTCCGCTGTTATCATTATTAGATGGCCTTAAGCCATATTTATTGTAATAAGTTCTCTTTGAGACAACGATGTAATAAGTGTGTGATTGCTACTCTGTTATAATTCCTTCGAAGTACTGTGTGGTGTCAGCATTACTGATCCAGGGATGACACCGGAGCACAGAGACTTGACCATCTGAGGTCGGGTAGCTACAGGTTCATCCGATGAGATCATCGTGGAACATGTGGGAACCAACATGGGTATCCAGATCCCGCTGTTGGTTATTGATCGGAGAACGTCTCGGTCATGTCTGCATGGTTCCCGAACCCGTAGGGTCTACACACTTAAGGTTCGATGACGCTAGGGTTATAATGGAAGTTTGTATGTGGTTTCCGAATGTTGTTCGGAGTCCCGGATGAGATCCCGGATGTCACGAGGAGTTCCGGAATGGTCCGGAGGTAAAGAATTATATATGGGAAGTCCTGTTTTGGTCACCCGAAAAGTTTCGGGTTTTATCGGTAATGTACCGGGACCACCGGGAGGGTCCCGGTTGTCCACCAAGTGGGGCCACCAGCCCCGGAGGGCTGCATGGGCCAAGTGTGGGAGGGGACCAGCCCCAGGTGGGCTGGTGCGCCCGCCACAAGGGCCCAAGGCGCCTAGAGTTTGGGGAGGGGGCGCCTCCACCTAGCTTGGGGGGCAAGTTTCCCCCTCTCCCCCCCTTGGCCGCCACCCTAGATGGGTTTGGGGCTGCCGCACCCCTTGGGGTGGAAACCCTAAAGGGGGCGCACCCCCTCCCTCTCCCCTATATATACTTGAGGACTTTGGGGCTGCCAACACATGAGTTTTGACCTCTCCATGGCGCAGCCCTGCCTCTCTCGCTCCTCCTCTCCCGCGGTGCTTGGCGAAGCCCTGCAGGATTGCCACGCTCCTCCACCACCACCACGCCGTCGTGCTGCTTCTGGACAGAATCTTCCCCAACCTCTCCCTCTCCCCTTGCTGGATCAAGGCATGGGAGACGTCACCGGGCTGCACGTGTGTTGAACGCGAAGGTGCCGTCCGTTCGGCACTAGGATCATCGGTGATTTGGATCACGACGAGTATGACTCCATCAACCCTGTTCACTTGAATGCTTCCGCTTAGCGATCTACAAGGGTATGTAGATGCACTCTCCTTCCCTCGTTGCTAGATTAATCCATAGATTGATTTTGGTGTTGCGTAGAAAATTTTGAATTTCTACTACGTTCACCAACACCTATTGCCCTGTTATATTCAAACCCTTGGGAGTTACTTCTACGCGTTGCTTATATTGCTATGCAATGTTATGCTCGTAGACGTGGTTTGGTTTTGAGTGAAATCCATGACAGATGTGAGATTGTTAATTAATGGTTCAACTTAAGGTGGCAACTTAAATTAGCATCTGGGTGGATTGAGGCACCTGGAGTACCCAGTGTTGCCTGTATTTTCGGAAATCCCGGAGTACCCGTGTGATCTTCCTATGGACCGCCACCCAGGCTCAAAGGGAACTGAGGTGATTCATGCTAGAAACTTCCGTGTGCAGCCACAAGCTATTATGGGCTCTAGCATAGTTGAGTAAGTTACGTGAAGCTCTTGAAGAGGCAGATCAGCAGGTAGTGGGATGTAGGTTTGGTATGGTCTGTCAGGAGTAGAGAGTTAATGTTTCTGAAAGACCGTGTCTTGGTCATCCGTTTCTCAAACACCATGTAGTGCGAGAAATCCAACGGAGGCGATCGAGTCTTGTGGGGAAAAGTGCGCAAACCTCTGCAGAGTGTACAATCTAATCATGGTTAGCCGTGTCCCCGGTTATGGACAATTCTTGAGTATCTAGTACTTGGGTTATCACATGTATCTCATCATGTTTAATTAATATTGTTGGGTTGTTAATCACTTTAATTGGGATTGAGTTGGAGGAACCTTCTCAATGATGTTTCAACCACCATGATAGTTAAAATAAAATCTATTCCTTTGTTGTAGGAAAAAATTGGCTTTTCGCAAAAACTATAACCATACAGCCTTCCACCAGCCAAAAATTCATGTAGTGATAGCATTATTCTGTTCTTGCTCTAATGTGTTATATTGCCAGCATATTCCATGTGCTGACCCGTTTTCGGGCTGCAACATATCATGTTGCAGACTTTTCAGACGAGGAGTAAGGTTTGTTAGGTCGTTGCCGTGCAGCTCAGCTATGCTGTTGGAGTTGATGGACTCACTTTATCTTCCAAGCCTTCCGCTGTTATCATATTAGATGGCCTTAAGCCATATTATTGTAATAAGTTCTCTTTTGAGACATTCGACGTAATAAGTGTGTGATTGCTACTCTGTTATAAATCCTTCGAGTACTGTGTGTGTCAGCATTACCGATCCAGGGATGACACTAAAGTACAGATACTTGACCATCTGAGGTCGGGTCGCTACAAAGACGCTCCAAGAAAAACACATATCATGTGGTGAATAAAAATATAGCCTCAAGTAAAGTTACCGATAGACGAAGACGAAAGAGGGGATGCCTTCCGGGGCATCCCCAAGATTAGGCTCTTGGTTGTCCTTGAATATTACCTTGGGGTGCCTTGGGCATCCCCAACATTAGGCTCTTGCCACTCCTTATTCCATAGTCCATCAAATCCTTACCCAAAACTTGAAAACTTCACAACACAAAACTCAACAGAAAGTCTCGTAAGCTCCATTAGTATAAGAAAATAAATCACCACTTTTGGTACTATTGTGAACTCATTGTTTATTTATATTGGTTTAATATCTACTGTATTCCCACTTTTCCAGGGTTCATACCCCCCGATACTAGCCATAGATGCATCAAAATAAGCAAACAACACGCGAAAAACAAAATCTGTCAAAAACAGAACAGTCTGTAGTAATATAGATATTTAGTATACTTCTGTAACTCCAAAAATCCTGAGAAATTAGGAAGACCTAAGAAATTTGTTTATTAATCTTATGAAAAAAGAATCAACTATAAATCACTCCTCTGCTGAAAATGAGAATTGTTTTCCTGAGCGCAAAAGTTTCTGTTTTTCAGCAAGATGAAATCAACTATCATCGTAAGCTATCCCAAAGGTCTTACTTGGCGCAAACACTAATTAAAACAGAAAACCACATCTAACCATAGGCTATATGAATTATTTAACACAATACAGAACCTAAAAATAAAAACCAAAAATAAACTGGGGTTGCCTCCCAACAAGCGCTATTGTTTAACGCCCTTAGCTAGGCATAAAACACGAATAGATCTAGGTATTATCGTCTTTGGAATGCAATCGATAAGTGGATCTCATAATATATTCATAAGGCAATTTAATTTTCTTTCTTGGGAAGTGTTCCATGCCTTTCCTTAACGGAAATTGAAATCTAATGTTTCCTTCTTTCATATCAATAATTGCACCAATCGTTCTAAGGAAAGGTCTACCAAGAATAATAGGACATGTAGGATTGCAATCTATATCAAGAACAATGAAATATACGGGCACATAATTCCTATTTGCAACAATAAGAAGATCATTAATTCTTCCCATAGGTTTCTTAATGGTGGAATCCGCAAGATGCAAATTTAAAGAACAATAATCTAATTCACGGAAACCTAACACCTCACATAGAGTTTTCAGAATCGTGGAAACACTAGCACCCAAATCACACAAAGCATGGCATTCATAATCTTTAATCTTAATCTTAATAGTAGGTTCCCACTTGTCGGGGGAAATCGGCCTCCGCGAACACCTATGGGGACGGAGCCCCTTTCTTGGTTCGGCGGGGGGCGGAGGTTGCACGAAGAGCAGATCGAGGCGAAGCACATGAGGGGTTTACCCAGCTTCGGGCCGCACGGATGTGTAAAACCCTACTGCTGCTTGTCTGATTGTATTGTGCTCTTGGTCGAGATCACTGGGTGCTACAGTACACTCGAGCTGCTTGCGAGCCTGGACGTGAATGTGTATCCTCCTTCCTCTACGTGCGCATGGGGCCTCCTTTTATATGTCAAAGGGGTTACCCACAGGTGGCAGCGTAGGTAAGGGCAAAAATGCGAAAATGCTGTAGTGGGTACAGCTGCCTGTACAGTGGACGTACAGTGCTATCATACCTAACCCTAACGCCAGGGGACAAGGGCATTAAATGCCCGTCTACGTCGCCCAGACGGGGCAGGGAAGAGACCGTCAGGGGTGCCACCGTTTGCCACGATGGCTAGCTTGTCAGCATCGCTTCACCACCGCACGCCCCTGGCTGCACAGCCTCTCGCCATGTACGTCTGGATTGGCCCCAGAGTGACACGTGGGGTGGATGAGCTGGAGCGCAGATGGCGGAGTAGTAGCTTGCCGCGGCGGATGTCTTGTCGCGCCCGGGAGCTTGTCGCTCACCGGGCCTTGCCGGAGCGCGGGGCGCACCGCGGCAAGTCTCTTGTCGAGCCTTGGTTGATCTTCCCGGCAAGCTCCTCTTGCCGGGGTCTTGTGCTTCGAGCGGCCGTCCCGGCAAGCTCCTCTTGCCGGGGCCTTGCTTTCTTCGGGCGGTCGTCCCGGCAAGCTCCTCTTGCCGGGGCCTTGTGTCTTATCTTCAATACTTTGTTCTTTGAATGGCCCAAAAAGGGACCATGAAGGAGTTTGGTGTTCCCCTGGCAAGCCTTTGCCGCGGGGCGCTGCGACTGTCCGTGCACAGGTTCGGGGTACTAAGGTTGTCGGGGTGGACGGCGTCCCCCGCGAGCACCTATGGGGCCGGAGCCCCTTTCGTTGTCCGGTGAGGGGGGCGGAGGGAGCACAGAGAGCAGATCGAGGCGAGCACACGGGCGGTTTACCCAGGTTCGGGCCGCGATGGACGCGTAAAACCCTACTCCTGCTTGGTTGTATTGAGCTGGGGAGCTCGGGAGCTTGGAGAGCTAGCTACACCGAGCGTATGGCTGTCTGGATTCCGAATCTCCGACCCTCCGAACCTCCGAACCTCCGAACCTCCCAACCCCCGAACCTCCGAGCCTCCACTAAGTTGCACACGGGCCTCCTACTTCTGACGGTAGGGGACAAGGGCATTAAATGCCCGTCACGGTCGCCTGGACAGCACCGAGGCGGACCGTTAGGTGCGCCACCGCTCGCCACGGTGGTGGCTGCATGCCACCGCATGCCCCTGGCTGCGCGGTGCCCCGCCACGTGCCTTTGGGGGAAACCCCGGAGCGACGCGTGGGCGGGTGAGCTGGAGCGCAGTCCTGAGGTGGCGATTTGCCGCGGCAAGTGGCTTGCCGCGGGGGTCGTCTTCCTGTGCCTGATAGCTTGCCGGCTATCAGGCCTTGCCGGGGCGCATGGCGCGCCGTGGCGGGCTTCTCTTGTGGTGCCTGGGTTCGGCCTTCCCGACAAGCTCCTCTTGTCGGGGCCTTGATCTTCTGTCTCGTATACTTTGTTCTTGGATGGTATTACATGGGCTTAGTCGTCCCGGCAAGCTCCTCTTGCCGGGGCCTTGTCTTCTTGGCCCGGCAAGCTCCTCTTGCCGGGGGCCTTGTCTTCTTGGCCCGGCAAGCTCCTCTTGCCGGGGGCCTTGTCTTGAATGCTTGGTCTTCTCTTGGCGCTTCCTGGGCGGGCCTCGCCGCAGGGTGCTACAACTGCCCGTGCACAAGTCTGGGGTACTAAGGTACCCCTACTTTAGTACACCGACAGGAGCCCCCGGGCCTGGGCCACACACGGTGCCGAGCATCGTTGGGCCAGGCCCTAACAGTGCACGGGCACGCGTGGCCTTGGTCGCGCTGCTCCTTAACTCCGCATCCGTCGCACCTTCCCCAGGCGGCGCGCGCTTATCGCGGCGTCGTGGGGGCGGGGCGTGCGGGGTGAGCGTGACGTGGGTGGCGTGCGCGGGGCTGAACCGCGCAGGCGCGCGTCACGTCGCGCACGATCTCTTTATTTGGAGAGGCGAAGCGTCCCGCCCCCCCCCACCTCTTCCTCTTATAAGCGGAGGAAAGTAGGGGCGGTTCGCCCTTCCCTTGGTTGCTACCTCTCTAAAACCTCTGCCACCTCCTTCTCCCGGAGACAGCAGCGATCTGTCCTTGGAGCGCCCGGCGCCGCCAACTTCGACGATCCCCCTCCCCCGCCCCCGCCATGGCCCCGAAGAGCGATAAGGCGAAGGGGAAGGCCGCGAAATCGGCCGAGGCGCTACGGCTCGAAGCGCTTCGGAAGGAGACGGCGACATTCCCCCCCCCAGCTCGGTGCGGTGGAGCTGAGGGACAAGTACAGCCTCTTCTGGTCGACGAAGACGCGAGCGCATCCGCGCACGCGGGTGCTTCCCGCCGACGCCCAGAAGCAGTACCCGACCGGGTATCCTTTCTTCGTCGTCTTCTTCTACTGCGGGCTCTGCCCGCCTTACTCGGAGTTCTTCTGTGAAATCATGAACACCTATGGCCTCCACCTCCTCGACTTTACCCCCAATGCCGTCCTGACAATGGCGGTCTTCACGCACCTCTGCGAGAACTTCGTCGGAGTTCGTCCCAACGTGGCCCTCTTCCGGCACTTCTTTGCCCCTCGGGTGGAGAAAGGAGAGCCGCTGTCCGGTGGGATCGCCTGGGTTTCCCGGTCCGGCGAGAAGGAGGCCTACTTAGATGGGGACCTCCGCGGCAGGTGGGAGGAGTGGAGGGCGGAATGGTGCTTGATTGTCGAGGACCATCCGCGGCCGTTCACCGTCGTGCGCCGAACTCCGGTGGTGCGCGGCGATGGCTGGAGCGAGGTGTCCCTGGATGATGCCAAATTGAAGATCGCCATCACCCGGATCCTGCGTCTCAGGCTCGCCGGTCTCACTGTCGGCGCCGTCGGCGCGGATTTCCTTCGCCGCCGGATCGCCCCCTTGCAAGAGAGGGGGAGGCCGGCCTGGGAGTTCCAGAATGCGGCGGACATCATGAGGCTGCGTCCGGGCCTCAATTTCAACTTCACCGTGCTGGAGCACGACGCGATGTTGAAGGAGTTGTTCAAGCACGACCCCGACCACCCGGAGTGGTTCTGGCTGCCGCCGGGCGTCGTTCCCTTGTGCAACAACTCGTCGCTCGGCCATATCCTTGCGATGATGCCATTGTGCGACTCGCATGGGATCAATGCGACCTGGCAGGAGCCGCCGGAGGATGTCGTGCGGGCCTTCTTCGACGGCCTGGAGGAGGGGCCAGTCAATCCCGCCGAGAAGGACGGCCTCATCCGGGACACCACCGCGGCGGAGTTCGCTTACATTGCCTCCAGGATGGAGGAGGCGGCGGCCGCCGCGGCCGCGGGCGAAGCTGGGTTCACCGAGGCCGAGGCAGAGGCGGCGGAGGCAGAGAGCCTCGCCGATCCGATGGAGCTTGTCGACCAGGGGGAACCAGCCGGGCACGGCGGCGAGGACGAGCCTGCCCAAGACGCGAGTGGCTTGCCGGAGGTCGGCGTTGCCTTCCTGCAGCCTCCGGGCGGCTCGTCGCAGGCGAAGCCCCCGGCCCAGCCGAGGAGGCGCCTCCGCAGGGCCGGGTCGGCAGCGGGAGCGGGTTCTTCGCGGGCTGGGGCTTCGGTTGCCGCTGCGCCCCGCGCCGCGGCGTCGACGGGGGCGGAGTCATCTACTGCCCCTGCCAAGCGGCCCCGGGAACCCACTCCCCTGTCCCCCCGCGTCAGGGCCGAGCCAGCTTTCGACTATTCTGCGCTCAGCTCCGACGACGAGGAGGACAGAGAGTAAGTTCCCTACGGAGCTCATATCTTTTTCCCTGTAGGTTCATCCTGTTCGACAGCTCGTTCGCCCTTCCCTTGACCCGGTCCTCTTTTCAGGACCCTGGCTCAGAGGAGAGCGAAGAGATCGAGGATCCCGTGGGTCATCCTTGATGACGAATCTCCCCCGGCAAGCGAGGTCGTGTCGGAGGCGCCCTTATCGGACCCGGCAGGGGATCCTCAGGGCAGCCCGCAACGCAGCCCCCAGCGTGAGCACATGACTTGCTCCTGCCGCTTGGCGCGTACGCGAGCCCTCCTTCTTCTTGTTGTTGATGCGAAGTTGTTGCTTTTGGGCAGGAGCGGAGCAGCTCCGGCGGGCGCGTCCGGAGGGCGCCCCCGCCGTGCCTACCGCGTCTACTACCCTGCCAAGGGAGAGATCCCCGGCGAGGGAGGAGCCCCCGACAAGGGAGGACCTTCCGACGGGGGACGCGGCCAACGATCCCCCAGCCGCGGCGAGCGCGGCTTCGGACCCCGTCGCCGGTAACTCTCCCTTGCGCAGAAAAGCTCCCCTTGGTCTTTTCTTCCTTTGACTCGTTCGATTGATCTTTCTCCTTTCCTCAGACCCGCCCGCCTCGGATTCGATAGAGGCTGAGGTCGTCGTCGAGGAGGGCGCGCATGGCGATGCCGACGACGTTGCCGGTGCTCGGGAGGCGGACGGCGTTGATATCCCCGCGGGCGACGGGGAGGCCGAGGCCGCCAAAGCCGACGCGGCCGCCTGGGGCGAGGGGACCGGTAATCGTGCTGACGGCCCCGAGGTGACGGGGGCGTCGGGCACTCCGCCGGCCAGCGACCCTGCCGCCGCCGCCGCGGCGGACTCCGAGGAGCCCCCGGCGGGTGCCTACCTGAAAGCAGGCGACGACGTCTTCATCAGGCTCCCCTGGGAGTCGAGCTCCAGGGCGCCAGTTGAGGGGGAGGCCTTGGACGGAGAGGTGCTTGCCTCCGTCGGGCTGACGGTGGTGGACGTGCCAAACTCCAGCGGCAATGAGCCCGAGGAGGAGCAGCTGTTCCGTAGGCTTGTGTCGCTCTACCGGGCCCGGCAGGCCAAAGTGGAGCGGCGAGAGGCCCTTGTCGCGAAGGCGGGTGCGGACATGGAGAAGCGCGCCGCCGAGCTCCGGGAGCTCAACCAGCAGGCCGTCCAGTCCCTGGCGGAGGAGCGGAGGCAGCTTGGCGAGGCGCGGACGGCCTTTATCCTTGAGAAGGCGGAGGCCGAGGAGCAGCAGAGGCTTGCCGCCGCGGAGTTATCCGCGCGGGAAGGCGAGCTGGTGCTGAAAACGGCCAGCCTCGCCAACCACGAGGAGGAGGTGGCCGCGCGCGAGCGGGCGCTCTGCGGAGACCTGAAGAAGGCGCAGGACGCTGCTGCAGCCGCTGAGGTCACCAAGAAGGGGCTGGAGGCGAGGGTGGCGCAGCTCGATTCCGACTTCAAGGCGAAGGACGAGGAGCTCGCCGCGCTCCGGCAGGAGCGCGAGAAGGGTGCGCTCACCCTCGGTGAGCTTCAGGGTCGCTTCGCCGAGAAGATCCAGGAGCTTGACGCCGCCAAGAACTCCAACTCCACTCTGGAACTGAAATTGGAGGCGCTCGTCAAGGCGCTGGACAGCGCTAAGGAGCGGGAGGCGGCTTTACGGAAGGAGGTCGACGGCAACGAGGAGCTGCTGAGGCGCGCCGCCGTTTCCCAGAACACCTTCAGGGATACGGTGGAGCGGTGGACCGAGGGCCTCGTCGACATCGCCGCCACCATCGACAAGGAGCTGACGCTGCTGGGGATCGAGGGCCACCAGTCCCTCACCGACGAGGACGTCGTGCCCAGCGCCAAGCTCACTTCCTTCTTCCAGGGGGTGGTGCAGGCGCTCCAGCACCTCCGAGCGTCGCTTCCGAAGGAGCTGGCTGACGAGACGCGGGAGGCCATCTCCGGGGCCCTCGAGAGGGTGCTGGTGAAGATCGTTTTCCGCAACCCCGACATCAGGCTTACTAACGTCCTCAGGCCCTTGCCGGAGAACGCAGACCTGACGGGGATCCAGGCCCTCATCGCCCCTATCGTCAAGAAGGCGGCCGGGGTCAAGAGGATCGAGGGCGACCGCGTGGACTAGGCCGCCTGCCCCTTTCTTTTATCTCCTTTCCCTGCCGCTGTTAAATATGCCATGGAAACGGCTGGTTAGAGCAGCAGTAAGGCATTTTGTAATATAACTTTTTATCTTAGGCAATGTGTCGCACTGTTATCTCCTCTACTTGACCGGCGCCTTGTTTGTTTCCGCCCTACGTTTTCGGGGACTTGCCGGCGTAGGCCTCCGCCTTGCCACGGGCGCCGAGTGCGGGACGTCAGCGACCCGCTGGCGGGGCTACCACCGGCAAGAAACCTCGCCGCGGCTGGTTGCCGCTCACTCAGATTGTTGAGCAGGCTCAAGGCCAAGTAAGCGGTGCGACAGCGGTCGCAGCACGCTTAGGGTGCCGGGCGAGCTCGAAACAAAGTGAGGACGCTACTCGGGGTGTAGCACACTCAAGTCGTTGAGCGGACTCGAAACGAAATGAGGGCGCAACCAGTCTCGTGCCGGTCCTTCCGCGCTCAGGCCTCTCAACCAAGGCTCGGTCGTTCGAGGGAGATAACTCTTAAAAATTGATGGGGTAATTGCTCGAGCTCCGGCAACTTATCTTTTCTTATCGCTTGCCGCCCGGTAGGGTAAAACCTCCTTGGGCAGCATCCAGCCCATCCTGGGGGTAGGCAAAGGCGCAGGGCCTCACGACCCTCCGGAGCTAGGCGTAGCTATGCTTGGGGATTCGCGCCCCTCTCTGCGCCAAGGATCACATGCAACTGCGGCAAGACTTGGGCAGAGAGGGTGGTTGGCGGAATGGGTTCCGGCAACCGCGCTGGCAAGATTCCTCCCACGGTCGGCGTCAACTCGTTCGGCACCCCGGCGGACGAGGCGCGCCGGGGAACGAGGTCGCCTTTCTCGTGACTTCTGGCGCTAACTTCTGCGGCTACGGGAGCGGCACAGAGTTCGCTGGAGGCGAATCGTTCGCCCAGCGGCCAGAAGGCGGTCCTCCTCAAGGAGCAGCTGCTTCTTGCCCAGTCTCTGCGCGAGTGGATACTCGAGGAGGGCCGCACACGAGCCCGTGGGAAAGAATGCCAAAGCTTGCCGGGAACCCCCGCTTCAACTGGACAGATCCTCGGATCCGCAGGAGCGGACTGTTCCTCAGCGCTCAGACTGCTGTTCTGCTTGCCGGAGCAAGGCTTATCGGGGACACCTGCTTCGACTGGACGGATCCTGGGATCCGCAGGAGCGGGCTGTCCCCCGGCGTCCCCCTACCTGGCGCGCCAAAGATGTCGGGGTGGACGGCGTCCCCCGCGAGCACCTATGGGGCCGGAGCCCCTTTCGTTGTCCGGTGAGGGGGGCGGAGGGAGCACAGAGAGCAGATCGAGGCGAGCACACGGGCGGTTTACCCAGGTTCGGGCCGCGATGGACGCGTAAAACCCTACTCCTGCTTGGTTGTATTGAGCTGGGGAGCTCGGGAGCTTGGAGAGCTAGCTACACCGAGCGTATGGCTGTCTGGATTCCGAATCTCCGACCCTCTGAAACTCCGAACCTCCGAACCTCCCAACCCCCGAACCTCCGAGCCTCCACTACGTTGCACACGGGCCTCCTACTTCTGACGGTAGGGGACAAGGGCATTAAATGCCCGTCACGGTCGCCTGGACAGCACCGAGGCGGACCGTTAGGTGCGCCACCGCTCGCCACGGTGGTGGCTGCATGCCACCGCATGCCCCTGGCTGCGCGGTGCCCCGCCACGTGCCTTTGGGGGAAACCCCGGAGCGACGCGTGGGCGGGTGAGCTGGAGCGCAGTCCTGAGGTGGCGATTTGCCGCGGCAAGTGGCTTGCCGCGGGGGTCGTCTTCCTGTGCCTGATAGCTTGCTGGCTATCAGGCCTTGCCGGGGCGCATGGCGCGCCGTGGCGGGCTTCTCTTGTGGTGCCTGGGTTCGGCCTTCCCGACAAGCTCCTCTTGTCGGGGCCTTGATCTTCTGTCTCGTATACTTTGTTCTTGGATGGTATTACATGGGCTTAGTCGTCCCGGCAAGCTCCTCTTGCCGGGGCCTTGTCTTCTTGGCCCGGCAAGCTCCTCTTGCCGGGGGCCTTGTCTTCTTGGCCCGGCAAGCTCCTCTTGCCGGGGGCCTTGTCTTGAATGCTTGGTCTTCTCTTGGCGCTTCCTGGGCGGGCCTCGCCGCAGGGTGCTACAACTGCCCGTGCACAAGTCTGGGGTACTAAGGTACCCCTACTTTAGTACACCGACAAAGGTACCCCTACTTTAGTACACCGACACCACTCATCATAAAGTTTTCTAGGGATAGGAACTTCCAATTCAAGCTTTTCTTCAAAAGATTGCATCATAGCATCAACGATATGTTTAGTAAAAGCTTTGTTTTGACTATAAGCATGAGGAGAATTCAACATGTATTGCAACAAGGAAATACAATCTATTAAAGAACAATTATCATAATTGAATTCCTTTAAATCCAAAAGAGTGGGTTCATTGCTATTTAAAGTTTTGACCTCTCCAATCCCACTTTTATCAATTTTTGCATCAGATCTAAAAACTCCGGATCATTGGGACGCCTTCTAACTAAAGTTGACTCATCCCCAGTCCCATATTTATCAAGATTTATATTAGAAACAAATATTTAATAGGAGTCACATCAATCACTTTAAGATCTTCATTATTATTCTAAAGGAAACTAGAAGAACATGCTTTTATAAACCAACCTTTTTTAGCACGCATCTTAGCAGTTCTTTCTTTGCACTCATCAATGGAAATTCTCTTGGCTTTGAGAGACTCATTGATATAATGCTTAGGTGGAATAAATCTAAGTTTCAAGGAATCAACATCAAGAGAAATTATATCCACATTCCTACCCAAATCATCAATCTTAAGCAATTTTTCTTCAATCAAAGCATTGAAATCTTTTGTGAACTTATAAATTCTTTAACACTATTCTCAAAATAAGAGGGCATCTTATTATAATTTTCATAATAATTGTGGTAGGAATGACCATAATTATTAGAGGAATTACTAAGAAACGGCCTAGGATTAAAATTTCCTCTATACGCGTTATTACCAAAATTGTTCCTACCAACAAAATTCACATCCATAGATTCATTATTGTTTTCAATCAAAGTAGACAAAGGCATATCATTAGGATCAATAGGAGCACTCTTGCTAGCAAATAATTTCATAAGCTCGTCCATCTTTCCACTCCAAACATTAAACTCTTCAATCGCATGCACCTTTTTACTAGTGGAAGATCTCTCAGTATGCCATTGAGTATAATTAACCATAATATTATCTAGGAGTTTGATAGCTTCTCCTAATGTAATTTCCATAAAAGTGCCTCCCGCGGCCGAATCTAAAAGATTCCTAGAAGCAAAATTCAATCCGGCATAAAATTTTTGTATAATCATCCACAAATTCAAACCATGAGTAGGGCAATTTTGTATCATCAATTTCATCCTCTCCCAAGATTGTGCAACATGTTCATGATCAAGTTGCTTAAAATTCATAATATCGGTCCTAAGGGAGATGATCTTAGCGGGAGGAAAATACTTGGAAATGAAAGTATCTTTACACTTATTCCATGAATCGATACTATTTTTAGTCAAAGATGAAAACCAAGTTTTAGCATGATCTCGAAGTGATAACTGAAATAGCTTCAATTTAACAATATCATTATACACATCTTTTTTCTTTTGCATATCACACAAATCTATGAAATTATTAAGATGGGATGTGGCATCTTCATTGGGAAGGCCGGAAAATTGATCTTTCATAACATGATTCAACAAAGCGGTGTTGATTTCACAAGATTCCGCATTATTAGTGGGAGCAATCGGAGCACTAATAAAATCATTATTATTGGTGTTGGAAAACTCACATAATTTGGTATTCTCTTGAGTCATCATGACAAAGCAAGCAATCCAACACACGATCACACAAAAAGAAAGCAAAGAAGACGAATGGAAGAGGGGCAAAGAAAAGGCAAATCTTTTCGAAAATCATTTTAGAAGTGGAGGAGAGGAAAACGAGAGGCGAATGGCAAATAATGTAATGCGAGGGATGAGAGTTTATGATGGGTACTTGCTATGTCTCAGCTTGGCGCAGACCTCCACGGCAACGGCGCCAGAAATTGGCAAGTTGACGGGAAACAAATCTTGACTTGACTTATCGTAAGTCTCCCCGGCAACGGCGCCAGAAATTCTTCCTGCTACCTCTTGAGCTTACGTTGGTTTTTCCCTTAAAGAGGAAAGGGTGATGCAACAAAGTAGAGTAAGTATTTCCCTCAGTTTTGAGAACCAACGTATCAATCCAATAGGAGAAAACGCACAAGACACCGAATACCTGCACAAACAAGCACCAACTTGCACCCAACACGATAAAGGGGTTGTCAATCCCTTCACGGTTATTTGCAAAGTGAGATCTGATAGAGATGGATAAACGGTAAAGTAATATTTTTGGTTTATGGAACGGAAAGTAAAAGATTGCAAAGGAAGTAAATAGGAAACTAAAATTGTAGATCAGAAACTTATATGATGGAAAGAAGACCCGGGGCCATAGATTTCACTAGAGGCTTCCCTCAGGATAGAAAATATTATGGTGGGTGAACAAATTACTGCTGAGCAATTGATAGAGAAGTGCAAAGTTATGACGATATCTAAGGCAATGATCATGAATATAGGCATCACGTGTATGTCAAGTAGACCAAAACTATTCTGCATCTACTACTATTACTCCATACATCGACCGCTATCCAGCATGCATCTAGAATATTAAGTTCATAAAGAACGGAGTAATGCATTAAGAAAGATGACATGATGTAGAGGAATTAACTCAAGCAATATGATGAAAACCCCATCTTTTCATCCTCGATGGCAACAATACAATACGTGTCGGTCCCCCTTCTGTCACTAGGATCGAGCACCGCAAGATTGAACCCAAAGCTAAGCACTTCTCCCATTGCAAGAAAAACCAATCTAGTTGGCCAAACCAAATCGATAGTTCGAAGAGACTTGCAAAGATATCAAATCATGCATATAAGAATTCAGAGGAGATTCAAATAATATTCATAGATAAGCTGGTCATAAATCCAGAATTCATCGGATCTCGGTAAACACAACGCAGAAGAGTATTACATCCAATAGATCTCCAAGAACATCGAGGAGAACTTTGTATTGAGAATCAAAGAGAGAGAAAAAGCCATCTAGATACTAGCTATGGACCCGTAGGTCTGTGGAAAACTACTCACGCTTCATCGGAGAGGCAATGGTGTTGATGTGGAAGCCCTTCGTGATCGAATCCCCCTTCGGCAGGACGCCGGAAAAGGGCCCTAGATGGGATCTTGATACGTTTCCAATGTATCTATAATTTTTGATTGTTCCATGCTATTATATTATCAGTTTTGGATGTTTAATGGGCTTTGTTATGCACTTTTATATTATTTTTGGGACTATCCTATTAACCGAAGGCCCAGTGCAAATTGCTGTTTTTTTTGCCTATTTCAGTCTTTATGATCTTGCTGTAAAAAACAGAAACTTTAGCGCTCACGAGATTAGCTTCCATTTTTAACAGGACAGTGCTTTTAGGTTGATTATTTTTGCAAATGATTAATAGACAAATTCCTCACGTCCACCAATTTATTTCAGAATTTTTGGTGTTACAGAAGTATACGTTTGATACAGATTACTACAGACTGTTCTGTTTTTGACAGATTCTGTTTTTCGTGTATTGTTTGCTTATTTGATGAATCTATGGCTAGTATCGGGGGGTATGAACCATAGAGAAGTTTGAATACAGTAGGTTTAACACCAATATAAATAAAGAATGAGTTCATTACAGTACCTTAAAGTGGTGATTTGTTTTCATATACTAATGGAGCTCATGAGATTTTCTGTTGAGTTTTATGTTGTGAAGTTTTCAAGTTTTGGGTAAAGATTTGATGGATTTTGGAATAAGGAGTGGCAAGATCCTAAGCTTGGAGATGCCCAAGGCACCCCAAGGTAAAATTAAAGGACAACCAAAAGCCTAAAGCTTGGGGATGTCCCGGAAGGAATTCCCTCTTTCGTCTTCGTCAATCGGTAACTTTACTTGAGGCTATATTTTTATTCATATCATGATATGTGTTTTTCTTGGAGCGTCTTGTATGATTTGAGTCTTTGCTTGTTAGTTTACCACAATCATCCTTGCTGTACACACCTTTTGGAGACACACACATAAATCGGAATTTATTAGAATACTCTATGTGCTTCACTTATATCTTTTGAGCTAGATAATTTTGCTCTAGTGCTTCGCTTATATCTTTTAGAGCACGGTGGTGGTTTTATTTTATAGAAATTATTGATCTCCCATGCTTCACTTATATTATTTTGAGAGTCCTTTAGAACAACATGGTAATTTGCTTTGGCTATAAAATTAGTCCTAATATGATAGGCATCCAAGACGGGTATAATAAAAACTTTCATAAAAAGTGCACTGAATACTATGAGAAGTTTGATACTTGATGATTGTTTTGAGATATGAAGATGGTAATACTAGAGTCGTGCTAGTTGAGTAGTTGTGAATTTGAGAAATACTTGTTTTGAAGTTAGCAAGTCCCGTAGCATGCACGTATGGTAACCGTTGTGTGACAAATTTGAAACATGAGGTGTTCTTTGATTGTCATCCTTATGAGTGGCGGGCGGGGACGAGCGATGGTCTTTTCCAAACAATCTATCCCCCTAGAAGCATGCGCGTAATGCTTGGTTTTTGATGACTTATATATTTTTGCAATAAGTAAGTGAGTTCTTTATGACTAATGTTGAGTCCATGGATTATACGCACTTTCACCTTTCCATCATTGCTAGCCTCTTCGGTACCGTGCATTGCCCTTTCTCACCTTGAGAGTTGGTTCAAACTTCGTCAGTGCATCCAACCCCCGTAATATGATATGCTCTATCACACATAAAACTCCTTATATCTTCCTCAAAACAGCCACCATACCTACATATTATGGCATTTCCATAGCCATTCCAAGATATATTGCCATGCAACTTTTCACCGTTTCATTTATTATGACACGCTTCATCATTGTCATATTGCCTTGCATGATCATGTAGTTGACATCGTATTTGTGGCAAAGCCACAAAGCATAATTTATCATACATGTCACTCTTGATTCATTGCCCATCCCGGTACACCGCCGGAGGCACTCATATAGAGTCATATTTTGTTCTAGTATTGAGTTGTAATCATTGAGTTGTAAATAAATAGAAGTGTGATGATCATCATTAATAGAGCATTGTCCCAAAAAAAGAGGAAGGCAAAATAAAAAAATAAAAAAATAAAGGACAAATAAGAAAATATATAAAGAAGGTACAATGCTACTATCCTTTTTCCACACTTGTGCTTCAAAGTAGCACCATGATCTTTATGATAGAGAGTCTCTTATTATGTAACTTTCATATACTAGTGGGAATTTTTCATTATAGAACTTGGCTTGTATATTCCAACAATGGGCTTCCTCAAATGCCCTAGGTCTTCGTGAGCAAGCAAGTTGGATGCACACCCACTTAGTTTCTTTTGTTGATCTTTCATTCATTTATAGCTCTGGTGCATCCGTTGCATGGCAATCCCTACTCCTTGCATTGACATCAATTGATGGGAATCTCCCTAGCTCGTTGATTAGCCGCGTCAATGTGAGACTTTCTCATTATATTCTATTCCACCCATAGTGCTATGTCCATGGCTCACGCTCATGTATTGCGTGAAAGTTGAAAAAGGTTTGAGATTACTAAAGTGTGAAACAATTGCTTGGCTTGTCATTGGGGTTGTGCATGATGAGAGCATATTTGTGTGACGAAAATGAAGCATAGCCAAACTATATGATTTTGTAGGGATAAGCTTTCTTTGGCCATGTTATTTTGAGGAAACATAATTGCTTAGTTAGTATGCTTGAAGTATTATTATTTTTATGTCAATATTAATCTTTTATCTTGAATCTTTCGGATCTGAACATTCATGCCACAGTAAAGATAATTACTTAGAAAATTATGTTAGGTAGCATTCCACATCAAAAATTCTGTTTTTATCATTTACCTACTCGAGGACGAGCAGGAATTAAGCTTGGGGATGATTGATACGTCTCCAACTTATCTATAATTTTTGATTGTTCCATGCTATTATATTATCTGTTTTGGATGTTTAATGGGCTTTGTTATGCAGTTCTATTATTTTTGGGACTAACCTATTAACCGAAGGCCCAGTGCAAATTGTTGTTTTTTTGCCTATTTCAGTGTTTCGCAGAAAAGGAATATCAAACGGAATGAAACCTTTAGGAGAGTTATTTTTGGAACAATCACAATCCAGGAGACTTGGAGTGGACGTCAAGGAAGCAACGAGGCGGCCACGATGTAGGGAGGCGTGCCCCCACCCTCGTGAGCCCCTCGTGGCTCCACCGACCTCCTTCCTTCGCCTATATATACTCATATACCTTGAAAACATCCGAGAGCACGAGGAAACCCTATTTCCACCGCCGCAACCTTCTGTACCTGTGAGATCCCATCTTGGGGCCTTTTTCGGCGCTCCGCCTGAGAGGCAATCGATCACGGAGGGCTTCTATATCAACACCATAGCCTCTCCGATGATGTGTGAGTAGTTTACCACAGACCTTCGGGTCCATCGTTATTAGCTAGATGGATTATTCTCTCTCTTTGGATCTCAATACAAAGTTCTCCTCGATTCTCTTGGAGATCTATTCGATGTAATTCTTTTTGCGGTGTGTTTGTCGAGATCCGATGAATTATGGGTTTATGATCAAGATTATCTATGAACAATATTTGGTTCTTCTCTGAATCCTTATATGTATGATTTGATATCTTTGCAAGTCTCTTTGAATTATCAGTTTGGTTTGGTCTACTAGATTGATCTTTCTTGCAATGGGAGAAGTGCTTAGCTTTGGTTTCAATCTTGTGGTGTCCTTTCCCAGTGACAGCAGGGGCAGCAAGGCACGTATTGTATTGTTGCCATCGAGGATAAAAAGATGGGGTTTATATCATATTGCTTGAGTTTATCCCTCTACATCATGTCATCTTGCCTAATGCGTTACTCTGTTCTTATGAACTTTATACTCTAGATGCATGCTGGATAGCGGTCGATGTGTGGAGTAATAGTAGTAGATGCAGAATCGTTTCGGTCTACTTGTCGTGGGCGTGATGCCTATATACATGATCATGCCTAGATATTCTCATAACTATGCGCTTTTCTATCAATTGCTCGACAGTAATTTGTTCACCCACTGTAGATTATGCTATCTTGAGAGAAGCCACTAGTGAAACCTACGGCCCCCGGGTCTATTTTCCATCATATTATTTTCCTATCAATTTACTATTTCTGCCGCCGTTTATTTTGCAATCTTTACTTTCCAATCTATATCATAAAAATACCAAAAATATTTATCTTATTATCTCTATTAGATCTCACTTTTGCAAGTGGTCGTGAAGGGATTGACAACCCCAATGCGTTGGTTGCAAGGTTCTTATTTGTTTGTGCAGGTACAAGGCGACTTGCGTGTAACCTCCTACTGGATTGATACCTTGGTTCTCAAAAACTGAGGGAAATACTTACGCTACTTTGCTGCATCACCCTTTCCTCTTCAAGGGAAAATCAACACATGCTCAAGAGGTAGCAAGAAGGATTTTTGGCGCCGTTGCCGGGGAGGCTTACGCCAAGTAAAGTCAAGATTTGATCTCCCAGCAACTAGCCATTTCTCACACCGTTGCCAGGGAGGCTTACGCCAAGTCAAGTCAAGATTTGATCTCCCAGCAACTAGCCATTTCTGGCACCGTTGCCAAGTCGAGTCAAGACATACCGAGTACCCATCAGAAACTCTTCTCCCTCGCATTACATTTTTTTGCCATTTGCCTCTCGTTTTCCTCTCCCGCACTGCACCTTTGCCGTTTTATTCGCCCTCTTTTTCCGTCCGTCTCTTTTCGCTTGCTTTTTGTGTGCCTATTCTTTGTGCAATTTGCTGCCATCATGCCTGAAACTGGGGAGGTTATCGTTGATAAGGATAGTGGTAGTAACATGGAAAACTTTGATGCTTTTGATGATCCTCTTGAAGAACCTACTATTTTACACACTAAAAGGTTCCAGATTGGTAGCGGTAATATTATTGGAAAAGGAGTTATTCAAGATTTCTTTACTTGTGCCGGTGCCCTGCCCTCTATGGGTGGGTCTATTCTTCATAGAACTAGTAGTCTTGCGGATGCTATATCATTTCTCGTAGTTGTACTTGAAAGACAATTTATTCATATGCATCCTTGCATACAAAGGATTTTTCTAGAGTTTTCCAATATCCAGCATTCTTCTGTTAAGCGAGTAGCTTCTATCTTTTTGGCACATGAGTTCAGATTTATAATGAAAGATGCCAATGAAATGTTTGCGCATTATAGGGCAGACGCTGGTCGTCCTCCCATAGAAGCTATCCTTTTTAATCAAGAAGACTTAATGCGTTTACGATCTTTAGATCATGTTGCTTACAATGAAAACCTTAGAAAGAAGGTTCCTACCGATGTTCTAGTTGATAGAATTTCTGAACTCAATGATGACTTTGCTATTCAGAACAATGGGTTAGGTTTTTCTCTTGAACAAAGGCTCATGACTTATTGCCAAAAGAATTCTTATAATGATGAATTGGGTGTGCAATATAAGGGGCCAAAGGAGGAACCCATACCTCCCGAGCTTGATCTTGGGGAATTTTGTCCCGTTAAATTTAGCCCTTCTGATTACTTTTGCTTGCCACAAAGAAAACTTGCTGCTGAACGTAGGGAATATGAGATGAGTTTTCGCAATTTGCCCTACCATTATTATGACAATACCTAGATCTATTCTTGCTTTTATGCCTAGCTAGGGGCGTTAAACGATAGCGCTTGTTGGGAGGCAACCCAATTTTATTTCTGTTTATTGCTTTTTGTTTCTGTTTAGTAATAAATATTTCATCTAGCTTCTATTTAGATGTGGTTTTATGTTTTAAATTAGTGTCTGTGCCAACTAGAACCTTTGGGAAGACTTGGGTGAAGTCTTTATGATCTTGCTGTAAAAAACAGAAACTTTAGCACTCACGAGATTAGCTGCCATTTTTTACTGGAGAGTGCTTTCAGGTTGATTATTTTTGCAGATGACTAATAGTCAAATTACTCACGTCCACCAATTTATTTCAGAATTTTTGGAGTTACAGAAGTATATGTTTGATACAGATTACTACAGACTATTCAGTTTTTGACAGATTCTGTTTTTCGTGTGTTGTTTGTTTATTTTGATGAATCTATGGCAAGTATCGGGGGGTATGAACCATAGAGCAGTTGGAATATAGTAGGTTTAACACCAATATAAATAAATAATGAGTTCATTACATTAGCTTAAAGTGGTGATTTGTTTTCTTATACTAACGGAGCTCATGAGATTTTCTGTTGAGTTTTGTGTTGTGAAGTTTTCAAGTTTTGGGTAAAGATTTGATGGATTTTGGAATAAGGAGTGGCAAGATCCTAAGCTTGGGGATGCCCAAGGCACCCCAAGGTAAAATTCAAGGATAACCAATATCCTAAAGCTTGGGTATGCCCCAGAAGGCATCCCCTCTTTCGTCTTCGTCCATCGGTAACTTTACTTGAGGCTATATTTTTATTCACCACATGATATGTGTTTTGCTTGGAGCGTCTTGTATGATTTGAGTCTTTGCTTGTTAGTTTACCACAATCATCCTTGCTGTACACACCTTTTGGAGAGACACACATAAATCAGAATTTATTAGAATACTCTATGTGCTTCACTTATATCTTTTGAGCTAGATAATTTTGCTCTAGTGCTTTGCTTATATCTTTTAGAGCACGATGGTGGTTTTATTTTATATAAATTATTGATCTCTCATGCTACACTTATATTATTGTGAGAGTCCTTTAGAACAGCATGGTAATTTGCTTTGGCTGTAAAATTAGTCATAATATGATAGGCATCCAAGACGGGTAGAAAAAAAACTTTTATAAAAAGTGCATTGAATACTATGAGAAGTTTGATACTTGATGATTGTTTTGAGATATGAAGATGGTAATATTAGAGTCATGCTAGTTGATTATTTGTGAATTTGAGAAATACTTGAGTTAAAGTTTGAAGTCCCGTAGCATGCACGTATAGTAACCATTGTGTGACAAATTTGAAACATGGGGTGTTCTTTGATTGTCATCCTTATGAGTGGCGGTCGGGGAAGTGCGATGGTCTTTTCCTACCAATCTATCCCCCTAGGAGCATGCGCGTAATGCTTGGTTTTTGATGACTTGTAGATTTTTGCAATAAGTATGTGAGTTCTTTATGACTAATGTTGCGTCCATGGATTATACACACTCTCACCTTTCCATCATTGCTAGCCTCTTCGGTACCGTGCATTGCCCTTTCTCACCTTGAGAGCTGGTGCAAACTTCGCCGGTGCATCCAACCCCCGTGATATGATATGCTCTATCACACATAAACCTCCTTATATCTTCCTCAAAACAGTCACCATACCTACCTATTATGGCATTTCCATAGCCATTCCGAGATATATTGCCATGCAACTTTCCACCGTTTCATTTATTATGACACGCTTCATCATTGTCATATTGCCCTGCATGATCATGTAGTTGACATCGTATTTGTGGCAAAACCACCATGCATAATTTATCATACAAGTCCCTCTTGATTCATTTCCCATTCCGGTACACCACCGGAGGCACTCATATAGAGTCGTGTTTGTTCTAGTATCGAGTTGTAATCATTGAGTTGTAAATAAATAGTAGTGTGATGATCATCATTAATAGAGCATTGTCCCAAAAAAAGAGGAAGGCCAAATAAAAAAATAAAAAAAGAAAGGCCAAATAATTTTTTTTAAAGAAGGGACAATGCTACTATCCTTTTTCCACACTTGTGCTTCAAAGTAGCACCATGATCTTTATGATAGAGAGTCTCTTATTATGTCACTTTCATATACTAGTGGAAATTTTTCATTATAGAACTTGGATTGGATATTCCAACAATGGGCTTCCTCAAATTCCCTAGGTCTTCGTGAGCAAGCAAGTTGGATGCACACCCACTTAGTTTCTTTTGTTGAGCTTTCGTACATTTATAGCTCTAGTGCATCCACTGCATGGCAATCCCTACTCCTTGCATTGACATCAATTGATGGGCATCTCCTTAGCCCGTTGATTAGCCGCGTAAATGTGAGACTTTCTCCTTTTTTGTCTTCTCCACACAACCCCCTCATTACATTCTATTCCACCCATAGTGCTATGTCCATGGCTCACGCTCATGTTTTGCGTGAATGTTGAAAAAAGTTTGAGATTACTAAAGTGTGAAACAATTGCTTGGCTTGTCATCCGGGTTGTGCATGATGAGAGCATTTTTGTGTGACAAAAATTAAGCATAGCAAAACTATATGATTTTGTAGGGATAAGCTTTCTTTGGCCATGTTATTTTGAGAAGACATAATTGCTTAGTTAGTATGCTTGAAGTATTATTATTTTTATGTCAATATTAAACTTTTATCTTGAATCTTTTGGATCTGAACATTCATGCTACAATAAAGAGAATTACTTAGAAAATTATGTTAGGTAGCATTCCACATCAAGCTTTTTGTTTTTATCATTTACCTACTCGAGGACGAGGAGGAATTAAGCTTGGGGATGATTGATACGTCTCCAATGTATGTATAATTTTTGATTCTTCCATGCTATTATATTATCTGTTTTGGATGTTTAATGGTCTTTGTTATGCACTTTTATATTATTTTTGGGACTAACCTATTAACCGTAGGCCCAGTGCAAATTGCTCTTTTTTTTGCCTATTTCAGTGTTTCGCACAAAAGGAATATCGAACGGGATCCAAACGGAATGAAACCTTCGGGAGAGTTATTTTTGGAACAAACGCAATCCAGGAGACTTGGAGTGGACGTCAAGGAAGCAACGAGGCGGCCACGAGGTAGGGAGGCGCGCCCATCGGGGTAAGCGTGCCCCCACCCTCGTGGGCCCCTCGTGGCTCCACCGACCTACTTCCTTCGCCTATATATACTCATATACCCTGAAAACATCCGAGAGCATGACGAAACCCTATTTCCACCGCCGCAACCTTCTGTACCCATGAGATCCCATCTTGGGGCCTTTTCCGGTGCTCCGCCGGAGGGGGGATCGATCACGGAGGGCTTCTACATCAACACAATAGCCTCTCCGATGATGTGTGAGTAGTTTACCACAGACCTTCGGGTCCATAGTTATTAGCTAGATGGCTTCTTCTCTCTCTTTGGATCTCAATACAAAGTTTGCCTCAATTGTCTTGGAGATCTATTCGATGTAATTCTTTTTGCGGTGTGTTTGTCGAGATCCGACGAATTGTGGGTTTATGATCAAGGTTATCTATGAACAATATTTGGTTCTTCTCTGAATTCTTATATGTATGGTTTGATATCTTTGCAAGTCTCTTCGAATTATCAGTTTGGTTTGGCCTACTAGATTGATCTTTCTTGCAATGGGAGAAGTGCTTAGCTTTGGGTTCAACCTTGCGGTGTCCTTTCCCAGTGACAACAGGGGTAGCAAGGCACGTATTGTATTGTTGCCATCGAGGATAAAAAGCTGGGGTTTATATCATATTGCTTGAGTTTATCTCTCTACATCATGTCATCTTGCCTAATGTGTTATTCTGTTCTTTTGAACTTAATACTCTAGATGCATGTTGGATAGCGGTCGATGTGTGGAGTAATAGTAGTAGATGCAGAATCGTTTTGGTCTACTTGTCGCGGACGTGATGCCTATATACATGATCATGCCTAGATATTCTCATAACTATGCGCTGTTCTATCAATTGCTCGATAGTAATTTGTTCACCCACCGTAGATGATGCTCTCTTGAGAGAAGCCACTAGTGAAACCTATGGCCCCCGGTCTATTTTCCATCATATTATTTTCCTATCAATTTACTATTTCTGCCGCCGTTTATTTTGCAATCTTTACTTTCCAATCTATATCATAAAAATACCAAAAATATTTATCTTATTATCTCTATCAGATCTCACTTTTGCAAGTGGAAGTGAAGGGATTGAGAACCCCTTTATCATGTTGGTTGCAAGGTTCTTATTTGTTTGTGCAGGTACAAGGCAACTTGCGTGTAACCTCCTACTGGATTGATACCTTGGTTCTCAAAAACTAAGGGAAATACTTACGCTACTTTGCTGCATCACCCTTTCCTCCTCAAGGGAAAACCAACGCATGCTCAAGAGGTAGCAGATCTCACGGGTACAGAAGGCTGCAGCGATGGAAAAGTGGTTTTGTGGCTCCCCTGGAAGGCTTTGGGATATTTGAGAATATATAGGCGGAAGAAATAGGTCGGTAGAGTCACGAGGGACCCACAAGGGTGGGGGGCATGCCCTACACCCTTGGGGCGCCTCCCGACCTTGTGGCCACCTCGTGGCTTTCCTGACGTGCACTCCAAGCCCTCTAGATGTCTTCTGGTCCAAGAAAAATAATCGCGGAAGTTTCACTCCCTTTGGACTCCGTTTGGTATTCTTTTCTGTGAAACTCTAAATCAAGGGAAAAAACAGGAACTGGCACTGGGCTCTAGGTTAATAGGTTGGTCCCAAAAATCATATAAAATAGCATATTAATGCATATAAAACATCCAAAATAGATAATATAATAGCATGGAACAATGAAAAATTATAGATACGTTGGAGACGTATCAAATACCAAAGAAACTAGGAGACCCAGGAGTACCAACTATACCATGCTCCATTGGAAGAAACTATGTTAAAATTGCTTTATGTGATTTGGGAGCCGGTGTTAGTGTTATGCCTTTTTCTTTATATCATAGACTTGAATTGAATAAGTTGACAGCTACTGAAATCTCTTTGCAGATGGCTGATAAATCAACTGCTATACCCGTCGGTATTTGTGAGGATGTGCCTGTTGTGGTTGCGAATGTTACTATCTTAATGAACTTTGTTATTCTTGATATTCCCGAGGATGACAGTATGTCGATCATCCTTGGTAGACCCTTTTTGAATACTGCAGGGGCTGTTATTGATTGCAACAAGGGCAATGTCACTTTTCTTAATGGTAATGAGCATTCGGTACACTTTTTGAAGAAACAAGCTCAAGTTTATAGTATCAATTCTATTGGAATTTTTTTAACTATTACTATTGGAGGTTTTGAATTCCCTCTCCCTACTGTCAAAAAGAAGTATGATATTCTCATTGTTGGGGACTTGCATATCCCCGTTTAGGTAACCTAGTGTTATTGAAAATTATATGGTTTCATGTTTTCCAAAAAGTATGTTAATAAGACTTGATCAACCTTGTTAATGGATTCCTTTTGATTGGCATGAGATGGACGAATTTAGAGAACACAACTTTTTGTACCCATTTTTTACTTTATGTTATTTAGAATAAATAAAGCAAAAATAGTATTATCCGTCTGTTTTCTGAATTATCCGTGCAATAAAAAATGTCCCGAAAATAAACTTCTCCAAATGCCCTGAAAATTTAGTATAATTTTTTATAGAATATTTAAGAATTTTTGGCACTGAGAACACACCAGGGGGCCGCACCAGTGGACCACAAGGGTGTAGGGCACGCCCCCTATTGTCGACGTCCTCGGAACGGGGGTACCCAGACCTGCCTGCCTGCGGCCCATGGTGTGCCACCATTGACGGCCTCGTACGACCCGCCTTTAGCATTGACAACTCAAGACCCTCGCGAGGCGGACGACACCAAGACCTCCAGAAGGAGCGGCCTCCTCAGGCTGGCTCCTGAGGAGCGGAGATTTCTATGCAAACCTCACCTCGTGAGGTTCGGATGACGCGATCCATGACGACCAAGGCCAGGCGGGCGCCAGCGGGCGCATGACAACAATTTCCTCTTTGGTGCTAATGAGGCAAGTGCAGGCGCGGAGTCCTGAGGAATCAGCCAAAGGTTTCCATTCCCATGCAACAAGACCAAGACCGCCAGGACGGCAGGACGCAAGTCATAGCCGAGCCCACCATGGCGTCATGACTAGAAGCTTTGCAGGCGAAGACTACTTTTGTCAGGATAAGATGTACTAGTTGTCTCCCTTCGAATTCGGCCATTGTGGGATCCCTTCCCGCCTTCATTTGGGAAGAGGACCAAAGCCACTATAAATAGGGCAGCACCACCACCGTAGAGGGGGATCGGATCCATTCCATCCTCATCTTCACTGGCCCACACGAGCACAAGCACACACCTCCCGAGGTTGTTCTTCCACTGTACTAGTTCGTCATCAGCCCCTCAAGGCCAATCCACCACATAGCTGGAGTAGGGTTTTACACCGCAAGGTGGCCGGAACCTGGGTAAACTGCCATGTCCCATTTCCTTCCTGTTCATCGAGCTAGGCCATGAGATTGGCGGGTAGGCAGACTGGGGAGGTTGAGTTCTTCGCACGCCCCCCAGAGTTCGAATTTATCCAGGGTCTGCGGAGCCCGAAATCCGACATTTGGGGCGCCAGGTAGGGTTGCGCCAAAGATCCGCCTCTCTGTCCACTGCGCTCCGCTGTTCGGCTCTCATGGCGGGCGCTGCTCCACCGACCGGACCGACGCGTGCTTTCGGGGGAGCCGAGGGCCTCCGAGCTTTCACCCCCACCCTGTGGTAGGTGCAGTGGCCACCCAAGTTCAGGCCGGAGTTGCCACCCCGATACGACGGTGCAGCGGACCCGACTGGTTTTCTCCGAGCATACGAGGAGGTTGTTTGGGCAGCCGGCGGCAACGACAAGGTTATGGCGAACTGGCTCCCCATAGCCCTCGTGGGCGCGCCGCGCGCCTGGCTTCTCAGCTTGCCAGGGTCTTCGGTGGCCTCCTGGGAGGAGCTACTCGGCCTCTACGCCGCACGCTCCATGGCACCGACGCCCCACGTTGTTGCATCGCTCCTAGGCGGTTCGCAAGCGCCGCCCTCGGATCGACACGTCAAGCAATTCTTTCGCCAGGTGGGTGCCGCCCACGTGCAGCGGGGTGCTCCTCCGGGCTGGGTGGCGCCTAAGGCCGACCTCACCTTCGACTCGAGGGACCACCCCACGATCACCGCGGGCACCGGTGCGCTCCCGATGCTCTGCACCCCCACCATCTGCAATGTGGCGGTCACCAGGACCCTCATCGATGATGGAGCCGGCCTCAATGTGCTTTCTGTGGAAGCATCCAGCTTGCTTAATGTGCCCCATGGCCGGCTCCGCCCCACCAAGCCTTTCTCTGGAGTCGTTGACGACTCCACTGTGACACTTCAAAAAATTTATTTGGTTTTTAGCAAAAACCTTGCTGGTTTTTCTTTTGTTAAATGAGGCCATTTAAAACTTTTAAGAAAAACCATCCTCTTAAGATTTTTTTCTTTGGCAAGGATTGTTACTTCTGTTTCTTTCTTCAAACTTTGGTGTTTGATCATTTAAAACTTCTTCTCTGTTGGTTCCCTCCTCAAATTATTTTGGGAGTTTAATCATTTTTCTTTTAAAAAGAAAACTCATTGAAAATTGGGGATTTTCATATCTTGAAAACCACCCATGACCTTGTATTTTTTCCCATGTGGTAAAACCCCTCCAAAACCTCCCCTCCTCCTTGTAAACAACCTAAGTTCTCTGCCCCAACTAATCCAAACAAGTTTTGGATTTTATTTTAATTATTTCATCTCTCAAATCTTTTCTGACTTTTATTTTGAGCCTGAGTCATTTACAAAGCAAGTACCATATTGCAATTGAGTTTTGACCTCAAACCAACTCTCCTGGATAGTCCTTTGTACCCACAACCCAGAACCATCATGATCCACTCATCTTCTTTTCAAATATTTCAACTTCCACTCCCTGCAAGTTTGGACCAGATTTGCCAAATTTGCTGAAATTCATATCTACACTTCTCCAAAAATTCCACCAAAAATCAGGCAGCTTACTGGAGCAATGAGAAGCCACTCCACCAAAAACCAGCTCAAGGAAAAATCCCTACATGCCTAGATCATTCTTTCGAACACCTTGCATGCACTGTTTGTGTTCATCTTCAATTAAGTTCAGAGTTTCAGTGTCGATCTTCGTCAGAAATGCAGTCACATGCTCACAGTGCCCTTGGCACATTGCTCGCCGCCTAGCCTGCTTGTCCGGCTCTCCACACGCGCGCTTGGCACCTTCCAGGCGTTGGTGGCGCCCTGGCCCGCTTGCGCCGGCGTGTCTTGCGGCGGCCGAACCACCGTAGCAGCCGACAGGGAGCAGAACGGCGGCATAACGCCGTTCAGCGCCGCCCAAATCCCCTGGTGGCTCCGCGTGGCCATCTCCTTGCCAGCGCACGCATGCAGCACCGCTGCCGTGGCGCGGCACGCACAGAGCGTGCTCTCTGCCGCCGACGGGCCCGCGCCGCCCCGTTCCGTCGAGCTCCCCCTAAGCAACCAAATCCCGACGCAGTTAACACCTAAACGGAACCAGGGAACACCCACGACGACGCTCAACCTCTGAACCCTCCCGTGCAACCACTGCGCCGCCGTAATCACCTCGCCGGAAAACCCCGTTCTCGGCAACCGCCTCGGGGCGGCTATATATAGCACCCCCGAGCCTGCTCTCACCCCCGCACGGCTCCAGCACCTCACTAGACCCTGCCTGGCCACTGGAGGAGCCTCGAGGAGCCCTTCTTCCTCGACTCCGGCCACCTCCGTACGCCTCGGGCTCCGGCAACGTTCACTGCAGTGAGGCCACCTCCGGCGCCCAAACCCCGTCTGCAGCCTTCTTCCACACCTAGTACTCTAACCCCCTCATCAATTTGCACCTTGCAGCCCTCTCCGACGAGCTCCATCCACGCCCGAACCGCCGTCCGCCATAGCAGGAGCCACCGCCGACGTGGTGCTCGCCGACCGCCACCACCACCACCAACCGACGCGGAATAGCACCCTGAGCGCGTAGGTAACCTCCGATCCCCCTGCCTCACCGTGGATCGCCGCCGGCGATCGCCGCGGCTCTCTGGCGCCAAAAGCCCTGCCCCGTTTTCAAACCCGACAGGTGGGACCGCCCCGTCAGATTTCTATTCTTTTCGAATCGTTTTCTGAAAACGCCTTCGGGCAAAATATGCTTTCTCCTCTGTACTGGCGTATTCGGGACTGAAGCGTTTTCTGTTTTTATAAAAAGAACACTGGGAAGTTTCTGTTTCATTACAGATGGGTCCCTGGACAAAAACCTTTATAACTTTTTAACAGAAGCATATTTTTGAGTGATTCTTTTACTGTTCTCTTTGAAATTTTATCTAGTTTTTTATTAGATTTATTAGAAAAATATTTGGAATAAATTTTGTGCACCTCTCGGTATTCACGATAGCGCGTATATTCTCTTTATACCGTAGATACCGAAGGAGGTGACGGGACCGCAAACTTCACCGAGCTAGGCTCCGACTACTCTGAACCAGGCAAGCATGTTTGAACTTTTGATATGATGAGTGTCTTGGCATGTTTTTCATTTAGTTAGTTTCATGGCATGTTGATGAGCATACCGATGAACGTTATTATCATGCATTGTTGAGGCAAGTGAGTTCGATGATCCATACGTTGTTGGATGTGAGTATGCTTGGCCATGTGTTGGCATGAAGATGGGTAAGATGGCAGTGTTGTAGCATGCCAGTCTTATGCCATACAAATTAACTTCAGTATCAGCCGTATCGGTTCGGCTCCTATCCATTCCCCTTCCTGTACTACCACATGTTTTCCGCAAGGGATATGGTTTAGTAAGTTGCAAAACGCTTTCCTGGTACACACCAAAAAGGAGAGGCCGGGATGATGGTTCCATGGCCCTGGATTAAAGCCAGTCATCCGGTCAAGGGGCACGGGTGTTTCCGGTTGGGACCGAGAGGGGGGCACCCCTTAGAGCGCGCGTATATAAATTTGATCCCATGCTATTCGAGATTGTGATCTCCCCGTCTCAAAAGTTTTTCTTGGACGATGTCTAGGGTGATTCCTGGCATCGAGAGGTTGGATGGGTGTGTACTGGTTAGCTGTGTTTTCTTCCTAAATACCGTAAACGGAACTAGTCCTCGTGACTACGGAAATCCGTTAACTATGGGAAATTTTTGTACAAACTCTGCAGAGTCATAAATCTTCAAATCATCTTATCCATATCCAAGTTCCGTGCAAGCTTATACTGACAAGTGCCAGCTTTGGTGACAGATTATCCGGTGGAACACATGAGTGCTAAGTCTGGTTAAATGTTTATTCCTATGGATGGACTAACCCGTTTATTTTCAAGAGTTGAATGTTTATTATGAGCATTATTTCCTTGTCGGTAAAAGCCCTTTATGTGGCGTCGCTAAGACGCCTGACTGTGGCATTTATTTTTAAGCCCTTCATGTGGCATCGCTAAGACGCCCGACTGTGGCATTTCTTTTTAAGCCCTTTATGTGGCGTCGCTAAGACGCCCGACTGTGGCATTTCTTTTATAGCCCTTCATGTGGTGTCGCTAAGACGCCCGACTGTGGCATTTCTTTTAAAGCCCTTTATGTGGTGTCGCTAAGACGCCCGACTGTGGCATTTCTTTTATAGCCCCTTATGTGGTGTCGCTAAGACGCCCGACTGTGGCATTTGTTTTAAAGCCCTTTATGTGGTGTCGCTAAGACGCCCGACTGTGGCATTTCTTTTAAAAGCCCTTTATGTGGTGTCGCTAAGACGCTCGACTGTGGCATTTCTTCTTAAGCCCTTTATGTGGCGTCGCTAAGACGCTCGACTGTAGCATTTCTTTTAAAGCCCTTTATGTGGTGTCGCTCAGACGCCCGACCGTGGCATGATTTTCTTTTATTTTTGTTCACCTTTCATGGCGTCGCTTCAGACACCCGATCGGTTCCCTTTTATTTTCTGTTGGGATTTCAGGCGGACTACCGCCGATTCCCTTTTTACTTACCTTGCCTGTTAATATTTCAAATATGCATTGGTGAATTAATCATGACGCACTCATGCATGCATTTGTTATATCTTACGTCCGAACTGTCTTGCGAGTACTTTTAAAGTACTCGCTGTCTTGTTGATTTGGGCAGATGCCGACGAAGGTGATCTCATGGATGAAGAGTTCGATAGCGAGTCCGACGCCTAGAGGAATCCCAGTCAGTCTCGTGCGACCCTGGACTTGGTCACTGTATTATACCCGCTTCCGCAACCCGAATAAATTCGTCGAGCCTCACCTCGACGCTCGATGGGATGTTAGTTTGAGAGCCACGTTATCCACTCCCAACTGTGTTATTCCATCATTACCCTAGTTCCGAGTCAGTAGTATGCCACCGCTCCTTGTGTCATATCCGCCTTTATGTATAATTATTGGCGTGCTTGTAATAAAATTGTTGAGCACCCTCAGCTCAACCCTGTTATATATTTCATGCTACTGGCTTATTGTATCAAGTGTTTGTCCACCAGTGAGGAGGTTTTATCTCAAACTGGATTTTAAAGATTGGTTTCTCAATAAATATTTTTATTGGAAAACCGGTCGTGACAAGCTTGGTACCAGAGCCAGGCAGACTGTAGGAAGCCATTAGGTCCGATCGCTAATCGGTTATTAGCATAATAGAGCCTATTTATATTTTTGCAATTGTAGTCATTTTTCTGACAGTCAGCATATATTTATGATCTGACTATTCAGAATTTTTGCCTACTTTTGTAGATGGCCGACAACAGCTACGAGTCTCAGACCTTCGCCAACGTGCCCGATGGGTTCATCAAGCTTCTCTCCTTCATCGTTCAGGTCGCGATGGGGCCATCTGTGCGCCAGGTCGTCTCACTTTGCCAGCACAAAGTCAACAACAGTCTGACCATGCACCAGGCGTCGGTGCAATTCAGGGGAGGGCGTGGTGAGTTACGCCGCTTCCGGTTCATGGGGAGAGCCATGCCCACAGAGAAGCATGCTATTCAGATGGCAGCCCGCGAGGCGATAGCTCGTCTCAGGGATGTCCTCCCCATAATGAAGACTCGTCGTTACCGCTATCTTCCATGCCATGTACCCTACACCTGTCACTACGCATTCTCCTGCCCCAGAGGAGAACGTGACGAGGCCTTTGAGATGCTTATTGAGTATCTTCGGACCCTGGAGGCCGCCTTCGACAACTTGGTGGACGACTTCGTGGCCGCCCGCATGGACTCAGTCCATGGCTGTGCTGCCAACAGGAGGGAGCTCCTGCCTGCCGCACCGCCCCTGACGTTTGTCTCGTCCTCAGCATCTTATGCACCGACTCGTCGCCTGCCTTCTACCGAAGAGTTCAACCGAGCCATTGCACCCACTCCAGCGCGCACTGCGCCACCCTTCATACCCACTCCTGCTCGTGTGATTCCGCCCCTGGCACCCGCTCCATCTGCGCGGCGCAGCGCTACTCGTATGGAACCTATTAGCAAGGAGGAAGTTGAGTCTCCAGCCTCGCTACGCCTCACCCTTGGCAGGGCCAAGGATATCATCAACATCTCCGACTAAGTACGCTTAGCCGTCATGCGACGTACCGCCATGTAAGATATGGGAAGTAGCTTGTTTGCGCATCATGTAGGAACTGGAGAAGTGCACTAGCCTAAATAACATGTCAGGATTATGTACGCATATCCTGAGTGATGTATTGTATAATTATCGCCGCGTGTAAGATACGTAATGAGCAGTCTTTCTCCGTGCGCAAATCGATTTGTTTTCCCTTAAGTAATCTTGGCTATTTATTTTAATTGCCAACCTTGTGCATCTATGGATTTGTTTTGCGACCCCCTTTTCATTTTTCTTATGGGTTTTACAAAATATATCCCCAGAGTGAAAAATGTCTCGTCCTTGGACTCGCTCCATGCCAGCTTCGCCAGAGGAAAATTATGGCACTCAACAGGACAACAATTTTGCACAAGGGCAGTCAAGTCAATATCACGACACTCAACCAGGAAACAATTTCACTCAAGGACAGTCGCATCAACAGGGCAGTGAAACGACACTCTCTCAAATGTGCCGCCTTTATGAAGAGAGTCAGCAACAACATCGGGAAATGATGAACCAAGTCATCAACATGGGAAATCACCATGGGCAGTATCAGCAACATTCCAAGTTATCTGAACTACAGAAGACACGTCCCCAAACATTTTCTCACACTGACAAGCCGCTTGAGGCCAAAGACTGGCTTCGGGATATGGAGAGATAATTAATTATTGCAAAATGTTCAGACCCCGAAAAAGTACTCTATGCACCGCATTATCTCACGGGAGCAGCCGCATCATGGTGGGAGAATTTCCTGCACATGCATCCCAACGAAAATGATATAACCTGGGATGATTTCAAGGAAGGCTTCCCTGGCGCACACATTCCTAAGAGTATTATGAAAATCAAAAAGAGAGAGTTCTATGACCTCAAACAACGGAACATGACAGTGTCAGATTACAACAGTCAGTTTACTCTATTGTCTCGCTATGCAAATGGAGAGCCTATGACTGAAAGCAAGAAAATGGAGAAATTCCTTGACGGTCTGGCGCCCGCGCTTAAATGCCAACTGGTCGTGCACACTTTTCCAGATTTTAAAACACTGGTGGACAAAGCCGTTACTCTGGAAAATGATAGACGCAGTTTGGAAGATATCCGCAAGCGAAAAAGGGACCAGACTAACCAGGCTCGCAATCACCGAAGCAAGACAGACTTTCAAAAAGGTGGGACACACAAACCCTCGTCCAACACCTCACGCCCAATCAAGAATTTCCATGCAAGGGACAAGGAGTTCACATATCGCCCCGGCGTTATTTGTTACGCCTGTGGAGAGGAAGGACACTATGCCAAGCAGTGTCCCAAGCCTAGAAACTCAGCACCAAAGCCGAACAACGACAGCAATAATTCAACGCCCAAGCGAAACAATTTCAATCCCAATAACAACCACCAGAAGGGTCATCTGAACCACGTAACCAAAGAGGAGGCACAAAATGCTCCGGATATCATACTCGGTACGTTTCATGTCGACACTATACCTGCAATGGTTTTGTTTGATTCTGGAGCTTCTCACTCTTTTGTTTCGAAAAGTTTTGCTTTGCAAAATAATTTTTTGATGCTTCCTTTGGAGAAATCCATGATCATCAAGTCCCCTGGGATTCAGCAAGTTACTCAGAATTACTTTCAGGATGTGATTATTGAGTTTGAAGGACTGAAGTTTCACGCAAAATCTTATTGTGTTGGAAAATAAAGGACTGGATGTCATCCTTGGGATGGATTGGCTAACCACAAATAAAGGTTTCATTGACTGTTTCAACCGGACCGTAATCCTCATGCATCACCTCGGGAAGACAATAAGGGTATCCGCCACGGAAAGGAAAATACCCCGGCAACCGAGATTGAATAAGGTGGATGTTTCTGAGCTAAACAAGGTTCCAGTAGTATGTGAATTTCCAGACGTATTCCCCGAAGAGCTACCAGGCATGCCACCAGACCGAGAGATAGAATTCAGCATTGAACTAGCACCAGGAACCACCCCCATATACAAGAAACCATACAGAATGGCACCATCCGAGTTGGTTGAGTTGAAGAAACAAATAAAGGAATTGCTGGACAAAGGATACATTCGAGCCAGTTCCTCACCTTGGGGATCACCAATCTTGTTTGCCAAAAAGAAAGACGGGACACTGAGATTGTGTATTGACTATCGAGCACTTAACATGGTCACGATCAAAAACAAATACCCGATGCCAAGGATAAATGATTTATTCGATCAGCTCGCTCAGGCCAAGGTATTCTCAAAAATTGACTTAAGGTCAGGATACCATCAATTAAAGGTACGAACTGAAGATATCCCCAAGATAGCATTCACCTCCAGATATGGACTGTATGAGTTCACAGTAATGCCGTTTGGATTAACAAACGCCCCCGCATATTTTGTTCACCTCCTGAACAAGGTATTTATGAAGTTTATGGACAAGTTTGTTGTGGTATTCATCGACGATATTCTGGTATACTCCAAGACACCAGAAGAGCACGCGGAACATCTCAGAATCGTGCTGGGAGAACTCAGGAAACACCAATTGTATGCCAAGTTCAGCAAGTGCGAATTTTGGCTAAGACAAGTAGGCTTTCTAGGCCACGTAATGACCCAAGACGGTATCGCAGTGGACCCGGAGAAAGTAAAGGCCGTACTTGGCTGGAAGTCACCAGCCAGCGTAACAGACATACGGAGTTTCTTGGGAATGGCAGGATATTACCGCAGATTTATTGAAGGATTCTCCACCATAGCCAAGCCTATGATGCAGTTACTCAAGAAAGACAAGAAGTTTGAATGGACAGAAGCCTGCGAGAAAAGTTTCCAAGAGCTAAAGCGGAAATTAACGACGGCACCAGTATTAATTGTGCCGGACATACACACGAATTTTGAAGTATATTGTGATGCGTCCAGAAAAGGTCTCAGATGTGTATTGATGCAAGAAGGCAAGGTTGTTGCCTACGCTTCAAGGCAGCTTTGCAAGCATGAGGAAAATTATCCCACTCATGACTTAGAGATGGCCGCCGTCATTCATGCACTTAAGGAATGGAGGCATTTCCTACTTGGAAATCGATGTGAAATATATACGGACCATAAAAGTCTCAAATATATTTTCACGCAGCCAGAACTAAATTTACGGCAACGACGCTGGTTGGAATTGGTAAAGGATTATGATGTTGGCATCCACTACCATCCCGGTAAAGCAAATGTAGTAGCTGATGCCCTTAGTCGGAATCCCAGCTCCGACGAAAGCAGTCTGCAAAGCTTGAGACCTGAGTTCCAACTGGAATTTGCCAAACTCAACTTATTAATGGTAGCAGAAGGCACCATAACAAACTTGGAAATACAACCCGACCTTGTGGAGAAAATTAAAGGAGCTCAGCCTGGTCACCCCAGCATCGAAGGCATCAAAAGAAAGGTGAGTAAGGGCAAGGCCTCGGAATTCGTCGTAGACGATGGAGGGATATTATGGTACGGGGAAAGACTCTGCATGCCAGACATAGAAGACCTTAAACAACAAATTTTAGCTGAAGCCCACACCGCCCGTACTCGATCCACCCGGGAGGAACCAAAATGTATAAAGATATTCAAGAAAGATTTTGGTGGCACGGTATGAAGAGGGACATAGCCACTTTCATTGCATGTTGCGACTCTTGCCAACGCATAAAAGCTGAGCATCAGAGACCAGCCGGGTTAGTGCAACCAAACGAAATACCTGAGTGGAAATGGGATGAAATAGGGATGGATTTCATTGTCGTACTACCTCAGTCACGACACGGAAATGATGCCATATGGGTCATCACCGACAGATTAACCACAGTGGCACACTTTATTCTAGTAAATACGACCCACACCACTCAGAGGCTTACCAGGATATATCTCTCCCGTATAGTTTGTCTGCACGGTGTCCCGAAGACTATAATATCTGACAGAGGCACTCAGTTCGTCTCAAGATTTTGGGATCATTTACAACAGGCTCTGGGAACTCAACTAGCCTTCAGTACAGCATACCACCCCCAGACAGATGGACAAACAGAACGAGTAAACCAGATTTTAGAGGACATGCTGAGAGCATGTGTCCTCACCTATGGAGCCAGTTGGGAAGAAAGCCTGCCATATGCCGAGTTCGCGTACAACAACAGTTACCAGGCCAGCCTGCAAATGGCACCATTTGAGGCTTTGTATGGACGAAGATGTCGTACCCCGTTGAATTGGTCAGAGACCGGAGACAGCCGCATCTTCAGACCAGACATGCTCAGGGAAGCCGAGGAGAAAGTCAAGCTAATCAAAAATAGACTCAAGACCGCTCAAAGCCGACAGAAGAGTTATTACGATCAGAAGCATCGTGGGGTCAAATTCGAACTCGGTGAATTCGTATACCTACGAGTATCCCCTATGAGGGGATTACAACGATTCAAGATAAAAGGGAAGCTAGCGCCAAGATTCATCGGACCATTCTGTATAGTGGCCCGAAAAGGCACGGTAGCATACCAGCTAGACTTACCTGAGGAACTGTCAGATATCCACAACGTATTCCACGTGTCGCAGTTAAGAAAGTGCGTGAGCAACCCAGAGAGACAAGTATCCCATGAGAGCATTGACGTACAACCAGACCTCACCTATCGGGAATGTCCCGTAAAATTTTTAGAGGAGCTAAAAGGAGGACCCGACAGAAGACCATCAAATTTTTCAGAGTTCAGTGGAGCAATCACACCGATGGTGAAGCAACTTGCGAAAGAGAGGATTTTCTTCGAGCAGAGCATCCGCACTTATTTATGGAACAGCTGAAATCTCGGGGACGAGATTTTTCCTAAGGGGGTAGGTGTTGTGACACTTCAAAATTTTTATTTGGTTTTTAGCAAAAACCTTGCTGGTTTTTCTTTTGTTAAATGAGGCCATTTAAAAAATTTCTGAAAAACCATCCTCTTAAGATTTTTTTCTTTGGCAAGGATTGTTACTTCTGTTTCTTTCTTGAAACTTTGATTTTTGATCATTTAAAACTTCTTCTCTGTTGGTTCCCTCCTCAAATTATTTTGGGAGTTTAATCATTTTTCTTTTAAAAAGAAAATTCATTGAAAATTGGGGATTTTCATATCTTGAAAACCACCCATGACCTTGTATTTTTGCCCATGTGGTAAAACCCCTCCAAAACCTCCCCTCCTCCTTGCAAACAACCTAAGTTCTCTGCCCCAACTAATCCAAACAAGTTTTGGATTTTATTTTAATTATTTCATCTCTCAAATCTTTTCTGACTTTTATTTTGAGCCTGAGTCATTTACAAAGCAAGTACCATATTGCAATTGAGTTTTGACCTCAAACCAACTCTCATGGATAGTCCTTTGTACCCACAACCCAGAACCATCTTGATCCACTCATCTTCTTTTCAAATATTTCAACTTCCACTCCCTGCAAGTTTGGACCAGATTTGCCAAATTTGGTGAAATTCATATCTACACTTCTCCAAAAATTCCACCAAAAATCAGGCAGCTTACTGGAGCAATGAGAAGCCACTCCACCAAAAACCAGCTCAAGGAAAAATCCCTACATGCCTAGATCATTCTGTCGAACACCTTGCATGCACTGTTTCTGTTCATCTTCAGTTAAGTTCAGAGTTTCAATGTCGATCTTCGTCAGAAATTCAGTCACATGCTCACAGTGCCCTTGGCACGTTGCTCGCCGCCTAGCCTGCTTGTCCGGAGCTCCACACGCGCGCTTGGCACCTTCCTGGCGTCGGTGGCGCCCTGGCCCGCCTGCGCCGGCGTGTCTTGCGGCGGCCAAACCACCGTAGTAGCCAAGAGGGAGCAGAACGGCGGCATAACGCCGTTCAGCGCCGCCCAAATCCCCTAGTGGCTCCGCGTGGCCATCTCCTTGCTAGCGCACGCATGCAGCACCGCTGCCGTGGCGCGGCACGCACAGAGCATGCTCTCTGCCGCCGACAGGCCCGCGCTGCCTCGTTCCGTCGAGCTCCCCTAAGCAACCAAATCCCGACGCAGTTAACACCTAAACGGAACCAGGGAACACCCACGACGACGCTCAACCTCTGAACCCTCCCGTGCAACCACTGCGCCGCCGTAATCACCTCGCCGGACCCGTTCTCGGCAACCGCCTCGGGGCGACTATATATAGCACCCCTGAGCCTGCTCTCACCCCCGCACGGCTCCAGCACCTCACTAGACCCTGCCTGGCCACTGGAGGAGCCTCGAGGAGCCCTTCTTCCTCGACTCCGGCCACCTCCGTCCGCCTCAGGCTCCGGCAACGTTCACTGCGGTGAGGCCACCTCCGGCGCCCAAACCCTGTCTGCAGCCTTCTTCCACACCTAGTACTCTAACCCCCTCATCAATTTGCAGCCCTCTCCGACGAGCTCCATCCACGCCCGAACCGCCGTCCGCCATAGCAGGAGCCACCGCCGACGTGGTGCTCGCCGACCGCCACCACCACCACCAACCGACGCGGAATAGCACCCTGAGCGCGTAGGTAACCTCCGATCCCCCTGCCTCGCCGTGGATTGCCGCCGGCAATCGCCGCGGCTCTCTGGCGCCAAAAGCCCTGCCCCGTTTTCAAACCCGACGGGTGGGACCGCCCCGTCAGATTTCTATTCTTTTCGAATCGTTTTCTGAAAGCGCCTTCGGGCAAAATACTCTTTCTCCTCTGTACTGGCGTATTCGGGACTGAAGCGTTTTCTGTTTTTATAAAAAGAACCCTGGGAAGTTTCTGTTTCATTACAGATGGGTCCCTGGACAAAAACCTTTATAACTTTTTAACAGAAGCATATTTTTGAGTGATTCTTTTTCTGTTCTCTTTGAAATTTTATCTAGTTTTTTACCAGATTTATTTGAAAAATATTTGGAATAATTTTTGTGCACCTCTCGGTATTCACGATAGCGCGTATATTCTCTTTATACCGTAGATACCGAAGGAGGTGACGGGACCGCAAACTTCACCGAGCTAGGCTCCGACTACTCTGAACCAGGCAAGCATGTTTGAACTTTTGATATGATGAGTGTCTTGGCATGTTTTGCATTTAGTTAGTTTCATGGCATGTTGATGAGCATAGTGATGAACGTTATTATCATGCATTGTTGAGGCAAGTGAGTTCGATGATCCATACGTTGTTGGATGTGAGTATGCTTGGCCATGTGTTGGCATGAAGATGGGTAAGATGGCAGTGTTGTAGCATGCCAGTCTTATGCCATACAAATTAACTTCAGTATCAGCCGTATCGGTTCGGCTCCTATCCATTCCCCTTCCTGTACTACCACATGTTTTCCGCAAGGGATATGGTTTAGTAAGTTGCAAACCGCTTTCCTGGTACACACCAAAAAGGAGAGGCCGGGATGATGGTTCCATGGCCCTGGATTAAAGCCAGTCATCCGGTCAGGGGGCATGGGTGTTTCCGGTTGGGACCGAGAGGGGGGCACCCCTTAGAGCGCGCGTATATAAATTTGATCCCATGCTATTCGAGATTGTGATCTCCCCGTCTCAAAAGTTTTTCTTGGACGATGTCTAGGGTGATTCCTGGCATCGAGAGGTTGGATGGGTGTGTACTGGTTAGCTATGTTTTCTTCCGAAATACCGTAAACGGAACTAGTCCTCGTGACTACGGAAATCCGTTAACTGTGGGAAATTTTTGTACAAACTCTGCAGAGTCATAAATCTTCAAATCATCTTATCCATATCCAAGTTCCGTGCAAGCTTATACTGACAAGTGCCAGCTTTGGTGACAGATTATCCGGTGGAACACATGAGTGCTAAGTCCGGTTAAATGTTTATTCCTGTGGATGGACTAACCCGTTTATTTTCAAGAGTTGAATGTTTATTATGAGCATTATTTCCTTGTCGGTAAAAGCCCTTTATGTGGCATCGCTAAGACGCCCGACTGTGGCATTTCTTTTTAAGCCCTTCATGTGGCGTCGCTAAGATGCCCGACTGTGGCATTTCTTTTTAAGCCCTTTATGTGGCGTCACTAAGACGCCCGATTGTGGCATTTCTTTTATAGCCCTTTATGTGGTGTTGCTAAGACGCCCGACTGTGGCATTTCTTTTAAAGCCCTTTATGTGGTGTCGCTAAGACGCCCGACTGTGGCATTTCTTTTTAATCCCTTTATGTGGCGTCGCTAAGACGCCCGACTGTGGCATTTCTTTTATAGCCTCTTATGTGGTGTCGCTAAGACGCCCGACTGTGGCATTTCTTTTAAAAGCCCTTTATGTGGTGTCGCTAAGACGCCCGACTGTGGCATTTCTTTTTAAGCCCTTTATGTGGCGTCGCTAAGACGCCCGACTGTGGCATTTCTTTTAAAGCCCTTTATGTGGTGTCGCTCAGACGCCCGACCGTGGCATGATTTTCTTTTATTTTTGTTCACCTTTCGTGGCGTCGCTTCAGACACCCGATCGGTTCCCTTTTATTTTCTGTTGGGATTTCAGGCGGACTACCGCCGATTCCCTTTTTACTTACCTTGCCTGTTAATATTTTAAATATGCATTGGTGAATTAATCATGACGCACTCATGCATGCATTTGTTATATCTTAGGTCCGAACTGTCTTGCGAGTACTTTCAAAGTACTCACTGGCTTGTTGATTTGGCCAGATGCTGACGAAGGTGATCTCATGGATGAAGAGTTCGATAGCGAGTCCGACGCCTAGAGGAATCCCAGTCAGTCTCGTGCGACCCTGGACTTGGTCACTGTATTATACCCGCTTCCGCAACCCGAATAAATTCATCGAGCCTCACCTCGACGCTCGATGGGATGTTAGTTTGAGAGCCACGTTATCCACTCCCCACTGTGTTATTCCATCATTACCCTAGTTCCGAGTCAGTAGTATGCCACCGCTCCTTCTGTCATATCCGCCTTTATGTATAATTATTGGCGTGCTTGTAATAAAATTGTTGAGCACCCTCAGCTCAACCCTGTAATATATTTCATGCTACTGGCTTATTGTATCAAGTGTTTGTCCACCAGTGAGGAGGTTTTATCTCAAACTGGATTTTAAAGATTGGTTTCTCAATAAGTATTTTTATTGGAAAACCGGTCGTGACATCCACCTACCCCTTGGGGCAGATCCGCCTCCCCATCACCTTCGGCACCCGCGACAACTACCGCACCGAGCTTATCAACTTCCACATCGCCCGCATCGGCCTCCCGTACAACGCCATCCTCGGGTACCCAGCCTTGGCCAAGTTCATGGCAGGAACTCACCCTGCCTACAATCTCATGAAGATGCCAGGAAGCAGCGGCATCCTCACTGTGGCAGGGGACACCAAGGACGCGCTATTGGCCCTCAAGCTCGCCTTCAGGGCCGCGGCGGCCAAGTGAGGAAGGAGCCCCGGAGGCTCCTGGGGTTGCGCCAGCAAAGAAGAAGCAATTGTTCTCTCAAGATCGGGCCGAGACGGTGCAGGTGCCGGTTGATGAAGACGGGGCATCGGGCGCCACCTTCACCATAGGCGTCGGCCTCCCTCCAGATCAAGAAGAGGCGTTGGTCAGCTTCTACAACGAACAAGGATGTGTTCGCATGGGATCCCAAGGATCTGGTTGGGATCCCGAGGGGGATAATCGAGCATCACCTGAGGGTGTGCCCCAATGCACGCCCGGTGAAACAGAAGGCGCGGCGGTAGTCCACAAAGAAGAAGTCATTCATTGTCCAAGAGACCCGCAAACTGCAAGAGGCTGGTGTCGTTCGGGAGGTGCGGCACCCGGAGTGGTTGGCAAACTCAGTTATTGTCCCCAAGAAAGGCGGGAAGGAGCGCATGTGTGTCGATTTCACCAATATCAACAAGGCTTGCCCTCAAGACCCCTTTCCGCTTCCACGCATCGATTAGGTCGTCGACTCCACCGCTAAGTGCGACCTGCTGTGCTTTTTGGACGCCTTCTCGGGCTATCACCAAATCAAGATGGCGGTGCAGGATGTTGAGAAGACGGCCTTTCCTGACCCCATGTGGGGTGTATTGTTACACCTGCATGCCGTTTGGGCTGTGTAACGCCGGAACAACCTTCCAACGGCTGATGGACATCGCTCTGGGCCAGCAGCTCGAGAGGAACGCCAAGGCCTACGTCGACGACATAGTAGTGAAGTCTCGGGAGGCAAGGACCCTTATTGATGATCTGGAGGAAACATTTAGCAGCATGCGCAAGGTGGATCTGCGACTCAATCCAGAGAAATGTGTGTTTGGAGTCCCCTCCGGCAAGCTGCTAGGCTTTCTGGTGTCGCACAGGGGGATCGAGGCCAACCCGGAGAAGGTCAAGGCCATAGAAAGGATGAGCCCTCCACAAACCCTCAAGGAGATGCAGAAGCTGGCGGGCTGTGTGACCTTGCTGGGGTGCTTCATATCCAAGCTGGGAGAACGCGCCCTCCCGTTCTTCAAGCTAATGAAAAAGAAAGGACCATTCGATTGGACTCCGGAGGCTCACGCGGCATTCCAAGACCTCAAGAGGTACCTGGCCAGTCCGCCGGTGATGGTAGCACCATGTCCCCTTGAGCCCTTGGTGGTCTACCTGGCCGCCACGCCTCACTCTGCTAGCGCAGCGCTAGTGGCGGTCCGAGAGGAGGGCATGGCAAAGGGCTCGCAGAGCAGCACCGCGCACCCAGTCGGGATGCCGCAACCTCACGACGGTGCTCCAGAGGCCTCGGTTTCCCCAAAAGATGACCAAGTTCCTCAGGACGACGCTCCTGAGGCCTTGGCTGCCCCAACAAACGTCCAAGCTCATGAGATCTCCCGGTGTCAGGAGGTACAAGACCCTGCCGACACTTCCACCCTCGTCGAGCACCCGGTGTACTTTGTCAGCACGGTGCTACGCGATGCGCGGGCACGCTACCCCATGCCGCAAAAGCTCTTGCTCGCGCTCCTCGTCGCCTCCTGAAAGTTGCGCCACTACTTCCAAGACCACCCTATCAAAGTTGTCTCGGCTTACCTACTGTAGAGAGTGCTCGGGAGCCCCAATGCTGCTGGGAGATTCGCCGAATGGAACACCGAACGTTCCAACTGGAGTTCAGCACCACCAGAGTCATTAAGGGTGTGGCACTCGCCGACTTCGTGGCGGAATGGACCGATGTTCCCAGCCCAGAAGTGGGCGAGGACCGTCCCCTCTTGTTGGAAAGTGAGGCACCAGGTGGTTGGGTCATGTACTTCGACGACGCATTCGCGCGTCAGGGCGCGGGGGCTGGAGTCGTGCTCATGTCACCCACCCAGGACAAGCTCTACTACGCCGTGCAGCTCTGCTTCCAGCAGGGCGAGAAGGTCTCCAACAACATCACAGAGTACGAAGGCCCGATCGCCGGTCTCAGGGCTGCGACAGCTTTGGGAGTGAGGCGCCTCACCATCAACGACGACTCTCAGCTCCTCGTCAACTTCTCCAATAAAGCATACAAGCCAAAGGACGAGCACATGGAGGCATACCTTGAGGAGGTACGCAAAATTGAGAACACAATTCTTGGGCCTGGAATTGCAGCACGCGTCGCACGACACGAACAAGGAGGAAGACGACATCGCCAAGAGGGCGTCTCGGCGTCTGCCTCAGGAACCTGGCGTATTTGAGGAGCGGCTCTTCAAGCCGTCGGCAGCCCCATCCATCGTGGAACCAGCATCACCTCAGGAGGAGCTCCCCCCAGCACCCCTCTCGGGCGCCCCTACTTGCGGCCCAACCTCAGGAGCCCGTCTGCTGCTCGCGCTCGAGCCTCAGGAGGGGTGCTGGACCGAGGAGTTCAAGGCGTACCTGCTCCAAGGCACCTTGCCGGAGAAGGAGGAAGACGCAGAGCGAGTAGCCCGCCAGGACACCACATACTGCATCAAGGACGGTGAGCTTTATTGAAAACGGTTGAACGATGTCTCTCTGCGGTGCATCTCTAGGGATCAGGGACGCGAGCTACTGGCCGACATACATGGCGGGGACTATGGGCATCATTCTTCATCGTGCACCCTAGTGGGCAAGGCATTCCGCAGTGGATTCTACTGGCCCGTGACGCTCAATGATGCCATCGAGCTGGTAAGATCCTGCGAAGCCTGCCAATTCCATGCCAAGCAGATCCACGAGCCTGCTCAGGGTCTCCAGACCATCCCACTCTCATGGCCGTTCGCGGTCTGGGGGCTGGACATCTTGGGCCCGTTTCCTTGAGCGCCCGGGGGCTACCGCTACCTCTACGTCGCCATTGACAAGTTCACCCAGTGGGCAGAGGTGGAAGCCGTCCGCACCATCCCGGCTGGCTCGGCCGTCAAGTTCATCAAGGGCCTCGTGAGCCGTTTTGGGGTCCCGAACCGCATCATCACCAACAACGGCTTGTAGTTCACCAGCAACCTTTTCAAAACATATTGTGCTAACCTTGGAGCGCAGATATGCTATGCCTCGGCGGCTTACCCCAGGAGCAATGGCCAAGCTGAGCGCGCCAACACAGAGGTCCTGAGGGGCCTCAAGGCAATAACCTTCAAGAAGAAGCTCGAGGCCTACGGCAGGGGTTGGCTCGACGAGCTCCAGTCCGTGTTGTGGTCCATACGCACCACCACGACCAAGCCAATGGGCGAGACTCCATTCTTCCTCGTTTATGGAGAAGAAGCGGTTCTCCCTCACGAGGTCAAGCATCGCTCCGCGCGGATCTTGGCATTTGACGAGGCACGCCAGGACGCCTCGCGAGGGATGGACCTCGTGCTGGGGGAGGAACGCCACCGCCAAGCCTCGCTCCGAGCGGTAAGGTACCAGTAGGCGCTGCGGCGGTATCACTGCCGCAGCATCCGCTCCAGGATGCTCGAGGTGGGCGATCTCGTCCTGAGGAGGGTACTCTCCACGTGCCTCGAGACACAAGACGGGATCCCCATCCAGAACGCCTGGAACATCCAGCACCTTCGGAAGTTCTGCCCATAAAGCAAGGCCCCGTTCCTATGAAGGTCTCCGCTCGTGACACTCTCACGTAATAATGAGTTGGGGCTGTACACGCCCCGGAGTCTCTTGAGTGCCGCCCGCGGGCCTCACGGAGTCTCCCACCCATGTCCTAGTGGCAGCACTTAGCTCTGCGCTGGTGAGAAGACTAGTCTAGGTGCCGGACGCAGCTGTTCTTTCGTTTGCTTTCTTTAGCTGGTTTTCAACTTCTTAATCAAATTTGGATTTTTCGCGTTTCTCGTTCACCAAAGTTGGAATTTTTCTTCTCTTACTTCGCTCGCCTCTCAGTCTTGATCCAGGAAGAGTGGCAGTTGCCCTTCGCTCCTCCTCGCGCGTCCCGCGTGCGGGGGCTAGGCAGGTGTGTACGTTTGGGTTCGCCCGCACTGCAAACACACCTCGCCGAAGCCTCGTTGCCCCAGAGCTTCGGCTTCCTTAATCCTCGTCAGACGCTCTCGAATGAGCTCATGGGCGTATGCACCCTTTTGAGTCCGTGCCTCCGGGGAACGCGATGCGTTGTACTAGCCCCAACCAACCCATGCCCGGGGGCTCTCGCGAGGAAGAACGAGACGCCCTGTCAAGCTTTCTAATAACTCTGCGGCTCTACAGTGTCTCCTGAGGCCCGACGGCTTGAGAGTCGTCATTAAGGGAGCTTCGCCAGATGCTGGTGGAAGGGCGCGCCCTCGCGAGGCAGGAAACTAGAGCAAGCATATCGAGCTAAGTTACCCTTACCCTAACCGCACCTACTCGGAACACGGGTGTCATGGCACAATATCAAATAATAAACATAGCGTAGTGTCATATGTGCCATAGTTCATTACACACCCAGCGGGGCCTTCTACTTTTTTCAAATGCAGGAGAAAGGAAAGGTTAAACAAAAGCGGGCCGCACGGCTGCGGCAGCTCCCGAGGGCGGGCTCCAGCGATGCCCGAGCTCAGCCGAGTCTTCCTCCCGCTTCACCGGAGCACGGAGACGAGACGGCTCGTCGCCTTCCCCGATTCGAGCCCGGCGGTGGGGTGGTTGGTCATAGCCGCCGCTGTTGGTGCTCTCACGGAGGAGGAGCCGCCGTTGCTGGGGGTGGCGCGACCGTCGCCAAGGGCAAGCTCATCGTCGTTGTTGTCGTCTTCCAGGAAGCACGCCATACGTCGGTCGTCCTCCCTAAACACCCTCACATAGAGGGTCGCAAGGCGTCGTACCTGAAGTGGAGGGTGCAGCTCCCGCTCAGGCCCCACGCATGGGCAAACCCCTACCAGTCGTGGGTCAAGGACACGTTGCCTGCGGCGGTGACCTCGACCCTAACCCATGAGGCCCTGCTGCTGCAGCCGTCAGCCTGCAGCCAGAGGCCGTCAAGGTCCGTGGGCGGCAGCTCACCCGTGAAGAAGCGTGGGAGCGGGAGCCAGATGCCAACGGGCCTCTCCGACCACACGACAAACTCCATGAATGCGTCCACGGAGTGGAAGCGCAGACGAGGAGGTCGGGCGACCATGGCGCACCTCCCCTCATCGCAGGGGTTGCCCCATCCTCGGCGGCCCTCACCGCAAGAGGAGCCGCCACCGCGGCTGCCCAAGGTAACGCCGGACCTTGAAGAGGCGTGCCCGCGCCCCCGAGGAGTCACTGCCAGGGTCGCATCGTGTTTGTAGGGGCGACCCCAGCCTCCCTTGGGTGGCAGAGAACCTGTGCCCTCCTTGGGGGCCTTCCCCTTTTTGGCGGTGGAGAACCTTCTTGTTGGCGCCATGGATGCTACCACAAGATGGCGAGACAAAGAAGAAGAAGAAGAAGAAGAAGAAGAAGAAGAAGAAGAAGAAGAAGAAGAAGAAGAAGAAGAAGAAGAAGAAGAAGAAGAAGAAGAAGAAGAAGAAGAAGAAGAAGAAGAAGAAGAAGAAGAAGAAGAAGAAGAAGAAGAAGAAGAAGAAGAAGAAGAAGAAGAAGAAGAAGAAGAAGAAGAAGAAGAAGAAGAAGAAGAAGAAGAAGAAGAAGAAGAAGAAGAAGAAGAAGAAGAAGAAGGAGTGGGCAGTGAGAAGATGGAGATGAGCGAGGGAGGCTCCGCCTCTCCCCTCATTTATAGCTGGAGGGATGCCAACCGCCAGCCTCCACGATCCAACGCAATGATGATCTTTCATTGCACGCAGCAGACTCTTGTCAAGTCGAACAGTTGCCGAGGCAGTGTGGGGAAGTGGAGACGCCCACGTCCCATCAAGTGCCACGCGTCGACCGAGGCCACATGCGGTTAGGGCCTGCGGCGCTATGCACTTGCCCTTTGGCTTTGCCTCGAAGCCAAGTTCGAGCACGCCTTGGTCCCGGGGGCTACTGTCGGCGTCCTGGGAACAAGGGTACCCAGACTTGCCTGCCTGCGGCCCACGGCATGGCACCATTGACGGACCGGTACGGCCCCCTTAAGCATCGACAACTCAAGACCCTCGCGAGGGGCCAAGCCTCGCGAGGTGGACGACACCAAGACCTCCAGAAGGAGCGGTCTCCTTAGGCTGGCTCCTGAGGAGCGGAGATTTCTATGCAAACCTCACCTCGTGAGGTTCAGATGACGCGAGCCATGATAACCAAGGCCAGGCGGATGCCAACAGGCACAGGCAGCGGTTTCCTCTTTGGTGCTAAGGAGGCAAGCGCAGGCGCGGAGTCCTGACGAATCAGCCAAAGGTTTCCATTCCCATGCAATAAGACCAAGACTGCCAGGACAGCAGGACGGGGGTCATCGCCGAGCCCACCACGGTGTCACAACTAGAAGCTTTGCAGGCGAAGACTACTTTTGTCAGGATAAGATGTACTAGTTGTCTCCCTTCGAATTTGGCCGTTGTGGGATCCCTTACCGCCTCATTTGGGAAGAGGACCAAAGCCACTATAAATAGGGCACCACCACCACCGTAGAGTGGGATCGGATCTAGTCCATCCTGATCTTCACTGGCTCACACGAGCGCAATAACACACCTCCTGAGGTTGTTCTCCCACTGTACTAGTTCGTCATCAGCCCCTCGAGGCCAATCCACCACAAAGCAGGAGTAGGGTTTTACACCGCAAGGTGGCCCGAACCTGGGTAAACTGTCGTGTCCCATTTCCTTCCTGTTCATCGAGCTAGGCCGTGAGATTGGCGAGTAGGCAGACTGGGGGGGTTGAGTTCTTCGCACGCACCCCAGAGTTCAAATCTATCTAGGGTTTGCGAAGCCCGAAATCCGACACATGCCTTGTGGGTCCCACATGGGCCCCCTCACTTATTCTAGCACCCATCCACTTAGTCTTCCTATAGAAAAATTCATCCCATTGCTCAAACCCGTGTTCTTGCTCATCTTACTACCATTTTCGATCTCCTTGTGCAAAGCTCCATTTGCAAAACTGCTTTGGGGGATTGTTCTTTGGTATGTGACTCCTCCAATGGTCCACTTAGTTTTTGTTCTAGTGCTTTATTTATTGCAATTTTTGCTGCTGTGGTGACCTTGTTCTTGAGCTTGCATGACAAATTTATATGGTCCAAAGTAGTTTTGATGCATGATATAGCCTCTAGACACTTGTTGGAGTAGTTGCTATCAATCTTGTGGAGTTTGGATCACTTCTATTTCGAGTCACTAAAAATTTCAGAGAAAAGAAATGATGAAGAGATGGCTGAGAGGCTCTTCAAGTCAGGGTTCTAAATAAAATTAAAATGAAGAGAAGAAGAAGCCCAAGTACAACCTTCCTCGCACCACGGAGGTTCCGCCGTGTGAATGGACAAATGATGCATTCTTCAGCGGTCGGGATTTATGAGGATTTCTATTATTTGGCTGAGAATGCAGGCATCACCGACTTCCTCCACGATACGTGTGATCAATACCTCCTACCCACTAATACCTTCGTGCAATTTTTTTACTTCATGCTAGGAAATCACCACCCACGGGAGAATTTTATTTATATGATGAGCATAAGGAGATGACGCTTTATGATTTTTGTGAGGTCTGCAAATTACCTTATGAGGGCAGCATCAATGAACCATGTCCAAGAGACGTGGAAGATTTTATTAAGGAAGTTACCGTAGGGGAAGGGAGAGGAGTGTCGGAAGCGGAGTGGCTAGTTTGCATTTTCCTGTTTTACGCTATTACTCATTATTTGCTGGGAGATGTTTTTAATTGGTCGTGGAGAGAGTGGAGGCCTTAGTGCCCCTCACCTTGCTATTTTGCGCCATGCTTTACTTCGTGATAAAACTTTTAGTTTGGGCGCTATTGTTGCTCAACGGTTGAGTTTGAACTGTTTGAGGGGTCCTATCTTTGGAGGTATCTATGCCTCCCGCCTTGCTAGACGCTTTGAGATACCCATTAGGCACGATGAGGAAGAGGAGATGCTTCTACCCACTAGATACTTAGACTATAATAGTATGGTAGCGCTTGATTTTATTAGCGATAATAAGGACAAGAGACTCATCTATAACCTGGTATTCAGCCAGAAGACTTGTCAGATTATTATTTTGGCTGCACCTTCTTTGTTCGATATTCATTCAGGCATGTACCTTGTTTTGCCCAAGGACATTTATGCATACTGGGAGCGGACGCGATCCCCAGTTCTCGAGCCAGAACCATCACCTGATCTGTATGAGGAGTCTGTTTATCAATGGGAGCCACAGGAGCTTGCTAACCAGTGGAACCCCCAGGATCCTCCTCAGTACCCAGGAGAGGGCTACTTTGATCCATGGGCATAGACCAACTTAGGCCAAAAGCCTAAGCTTGGGGGAGTATGTTTTCTCACTGACATTACATTCATGTCCACACACTCATTCTGGTCGTCGGTGTTCATACTTTTTCACTGTATTATCCATGTTAGTTTATTTCTTTTTCTCGCTTTCTTCTTGTGTGTTTGAAAATCTTTGAGAAAATCCAAAAAAAATAGTTGTAGCTTCTTTTTAGTTTTCCTATCCTTGTTTAGTAGTAGTATTAAAGAAAACCCAAAAAGATTTCTCGTTCTTCTATTGCTTGTTGGGATCTTTCCCGTGTAAATAGTTTTTCTCGTTCTTGTTTTACTTTCTTTAGAAAACAAAAACTCCAAGAATATTTCAGTGTGTTTCTTCGAATTTCTTTTTCCTTTCTTTGGGTCGAGAGGAGAAGACCATGATGAAAATGTTGAGTGGCTCTCATATGCATTATTGTTGATCTAACAAAGAGGCCATATTACCTTGTCTTTTCCTTTGAATAAATGTTTGCAGATTCCAGCTTATTCCAATGCATGTGCACTATTATTATTCACACCATTCGGTCGTGCAAGTGAAAGGCAATAATGATGACATATGATGAAATGATTGAGATGACGAAATGCTGGTATGAACTCGTTCTATTTTGTTTTTGTAAATATGATTAGTTCATCATTCTTGATTTAGCCCATTATGAATGAAACATGTTTGCAATGACAAATAGAGATTATAGTTACTCATGCCATACTTAATTAGCTAGGAGTTTATAATGGTTTACCTTGCGTGCCAACATGCTTCTAAAATGGTTGTGATGTAGCATGATAGGATGGTATCCTCCTTTGAATGATTCGAGTGGCTCGACTTGGTACATGTTCACACATGTAGTTGAAACAAAATCAACATAGCCTCCACGATATTTATGTTCATGGTGATTTATATCCTACTCATGCTTGCACTCAATGATTTGTTAATCCCAATGCATGTTTATGACTATTGTCGCTCTCTAGTTGGTCGCTCCTCAATCTTTTGCTAGCCTTCACTTGTACTAAGCGGGAATAGTGCTTGTGCGTCCACTTCCATTAACCCAAAGTTGTTCCATATGAGTCCACCATACCTACCTATATCCGGTATTTACCTGCCATTCCAAGTAAATTTGCATGTGCCTAACTCTAAACCTTCAAATAATAATCTGTTTTGTATTCCCGAATCGCTCATGTAGCAACTGGCGGTTGTTAGTATCTTCCATGCTAGGTGGGTTATTCTCACGATGAGTGTTGATTCACTTGTCATTCACGAGAAAGTGGCTGGTAATCGGGATGCCCAGTTCCATGCTCTAAATCAAATCAAAATATAACTTCAAATAAAACTCCGCCATGACTGTTGTTTGTATGTATGGTACCTGTTGTTTCAGACCAAACGTGGAGTGTGCTTGTTGGTGGAGGGGGAGTAAAAACTTTATCATCCTGTTTGGGAACCGCCTATAATGTATGTAGCATGGAAAATACTGAGATCTCTTGGTTGTTATGTTGACAATGAAAGCATACCGCTCAAAATATTATTCATCTCTGTTTCAAAAAGCTTGAGCTCTGGCACCTCTGCAAATCCCTGCTTCCCTCTGTGAAGGGCCTATCTATTTACTTTTATTGCCGAGTCATCATCCTCTTATAAAAAGCACCAGTTAGAGATCACCACTATCATTTGTATGCATTGTTATTAATTGATGTTGAGTATGACTGTGACTGGATATCTTTTGCCATGAATTACAATGTCTAGTCAGTCCTTGATCTTCAGGGGTGCTCTACATTTATGTTTTGCGGTCTCAGAAAGGATTAGCGAGATACCATCTTGTTATATCATATCATGATTGTTTTGAAAAAGTGTTGTCATCCGAGATTTATTATTATTGCTCGCTTGTTGATTATGCCATTGATATGAGTAAATGTGAGACCTAAATGTTATTGTGAATATGGTTAGTTCATAATCTTGCTGAAAACCTGAATGTTGGCTTTACATATTTGCAACAACAAGATCAAGCAGAGTTTGTAAAAGTTTTTCTTTATTGCTTTCAGTTTGTCAACTGAATTGCTTGAGGACAAGAAATGGGTTAAGATCGGGGGAGTTCACACGTCTCCATCGTATCTACTTTTCCAAACTCTTTTGCCCTTGTTTTGGACTCTAATTTGCATGATTTGAATGGAACTTACCCGGACTGACGATGTTTTCAGCAGATTTGCCTTGGTGTTATTTTTGTGCAGAAATAGAAGTTCTCGGAATGACCCCGTGAAAATTTACAGAGAATATTTTTGGAATAAATAAAAAATATTGGCAAAAGAATCATCCAGAGGGGACCCACCTGCTGTCCACAAGGGTAGAGGGCACGCGCTACCCCTGGGCGCGCCCCCTACCATGTGGGTCCCCTGGACCTCCACCGACCTCAACTCCAACTCTATATATTCACTTTTGGGGAGAAAAAAATTTAGAGAGAAGGATTCATTGCATTTTACGATATGGAGCCGCTGCCACCTGTTGTTCTTCATCGGGAGGGCACATCGGAGTCCGTTCGGGGCTCCACCGAGGGGGATTCGTCGCCATCATCATCACCAAGCTTCCTCCATCACCAATTTCATGATGCTCACCACTGTGCGTGAGTAATTCCATCGTAGGCTTGCTGGACGGTGATGGGTTGGATGAGATTTATCATGTAATCGAGTTAGTTTTGTTAGGGTTTGATCCCTAGTATCCACTATGTTCTGAGATTGATGTTGCTATGACTTTTCTATGCTTAATGCTTGTCACTAGGGCCCGAGTGCCATGATTTCATATCTGGACCTATTATGTTTTCATGAATATATGTGTGTTCTCGATCCTATCTTGCAAGTTGTAGACACCTATTACGAGTTATGATCTGCATACCCCAAGGTGACAATAATTGGGATTCTTTCCGGTGATTACCGTAGTTTGAGGAGTTCATGTATTCACTAAATGCTAATGCTTTGGTCTGGTTCTCTATTAAAAGGAGGCCTTAATATTCCTTAGTTTCCATTAGGACCCCGCTGCCACGGGAGGGTAGGACAAAAGATGTCATGCAAGTTCTTTTCCATAAGCACGTATGACTATAGTCGGAATACATGCCTACATTATATTGATGAATCGGAGCTAGTTCTGTGTCACCCTAGGTTATAACTATTGCATGATGAATGCCATCCGACATAATTATCCATCATTGATCCATTGCCTACGAGCTTTTCAGATATTGATCTTTGCTATGTTACTTTGCCGTTGCCACTATTACAATTGATACAAAACTATTACTGTTACTATTGCCACCGTTACCGTTACTTCCATACTACTTTGCTACTAAATACTTTGCTGTAGATATTAAGTCTTTCAGGTGTGGTTGAATTGACAACTTAGCTGCTAATACTTGAGAATATTCTTTGGCTCCCCTTGTGCCGAATCAATAAATTTGGGTTGAATATTCTACCCTCGAAAACTGTTGCGGTCCCCTATACTTGTGGGTTATTAAGGACCTGCAGAGGAATATACAATACACAAGCCATCTCTTCATAAACCTTCAAATACTTTGGAGTGCTAAAATCCCATGTGGACCACACAACAATTTTTTGCCAAAGATGACAATCATATCCAAATTGCATAGCATTGAAACATACATTAGGTTGTTTCCAATGGATTAAACAAGCATGACTTTATCTATGTGTTGATCCTTTAAGATAGTAATCCTACCTTCCCAATACCTTACTTTTGCCTTCATCAGCTAGTGTTATATGCCTCTTTAAAGGACTTAGAGAGGATTCCATGAGCAAATTCCTATCTCCGGTCATATGGTTTGTATGTCCATTGTCCATTATCCATTTAGTAGCACCACAGGGTTCTTCCTGCTGAAGGATTAGTTATTCTTACCAAAACCTTTTGCCCATGCTTGCAAAGTCGTCATTGCTTTTTCATGAGAGTTAGGCTTGAAATCAGGAATAACAGTTTCAATGGATTTAATATCATGAATAAGAGTAATATTCAGTCCATTAGGAATAAATAGCTTGTTTCCAAAAAGTACATTTTTTGTCCAACATTATGATTTGAGATCAATTTATTTCGACCAGAGACATGTTCGTACAGAAGAAATTAGTTCTTCTTAACCACCCATAGTTGAATGGGTGACTTAGAAGTATTTGAAGAGCAAGGAGCATATGAAGACTTAGCATATGAGGAGTTAGCATTTTGCTTCACAAAAGAATTAGGATAATCAAAATGAATAAGCGGAGAAATTCTTGGAAGCTTAATGGTTCAAAGAATGATGCTCATATTCATGAGACCTAGCATTGGAGCCCTATGAAGTATTAACAATATGATCATTAGTAGGCCTGCGACCATATGCAGACTTTGGTCCATACGAAGAATTTCTCCTAGGGTAATTCTTCTTCTTTGGTGGAGTCATGACGACTCCCGCAAGAAGATTTACCACAAGATCTTTAAGTACCCATGTTTTCTTCATGGGAGGACTATTCATGCAGTCAGATCCAATATACCTCGCAAATACTTCACCATATTGGTTCTTAAACACTTTATATTTAGAGTCAAATGACACATGCATGGTATATGATGTATCACAATTATAACCAAATACGAGTGAAGGATCAAGGGGGGTCCTTTGGCAAGCACACATGTAGTTTTGGGATATTCCTCGGGTGTCCAATAAGAAACACCTACATTAAGGTTCTGGTCAAAACCAACACCTTACTTTCTAGGATTTTTTTTCAAGATTTGCTTCTTGAGCACATCACAAATGGTTTTGTGCCCTTTGAGGCTTTCAAGCATTCAAATTTCCAGCAGATTCTTCAATTTAGCATTCTCATCAGCAATACTTGTGGCTTCATTGGATGAAGGGTTAGTAACCGCAGATGTAGTTGAAGAAATAATATTTGTAGAAGCATTTGAACTTTCAGGTGAAGCAATAGCATTGTCATGTTCAATGCATTTTAAGCAGGGTGGAATAATCCTTCTTGAGCAGAACTAAGCTATGTGGTAACCAAAACAAAGAATCATTATTAATCTGAAGATCATCCGGATACACACTCATATTCTCAAGCTCTTGCTTCCTCTTGAGGTAGTCATAAGTTACACACTCATGATTGATACATCTCAAACGTATCTATACATTTTGAATTTTTTTCATGCTATTATATTATCATTTTATATACTTTCTATAGCAATTTATATTATTTTTATGGACTAAACTATTAATTTAGTGCCCAATGCCTGTCCCTGTTTTCTACTTGTTTTTGGTTTCGCAGGAATCAATATCTACTGAGGTCAAAATAAGTTGCCGCTTTAACATGATTTTTTGAGTAACAAGAAACACAAGAAGTTATGGGAGACCTCGAGAGGAGCTTCCAGCGGCCCACATGGGCACCCCATGCGGCCTGGGGGTGCCACCTAGCCGTGTTGGCCCCTGGATCGCCTTGACCTGAGTCCATTGCCATAATTTTCTATAAACACAAAACTATTCGTCATGCCTCCAGAAGAATTTTATCGCCACCACAAGTTTTAGTTCCACAAAGATCCCATTTGGAGGCCTTTTCCGGATCTTTGTCGAAGGGAGGAAGCCATTGCTTAAGTCTTCTTCACTGTGCAGCGACGTCCTATACAAATGGTTTTTACCCCCTTGACATGACATAGTGTTAACCCGTTGCCTTGCGTGTGTGCGCGATAGGGGTTCCATCCCACACGACCCAGATAAATCATCTGCGATAGGGAGCAAGAATGCATACTTGGCAGATCTAAGCATATGAGATGCCCTCGTCTATCCGAAATGTGATCGTCACCACACCATTTGCGACGTATCAAACTTCCCAAATGCTCCATCCTTGCTACTCATGTGGGATGGCATTACCATCGCACACGCTATTCTGTGGTGCAACGTCTGTGAGGTGCGCCACATCATAAAAAGACAATGATTGTCAACCATGTACGATAAGTGGTCTATCACAAACATTTAGTTCTACAATACCGTCTATGATATGATGTAAGAGTGCATACAGTGTGAGTATAAAACTGTATGCGAAGCTTCAATCTATCCCACATGTTGCTCTACCGATAAACGTTTGTGATATATAAAATGTGCCAAACGACCCATCCGTAGTACCCGTTTCGGAGGCCTATCGCATGCGTTCTTCTATGACCAATGTTTACGATGTGCACGACATCATAAACAGTTCATGGTTGCAAAGCGTGTGCGATAAGGAAACTATCACAAACATTTAATAAGAAGAAACTGTGTGTGATGTTGTTAATCTCACATATTTTTTTCTTGGCTGATCGTGTGTGCAGCAGAGAATCATCGCCCACATCGTGATATGCGAAATGCGTCTGATCTCGATCTTGATCATAGACATTTTTCTTCCGCAAACTATGCGTAGTGTAATGTCCCGCATAGCATAATTTATCCCTAATTTAATCCATGCATTTAAAATTCACAGAGTTTGAATTTGAAAGTAGGCAACCAATTATTGCATATCCAATCATGTTTACAAATATAGGTTGAAGAACGAATGCATAATTCGATTCACATGTACATATATTGAAGAACTACAGAAGCACCAAATAAAGAATGATGAACTACAGTTGTATTAAAGACGGTAAAGAGAGAGGTGAAAGACATTCTGGTTGCTAGAGAATGTGAAGTGGAATGCCCATATTGTGCCCTCCTCCATGCCTACGCACGCACGACTCTAGGCCAACCCCTTATGATGGCCGACTGCCCATCCTTCATTCTCTTCATTACGACTTCTTGATACTCATTGTAGTCTCGATGAAATACTTTAACCTTCATTGCATGTCCACCAATCATGTAATTTGCGAGGTAATCTTGAGTAAACTGCTTTGGGAACCACTGCAAACGAAAAAGATTCATACATTGTTGTCTAACAACTCATTATCGGCGATAAAAGGAGAAGGGTACATAGTTCATAGTTACCATCCTACAGCTCACTGTTGTGTTGGATAGAGCGTAAACAAATAGAAATTGCCATCGTTCATCTCTTTTTCCTGACAATCCTTATCAGTTTCCTCACTTAATGTTGGTTCATGAATATGTCATTGCCCCATATGCAAAAAAGGTTCCAGGCGTGGATCTGCACCAAGGACATGTGTATCTACAAGCAACAAGTCAATATTAGAAGCAAAAATGCAATTGTTGAATGGTGTAATATAATACTCCGTCTGTTCCACAATGTGTTGCCTATAAATATTTTGAGAAGTCAAACTTTACTAACTTTGACCAAGTTTGTAGAGAAAAACATAGACATCTAGAATACCAAATACATTTCATTAGATACATCACAATATACTTTCATATTGTATACATTTTGGTGTTGTAGATATAAATAGTTTTGTTTATAAATTTGGACAAAGTTTGCAAAGTTGACTTTTCAAAAAATCTATATGCACTACATTATGGAACAAAGGGAGAGGGCTTAAACTAACCTCGGTGGAAAACGTCAGCCACTCCCATTATTGTCTGGTGTAAGTACATGGAAAGGCATGATAAGTAAAACAGGCTTAACATCAACCAAATATAGCCATGGTAACCAACATTATCTATAAATGATAGCTTTAATGTGTTCGTTTAAGCATGCTTTTAAAGCAGATAAAAAATGGAAGGGGATGTTAACTACAAGAAGCTTAAGAGCAACCAAATTTTGTAATTCAAACTGGTACTGTTGAAAATGAATAGTATGTAGCTCATGCTTAAACATCACACTGGATAAATGTGTAAAACTAAAGTAAAGGGCATGTGTAAACTACACGACATAACAGGAACCAAATATCACTACAAAAAAACACTTCCATGATGATACATGTTTGTCACAGTAGGTCACGTTTACTGTCATGCATGTACATCCGTGACAATTTTATGATAGAATCAAGATAGTCATGCCTGTGCTGTCGTAGAAGTGTTCCATGACAATACTCAAATTATCATCACGGAAGTGTCCACTTCCATGACGATACACTACAAACTTTGCTCTATTTTGCGACACTTCACTTGTGTCATGTATAACCTATTTTCGTCATGGAAAATGCACTGGTGACATTTTTCGGTCGTTGCGCCGACTGTCACTGAAGCGCCGTCATAGAAAATAAAATTTTGACGGTACCACTTTTTTCATCACGCAAGTTAGCATATTAGGTGACGGGCTAAAAAATATCACCAGCGGTCGTGTTCGGTGATGGCCCAGAATGTCACCTATGATGGCCCAATCTTTAACCTAAAATCTTTTGACGATGACAATCCTGTCACGGGTGATTGGTATGGGGGGGGGGTTGACCAGTCAAAGATTCAGACTGGCGGGGTCAGCAGTTGCTGAGGTAGCTTCTTCCATGTGGGTTCGGTGTGGGTTTTATCGCCGACGGTCCCGTCAGTAATAAAGCGGCATCATTTTTACCGGTCAACGTTGCTAATGTATGGGCCCAAAAGATGCTGACGTGGCTGCTTACATGTGGGACCAAGCATCATTTTTTGGTGATGATGTGTCATCTGACTGGTCAATGGTTCTGACATGTGGGCCAATTGTTGTGCTGACGTGAATGCTGGTGGGTGTCGGTGTACTAAAGTAGGGGTACCTTAGTACCCCGAACTTGTGCACGGGCAGTAGTAGTGTCCCGCGGCAAGGCTTGCCAGGGGAGCGACAAGAGTCTCCACGGCCCTTTTCGGACCGGACGAAGGCCAAGTGATCGAGCCTAGAAGACCAAGCCCCGGCAAGAGGAGCTTGCCGGGCCAAGAAGGCGAGGCCCAGCAAGAGGAGCTTGCCGGGCCAAGGCGACAAGGCCCCGGCAAGAGGAGCTTGCCGGGCCAAGAAGGCGAGGCCCGGCAAGAGGAGCTTGCCGGGCCAAGGCGACAAGGCCCCGGCAAGAGGAGCTTGCCGGGACGACTAAGGCGAAGCACCAAGGCCCCGGCGGGAGGAGCTCGCCGGGACGGCCAAGCCAAGGCACCCCAAGAGAAGCCCGCCGCGGCACGCCGCGCGCCCCGACAAGGCCTGACGAGCGACAAGCTCTCAGGCGCGGCAAGGCAACCACCGCGGCAAGCCACTTGCCGCGGCGAACCACCACCTCAGGCATGCGCTCCAGCTCACCTGCCCACGCGCCACTCTGGGGCTTCCCCAGAGGCACATGGCGGGGCGCCGCGCAACCTGGCGCGCGCGGTGGCATGCGACGTTGGCAGAGTCGCCCCCGTGGCAAGCGGAGGCGCCCCTAACGGTCCGCCTTGGCACTGTTCAGGCGATCCAGACCGGCATTTAATGCCTTTGTCCCCCGCCGTCAGAGTTAGGTGCGATAGCACTGTACGGCCACTGTTCGCACAGTCCCTTGCCATTTTTTACCCTCACCTGCGTCGCTACCTGTGGGAAACCCCTTAGCATATAAAAGGAGGCCCATGCGCACATAGGGAAGGGGCACCGAACCCAGAGAGGAGGGAAAGGAGGACACCCAGTAGACCCTCGTCTACGTCCAGCTCCAACTTACTGTAGCTTCTTGCGCTCCAGAGCACGAACTCGAATCAACCAGACAAGCAGCAGTAGGGTTTTACGCATCCATGCGGCCCGAAGCTGGGTAAAATTGTTGTGTGTGTGTGTCGCCTCGATCTGCTCTTTGTGCAACCTCCGCCCCCCGCCGAACCGACAAGGGGCTCCGTCCCCATAGGTGCTCGTGGAGGCAGATATCCCCCGACATCTTTGGCGCGCCAGGTAGGGGGTGCGTCGAGGGTGTGCGAACCAGATTTGGCGACCATAGGTAAGCTCAGGTATGGCCAGGTACCTTTCCGCTCCAACCCGCGGAGCAGAGGCATTCCTCCTCACGGACTCGTGCACGGCCCTCCTCGAGTACCCACTCACGCAGAGCCCGGGCAAGAGCAGCTGCTCCTTGAGGAGGACCGCCTTCCGGCCGCTGAGCGAGTTTCTTGCCTCCAGCAAACTCTGCGCCGCTCCCGTAGCCGCAGAAGTTAGCGCCGGAAGTTGCGGGAAAGGAGACCTCATTCTTCGGCGAGCCCAGGCCGCCAAGATCCAAACGAGTCGACGCCGATCGTGGGAGGAACCTTGCCAGCGCGGCCGTTGGAACCCGTTCCGTCGGCCATCCTCTATGTCCAAGTCTTGCCGCAGTTGCATGTAATCCTTGGTACAGAGACGGGCGCAGATCCCAAGCATAGCTTATGTGCCCCGCACATCTTGTCGATTTCGCGCCTCTCCGCTTGGCGCATGCATTATTTGACACGATTGTGCAGCACTCGACTCCGGCAAGCGATGGCAGGTCGTGAAGCCCCGAGCCCTCGTTATTCCCTTACCTCGAGAAGGGGGGATGACAGGATAGGCTGGGCGTCGCCCGAGGAAGCTGCGCCTTGCCGGACGGCAAACAACAGAAAAGCTAAGTTGCCAAAGTTTGAGCAATTAAGCTCCTTTTTATCCTTAAGTTATCTTCCTCGAACGGCCGAGCTTCGTATGGGAAACCTGTGCGCGGAGGGGCCGGCTCGTGGCTGGTTGCGCCCTTATTTCGTTTCGAGTCTGCTCAACGACTTAAGTGTGCTACATCCCGAGTGGCGTCCTTACTTTGTTTCGAGCTTGCTCGGCAGCTTGAGTGTGCTGCGACTGCAGTCGCCACGCTTACCTCTCCCTGAGCCTGCTCAACATTGAAAGTGAGTTGCGCCAGCCACGGCAAGGTTTCTTGCCGGTGGAGGCTCCGCCAGCGGGTTGCTGATGTCCCGCACTCGGCACCCGTGGCAAGGCGGAGGCTTGCGCCGACAAGTTCCCGGGAGCATAGGGCGTGAACGTACGAAGCGCAAAGCCGAACGAGGGAGATAACAGTGCAATGAACTGCCTAAGATAAAAGTTATATTCCAAAACGACTTGTCGCTGCTCTAATCAGTTGTTTCTATGACATGCTCGGCAGCGACCAGGGAAGAAAAGAAAGAGGTGGGCGGCCTAATCCACGCGGTCACCCTCGACCCTCCTGATCCCGGCCACCCTTTCCACAATGGGGGTGACGAGGGCCCTGATCTCCGTCAGGTCGGCGTCTTCCGGCAGGTGCCTGAGGACGTTGGTAAGCCTGATGGTGGGGTTGCGGAAGACGATCTTCACCAGCACCCTCTCGAGGGCCCCGGAGACGGCTTCCCGCGTCTCCTCGGCCAGCTGCTCTAGGATCGTTTCCCGGAGATGCTGGAGCACCCCCACCAAGCCCTTGAAGAAGGAAGTGAGCTTGACGCTCGGCCGGACGTTCTCGCCGGAGGGGTACTCGTGGCCCTCCATCCCCAGCAGCTTCAGCTCCTTGTCGATGGTGGTGGCGATGTCGACGTGGCCTTCGGTCCACCGCTCCACCGTCTCCTGGAAGGCGTTCTGGGTAACGGCGGCACGCTTCAGCAGCTCCTCGTTGCCAGCAACCTCCTTCCGCAAGGTCGCTTCCTGCCCCTTGGCGCTCTCCAGCGCCTTGGCCAGGGTGTCCAGCTTCAGCTCGAGCTCCCCCTTGGCGACCTCGGCGGCCGCGGCAGCATCCTGCGCTTCCCGCAGGGCCCCGCCAAGCGCCTGCTCGCGCGCGGCAACCTCCTCCTCGTGGCTGGTGAGGCTGGCCTTCTGCTGCACCAGTTCGCTTTCCCGCGCGGATAGCCCCGCAGCGGCAAGCCTCTGCTGCTCTTCGGCCTCTGCCTTCTCGAGGAGAAAGGCCGTCCGCGCCTCGTCGAGCAGCCTCCGCTCCTCCGCCAAGGACCGGAGAGCCTCCTGGTTGAGCTCCCGGAGCTCCCCGGCACGCTTCTCCATGTCCGCGCTGTTGGGGAACGCAGTAATTTCAAAAAATTTCCTACGCACACGCAAGATCATGGTGATGCATAGCAACGAGAGGGGAGAGTATTGTCTACATACCCTTGTAGACTGAAGCGGAAGCGTTGACTCAACGTAGAGGAAGTAGTCGTACGTTCTCCTCGCGATCCGACCGATCACAGTACCGTTACTCCGGCACCTCCGAGTTCTTAGCACACGTTCAGCTCGATGACGATCCCCGGGCTCCGATCCAGCAAAGCGTCGGGGAAGAATACCGTCAGCACGACGGCGTGGTGACGATCTTGATGTGTTACCGGCGCGGGGCTTCGCCTAAGCACTGCAACGATATGACCGAGGTGGAATTTGGTGGAAGGGGGCACCGCACACGGCTAAGGAACGATCCGTAGATCAACTTGTGTGTTCTAGGGTGCTCCCCTGCCCCCGTATATAAAGGAGCCAAGGGGTAGGGGCTGGCCGGCCAAGGGGTGGCGCGCCAGGGAGTCCTACTCCCTCTGGGAGTAGGATTCCCCCCCCCCCAATCCTAGTTGGAATAGGATTCCTCAAGGGGGGGAAAGAGAGAGAGGGGGGCCTGCCACCTTCTCCTAGTCCTAATAGGACTAGGGAAGGGGGGAGGCGCGCGGCCACTAGGGCTGCCCCTTTCTCCTTTCCACTAAGGCCCATTAAGGCCCATATCGCTCCCGGGGGGTTCCGGTAACCCACCCGGTATTCCGGTAAAATCCTGATTTCACCTGGAACACTTCCGATGTCCAAACATAGGTTTCCAATATATCAATCTTTATGTCTCGACCATTTCGAGACTCCTCGTCATGTCCGTGATCACATCCGGGACTCCGAACAACCTTCGGTACATCAAAATGCATAAACTCATAATAACTGTCATCGTAACGTTAAGCGTGCCGACCCTACGGTTCGAGAACAATGTAGACATGACCGAGACACGTCTCCGGTCAATAACCAATAGCGGGACCTGGATGCCCATATTGGCTCCTACATATTCTACGAAGATCTTTATCGGTCAGACCGCATAACAACATACGTTGTTCCCTTTGTCATCGGTATGTTACTTGTCCGAGATTCGATCGTCAGTATCCAATACTTAGTTCAATCTCGTTACCGGCAAGTCTCTTTAGTCGTTCCGTAATACATCATCCTGCAACTAACTCATTAGTTGCAATTCTTGCAAGGCTTAAGTGATGTGCATTACCGAGAGGGCCCAGAGATACCTCTCCGACAATCGGAGTGACAAATCCTAATCTCGAAATACGCCAACCCAACATCTACCATTGGAGACACCTGTAATACTCCTTTATAATCACCCAGTTACGTTGTGACGTTTGGTAGTACCCAAAGTGTTCCTCTGGCAAATGGGAGTTGCATAATCTCATAGTCATAGGAACATGTATAAGTCAAGAATAAAGCAATAGCAACATACTAAACGATCGGGTGCTAAGCTAATATAATGGGTCATGTCAATCAGATCATTCAACCAATGATGTGACCTCGTTAATCAAATAACAACTCTTTGTTCATGGTTAGGAAACATAACCATCTTTGATTAACGAACTAGTCTAGTAGAGGCATACTAGTGACACTCTGTTTGTCTATGTATTCACACATGCATTATGTTTCCGGTTAATACAATTCTAGCATGAATAATAAACCTTTATCATGATATAAGGAAATAAATAGTAACTTTATTATTGCCTCTAGGGCATATTTCCTTCAGTCTCCCACTTGCACTAGAGTCAATAATCTAGATTACACTGTAATGATCCTAACACCCATGGAGTTTTGGTGCTGATCATGTTTTGCTCGTGGAAGAGGCTTAGTCAACGGGTCTGCAACATTCAGATCCGTATGTATCTTGCAAATCTCTATGTCTCCCACCTGGACTAGATCCCGGATGGAGTTGAAGCGTCTCTTGATGTGTTTGGTCCTTTTGTGAAATCTGGATTCCTTTGCCAAGGCAATTGCACCAGTATTGTCACAAAAGATTTTCATTGGACCCGATGCACTAGGTATGACACCTAGATCGGATATGAACTCCTTCATCCAGACTCCTTCATTTGCTGCTTCCGAAGCAGCTATGTACTCCGCTTCACATGTAGATCCCGCTACGACACTTTGTTTAGAACTGCACCAACTGACAGCTCCACCGTTTAATGTAAACACGTATCCGGTTTGCGATTTAGAATCGTCCGGATCAGTGTCAAAGCTTGCATCAACGTAACCTCTTACGGTGAGCTCTTTGTCACCTCCATATATGAGAAACATATCCTTAGTCCTTTTCAGGTATTTCAGGATGTTCTTGACCGCTGTCCAGTGATCCACTCCTGGATTACTTTGGTACCTCCCTGCTAAACTTATAGCAAGGCACACATCAGGTCTGGTACACAGCATTGCATACATGATAGAGCCTATGGCTGAAGCATAGGGAACATCTTTCATTTTCTCTCTATCTTCTGCAGTGGTCGGGCTTTGAGTCTTACTCAATCTCACACCTTGTAACACAGGCAAGAACCCTTTCTTTGCTTGATCCATTTTGAACTTCTTCAAAATCTTGTCAAGGTATGTGCTTTGTGAAAGTCCAATTAAGCGTCTTGATCTATCTCTATAGATCTTTATGCCTAATATGTAAGCAGCTTCTCCGAGGTCTTTCATTGAAAAACTTTTATTCAAGTATCCCTTCATGCTATCCAGAAATTCTATATCATTTCCAATCAGTAATATGTCATCCACATATAATATTAGAAATGCTACAGAGCTCCCACTCACTTTCTCGTAAATACAGGCTTCTCCGAAAGTCTGTATAAAACCAAATGCTTTGATCACACTATCAAAGCGTTTATTCCAACTCCGAGAGGCTTGCACCAGTCCATAAATGGATCGCTGGAGCTTGCACACTTTGTTAGCTCCCTTTGGATCGACAAAACCTTCCGGTTGCATCATATACAATTCTTCTTCCAGAAATCCATTCAGGAATGCAGTTTTGACATCCATCTGCCAAATTTCATAATCATAAAATGCGGCAATTGCTAACATGATTCGGATAGACTTAAGCATCGCTACGGGTGAGAAAGTCTCATCATAGTCAATCCCTTGAACTTGTCAAAAACCTTTTGCGACAAGTCGAGCTTTGTAGACAGTAACATTACCATCAGCGTCAGTCTTCTTCTTAAAGATCCATTTGTTCTCAATTGCTTGCCGATCATCAGGCAAGTCAACCAAAGTCCATACTTTGTTCTCATACATGGATCCCATCTCAGATTTCATGGCTTCAAGCCACTTTGCGGAATCTGGGCTCACCATTGCTTCTTCATAGTTCGTAGGTTCATCACGGTCTAGTAACATGATTTCCAGAATAGGATTACCGTACCACTCTGGTGCGGATCTCACTCTGGTTGATCTACGAGGTTCAGTAGTATCTTGATCTAAAGTTTCATGATCATCATCATTAGCTTCCTCATTTATTGGTGTAGGTGTCGCAGAAACAGTTTTCTGTGATGTACTACTTCTCAATAAAGGAGTAGGTACAGTTACCTCGTCAAGTTCTACTTTCCTCCCACTCACTTCTTTCGAAAAAAAAACTCCTTCTCTAGAAAGTTTCCGAACTTAGCAACAAAAGTCTTTCCTTCGGATCTGTGATAGAAGGTGTATCCAACAGTTTCCTTTGGATATCCTATGAAGACACATTTCTCCGATTTGGGTTCGAGCTTATCTGGTTGAAGCTTTTTCACATAAGCATCGCAGCCCCAAACTTTAAGAAACGGCAACTTTGGTTTCTTGCCAAACCATAGTTCATAAGGCGTCGTCTCAACGGATTTAGATGGTGCCCTATTTAACGTGAATGCGGCCGTCTCTAGAGCGTATCCCCAGAACGATAGCGGTAAATCAGTAAGAGACATCATAGATCGCACCATATCTAGTAAAGTATGATTACGACGTTCGGACACACCATTACGCTGTGGTGTTCCGGGTGGCGTGAGTTGCGAAACTATTCCACAATTTTTCAAATGTACACCAAACTCGTAACTCAAATATTCTCCTCCACGATCTGATCGTAGAAACTTTATTTTCTTGTTACGATGATTTTCAACTTCACTCTGAAATTCTTTGAACTTTTCAAATGTTTCAGACTTGTGTTTCATTAAGTAGATTTACCCATATCTGCTCAAATCATCTGTGAAGGTGAGAAAATAACGATATCCGCCACGAGCCTCAACATTCATCGGACCACATACATCCGTATGTATGATTTCCAACAAATCTGTTGCTCTCTCCATAGTTCCGGAGAACGGTGTTTTAGTCATCTTGCCCATGAGGCACGGTTCGCAAGTGCCAAGTGATTCATAATCAAGTGACTCCAAAAGTCCATCAGTATGGAGTTTCTTCATGCGCTTTATACCGATATGACCTAAACGGCAGTGCCACAAATAAGTTGCACTATCATTATCAACTCTGCATCTTTTGGCTTCAACATTATGAATATGTGTATTACTACTATCGAGATTCATCAAAAATAGACCACTCTTCAATGGTGCATGACCATAAAAGATATTACTCATATAAATAGAACAACCATTATTCTCTGATTTAAATGAATAACCGTCTCGCATCAAACAAGATCCAGATATAATGTTCATGCTCAACGCTGGTACCAAATAACAATTATTTAGGTCTAATACTAATCCTGAAGGTAGATGTAGAGGTAGCGTGCCAACTGCGATCACATCGACTTTGGAACCATTTCCCACGCGCATCGTCACCTCGTCCTTTGCTAGTGTCCGCTTATTCTGTAGTCCCTGTTTTGAGTTGCAAATATTAGCAACAGAACCAGTATCAAATACCCAGGTGCTACTGCGAACATTAGTAAGGTACACATCAATAACATGTATATCACATATACCTTTGTTCACCTTGCCATCCTTCTTATCCGCCAAATACTTGGGGCAGTTCCGCTTCCAGTGACCAGTCTGCTTGCAGTAGAAGCACTCAGTTTCAGGCTTAGGTCCAGACTTGGGTTTCTTCTCTTGAGCAGCAACTCGCTTGCCGTTCTTCTTGAAGTTCCCCTTTTTCTTCCCTTTGCCCTTTTTCTTGAAACTAGTGGTTTTGTTAACCATCAACACTTGATGCTCCTTCTTGATTTCTACCTCCGCAGCTTTTAGCATTGCGAAGAGCTCGGGAATAGTCTTGGTCATCCCTTGCATATTATAGTTCATCACAAAGCTCTTGTAGCTTGGTGGCAGTGATTGGAGAATTCTGTCAATGACGCAATCATCTGGAAGAGTAACTCCCAATTGAATCAAGTGATTATTATACCCAGACATTTTGAGTATATGCTCACTGACAGAACTGTTCTCCTCCATCTTGCAGCTATAGAACTTATTGGAGACTTCATATCTCTCAATCCGGGCATTTGCTTGAAATATTAACTTCAACTCCTGGAACATCTCATATGCTCCATGACGTTCAAAACGTCGTTGAAGTCCCGGTTCTAAGCCGTAAAGCATGGCACACTGAACTATCGAGTAGTCATCAGCTTTGCTCTGCCAAACGTTCATAACTTCTGGTGTTGCTCTAGCAGCAGGCCTGGCACCTAGCGGTGCTTCCAGGACGTAATTCTTCTGTGCAGCAATGAGGATAATCTTCAAGTTACGGACCCAGTCCGTGTAATTGCTACCATCACCTTTCAACTTTGCTTTCTCAAGGAACGCATTAAAATTTAACGGAACAACAGCACGAGCCATCTATCTACAATCAACATAAACAAGCAAGATACTATCAGATACTAAGTTCATGATAAGTTTAAGTTTAGTTAATCAAATTAATTAAGAACTCCCACTTAGATAGACATCCCTCTAATCCTCTAAGTGATCACGTGATCCAAATCAACTAAACCATAACCGATCATCACGTGATATGGAGTAGTTTTCAATGGTGAACATCGTTATGTTGATCATATCTACTATATGATTCACGCTCGACCTTTCGGTCTCTGTGTTCCGAGGTCATATCTTATATGCATAGCTTGTCAAGTATAACCTGAGTATTCCGCGTGTGCAACTGTTTTGCACCCGTTGTATTTGAACGTAGAGCCTATCACACCCGATCATCACGTGGTGTCTCAGCACGAAGAACTTTTGCAACGGTGCATACTCAGGGAGAACACTTCTTGATAATTTAGTGAGAGATCATCTTATAATGCTACCGTCAATCAAAGCAAGATAAGATGCATAAAAAGATAAACATCACATGCAATCAATATAAGTGATTATGATATGGTCATCGTCATCTTGTGCTTGTGATCTCCATCTCTGAAGCATCGTCATGATCACCATCGTCACTGGCGCGACACCTTGATCTCCATCATACCATCGTTGTCGTCTCGCCAATCTTATGCTTCCACGACTATCACTACCGCTTAGTAATAAAGTAAAGCATTACATCGCGATTGCATTGCATACAATAAAGCGACAACCATATGGCTCCTGCCAGTTGCCGATAACTCGGTTACAAAACATGATCATCTCATACAATAAAATTTAGCATCATGTCTTGACCATATCACATCACAACATGCCCTGCAAAAACAAGTTAGACGTCCTCTACTTTGTTGTTGCAAGTTTTACGTGGCTGCTACGGGCTTAAGCAAGAACTCATCTTACCTACGCATCAAAACCACAACGATAGTTTGTCAAATAGACTCCGTTTTAACCTTCTCAAGGACCGGGCGTAGCCACACTCGGTTCAACTAAAGTTGGAGAGACAGTCTTCCGCAAGCCATCTATGTGCAAAGCACGTCGAGGGAACCGGTCTCGCGTAAGCGTACGCGTAAGGTTGGTCCGGATCGTCTCGTCCAACAATACCGCTGAACCAAAGTATGACATGCTGGTAGGCAGTATGACTTGTATCGTCCACAACTTACTTGTGTTCTACTCGTGCAAATAACATCAAACCATAAAAACCTAGGCTCGGATGCCACTGTTGGGGAACGCAGTAATTTCAAAAAATTTCCTACGCACACGCAAGATCATGGTGATGCATAGCAACGAGAGGGGAGAGTATTGTCTACATACCCTTGTAGACTGAAGCGGAAGCGTTGACTCAACGTAGAGGAAGTAGTCGTACGTTCTCCTCGCGATCCGACCGAGCACAGTACCGTTACTCCGGCACCTCCGAGTTCTTAGCACACGTTCAGCTCGATGACGATCCCCGGGCTCCGATCCAGCAAAGCGTCGGGGAAGAGTACCGTCAGCACGACGGCGTGGGGACGATCTTGATGTGTTACCGGCGCAGGGCTTCGCCTAAGCACTGCAACGATATGACCAAGGTGGAATTTGGTGGAAGGGGGCACCGCACACGGCTAAGGAACGATCCGTAGATCAACTTGTGTGTTCTAGGGTGCTCCCCTGCCCCCGTATATAAAGGAGCCAAGGGGGAGGGGCTGGCCGGCCAAGGGGTGGCGCGCCAGGGAGTCCTACTCCCTCCGGGAGTAGGATTCCCCCCCCCCAATCCTAGTTGGAATAGGATTCCTCAAGGGGGGGAAAGAGAGAGAGGGGGGCCGGCCACCTTCTCCTAGTCCTAATAGGACTAGGGAAGGGGGGAGGCGCGCGGCCACTAGGGCTGCCCCTTTCTCCTTTCCACTAAGGCCCATTAAGGCCCATATCACTCCCGGGGGGTTCCGGTAACCCACCCGGTATTCCGGTAAAATCCTGATTTCACCTGGAACACTTCCGATGTCCAAACATAGGCTTCCAATATATCAATCTTTATGTCTCGACCATTTCGAGACTCCTCGTCATGTCTGTGATCACATCCGGGACTCCGAACAACCTTCAGTACATCAAAATGCATAAACTCATAATAACTGTCATCGTAACGTTAAGCGTGCGGACCCTATGGTTCGAGAACAATGTAGACATGACCGAGACACGTCTCCGGTTAATAACCAATAGCGGGACCTGGATGCCCATATTGGCTCCTACATATTCTACGAAGATCTTTATCGGTCAGACCGCATAACAACATACGTTGTTCCCTTTGTCATCGGTATGTTACTTGTCCGAGATTCGATCGTCAATATCCAATACTTAGTTCAATCTCGTTACCGGCAAGTCTCTTTACTCGTTCCGTAATACATCATCCCGCAACTAACTCATTAGTTGCAATGCTTGCAAGGCTTAAGTGATGTGCATTACCGAGAGGGCCCAGAGATACCTCTCCGACAATCGGAGTGACAAATCCTAATCTCGAAATACGCCAACCCAACATCTACCATTGGAGACACCTGTAATACTCCTTTATAATCACCCAGTTACGTTGTGACGTTTGGTAGTACCCAAAGTGTTCCTCTGGCAAACGGGAGTTGCATAATCTCATAGTCATAGGAACATGTATAAGTCATGAATAAAGCAATAGCAACATACTAAACGATTGGGTGCTAAGCTAATATAATGGGTCATGTCAATCAGATCATTCAACCAATGATGTGACCTTGTTAATCAAATAACAACTCTTTGTTCATGGTTAGGAAACATAACCATCTTTGATTAACGAACTAGTCTAGTAGAGGCATACTAGTGACACTCTGTTTGTCTATGTATTCACACATGCATTATGTTTCCGGTTAATACAATTCTAGCATGAATAATAAACCTTTATCATGATATAAGGAAATAAATAGTAACTTTATTATTGCCTCTAGGGCATATTTCCTTCACGCGCTGGCCCTCGCGACGAGCGCCTCCTGGCGCTCCACCTTAGCCTGCCGGGCGCGGTAGAGCGACACAAGCTTCCGGAGCAGCCGCTCCTCCTCGGGCTCGCCGCTGCTGGTGCTTGGCGCGTCGACCACTGCCAGCCCGACGGAGGCGAGCACTTCTCCGTCCAAGGCCTCCCCCTCGACCGGCGCCCTGGAGCTAGGCTCCCAGGGGAGCCTGATGAAGACGCCATCGCCGGCCTCCAGGTAGGCACCTGCCGGGGGCTCCTCGGGGCCCGACGCGGTGGCAGCAGCGGGATCGCCGGACGTCGGAGTTCTTGACGCCCCTGCCTCCCCGGGGCCGTCGGCACGGTCGCCGGTCCCCTCGCCGTCTGCCGCCGCGGCGGCCTTGGCGGCTTCGGCCTCCCCGCCGCCTGCGGGGTCGTCGGTGCCGTCCGCCTCCTCGATGACGACGACGTCGTCGGCGTCGCCGCGTGCGCCCTCCCCGACGACGACCTCGGTCTCCATCGGGTCCGCGATGGGCGGGTCTGATGGCCGGAAGATGGGAGAAGAGTCAGCCGAGCAGCCGACAAAAAGCTCATAAGGAAAGATAACCAGGGAACGTTTTCCGTGCAGGGGGGCTTACCGGTGGCAGGGTCCGTGGCCGTGGCGTCCATTGTCGGGGGATCGCTGGCCGCGTCCCTCGCCGGAGATCCCTCCCTTGCCGGAGAGGTCTTCCTTGCCGGGGGCTCCTCCCTTGCCGGGGAGGTCTCCCCTGCCGGGGGCTCCTCCCTTGCCGGAGATTTCTCCCTGGGCGGGGTGGTCGACGCAGACGGCGCGGCAGGAGTGCCCCCCGGGGTCGCCTGCTGGGGCTGCTCTGCTCCTACTCAACGACAACAACAACAACCACATGTCAACAAAGAGAAAGGGAGCTCACGCGCGCGCCAAACAGCAGGAGCTAGCCATGCACTCACCCTGGAGGCTGCGCTGTGGGCTGCCCTGCGGACCCGCTGTCAAGTCCGGCAAGGTCGTCTCTGGCACCTCCCCTGTTGTCGGGGGAGATCTGCCCTCAAGGGCGACCAGCGGGACCTTGGCCCTCTTCGCCCTCCTCTGGGCCAGGCTCCTGAAAGGGAGCGGTTTCGGGGGAGGATGAGTGGGCAGCGAAACAAGACGAAGCAACAGAAATCAAGAAGATACAAGCTCTACCAGGAACTTACTCTTCGTCCTCCTCTTCGTCGTCGGAGCTAAGCGTGGAATAGTCAAAAACCGGCTTGCTCCAGGAGCGAGGAGACAGGGGAGTGGGTTCCCGGGACCGCTTGGCGGGGACGGTGGACGACCCCGCCCCCGTTGCCGCCGCGGTACGGGGGGCGGCAGGAGCAGAAGCCGCGGCCCGTGAGGACCCCGCGCCCGCTGCTTCGGAGGCGCGTGTCACGCGGGGCTGCGGTTGCTGGTCGGCCTGCCGCACCACCTCTCCGGCCCTGCGGAGACGCCTCCTCGGCTGGGCAGGGGGCTCCGCCTGCGACGAGCTGCCCGGGAGCTGCGAGGAGGGCGCGTCAGCCTCCGGCAAGCCGCTCGCGTCCTGGGCGGGCTCGCCCGCGCCACCGTGCCCGGCTGGTTCCTCCGCGCCGGCGAGCTCCATTTGGTCGGCGAGGCTCTCCGCCTCCGCCGCGTCTACTTCGGCCAGGGTGAAGCCAGACTCGCCCGCGGCCGCGGCGGCCGCCGCCTCCTCCATCCTGGAGGCGATGTAGGCCAGCTCCTCGGGGGTGGTGTCCCGCGTGAGTCCCCTCTTCTCGTCGGGGTCGACTGGCACCTCCTCCAAGTTGTCGAAGAAGGCCTGCACGACGTCGTCCGCCAGTTCCTGCCAGGTCGCGTCGATCCCGTGCGAGTCGCACAGCGGCATCATCGCGAGGATGCGGCTGAGCGCCGAGTTGTTGCACAGGGGGACGACGCCCGGCGGCAACCTGAACCATTCTGGGTGCTCGGAGTCGTGCCTGAACAGCTCCTCCAGCACTGCGACGAGCTCCAGAACGGTGAAGTTGTAGTTAAGGCCCGGGCGCAGCCTCATGATGTCCGCCGCGTTTTGGAATTCCCAAGCCGGTCTCCCCCTCTCCTGCAGGGGGGCGATGCGCCGACGAAGGAAATCCGCGCCGACGGCGCCGACGGTGAGCCTGGCAAACCTGAGGCGCAGGATTCGGGTGGCGGCAATCTTCAGCTTGGCGTCGTCCGGGGCCATGTCGCTCCAGTCACGGCCGCGCACCACTGGAGTTCGCCGCACGGCGGTGAACGGCGGTGGATTCTCCTCGATGATCAGGCACCACTCGGCCCTCCACTCCTCCCATCTGCCACGGAGTTCCCCCTCCAAGTAGACCTCTTTCTTGCCGGTCCTGGAGACCCAGGCGACTCTGCCGGACAGCGGCTCTCCTTTCTCCACCCGGGGAGGGGGAGTTGTCGGCGTTGGCGGCGCCGGGGGCTGCGAGGGCGAATCGCTGCTTTCTCTAGTAAGGAGGAAGTGGCGGAGATTTTCGAGGAACAGCAATCGGCGGGATGGCGAGCTGCCCCTGTTCCCCTCTGCTTATAAAGGGGGTGGGGAGTGGGGGCAGACGTTTCGCCCTTCCAAATAAAGAGATTGTGCCCGACGTGACGCATGCCTGCGGGCCTCAAGCCCCGCGCACGCCACCCACATCACGCACGCCTCGCACGCCTCGCCCCCCACGACGCCGCGATAAGCGCGCGCCACTTGGGGAGGGCGCGACGGGCGCAGAGTTAAGGAGCAGCGCAACCCAGGCCACGCGTGCCCGTGCACTATTAGGGCCTGGCCCAACAACGCTCGGCACCGTGTATGGCCCAGACCCGGGGGCTCCTGTCGGTGTACTAAAGTAGGGGTACCTTAGTACCCCGAACTTGTGCACGGGCAGTAGTAGCGTCCCGCGGCAAGGCTTGCCAGGGGAGCGACAAGAGTCTCCACGGCCCTTTTCGGGTCGGACGAAGGCCAAGTGATCGAGCATAGAAGATCAAGCCCCGGCAAGAGGAGCTTGCCGGGCCAAGAAGGCGAGGCCCGGCAAGAGGAGCTTCCCGGGCCAAGGCGACAAGGCCCCGGCAAGAGGAGCTTGCCGGGACGACTGAGCCGAAGCACCAAGGCCCCGGCGGGAGGAGCTCGCCGGGACGGCCAAGCCAAGGCACCCCAAGAGAAGCCCGCCGCGGCGCGCCGCGCGCCCCGACAAGGCCTGACGAGCGACAAGCTCTCAGGCGCGGCAAGGCAACCACCGCGGCAAGCCACTTGCCGCGGCGAACCACCACCTCAGGCATGCGCTCCAGCTCACCTGCCCACGCGCCACTCTGGGGCTTCCCCAGAGGCACGTGGCGGGGCGCCGCGCAACCTCCGCGCACGCGGTGGCATGCGACGTTGGCAGAGTCGCCCCCGTGGCAAGCGGAGGCGCCCCTAACGGTCCGCCTCGGCACTGTTCAGGCGATCCAGACGGGCATTTAATGCCTTTGTCCCCCGCCGTCAGAGTTAGGTGCGATAGCACTGTACGGCCACTGTTCGCACAGTCCCTTGCCATTTTTTACCCTCACCTACGTCGCTACCTGTGGGAAACCCCTTAGCATATAAAAGGAGGCCCATGCGCACGTAGGGAAGGGGCACCGAACCCAGAGAGGAAGGAAAGGAGGACACCCAGTAGACCCTCGTCTACGTCCAGCTCCAACTTACTATAGCTTCTTGCGCTCCAGAGCAAGAACTCGAATCAACCAGACAAGCAGTAGTAGGGTTTTACGCATCCATGCGGCCCGAAGCTGGGTAAAATCGTTGTGTGTGTGTGTCGCCTCGATCTGCTCTTTGTGCAACCTCCGCCCCCCGCCGAACCGACAAGGGGCTCCGTCCCCATAGGTGCTCGTGGAGGCAGATATCCCCCGACAGTGGGCGGGTCCATATGTGGGTGACGTGGTTTCTTACATGTGGGACCATACGCTGGTGACGGCGTCCATAACGGTCGCAGTTTGTACGTGCACTCAATTTGTTTTATATTGCAAAAATTCGCGGGCATTGTCGGATCACAAGTTCCGGCAGACCCTTAAGGTTCGAGCTCTGGGGTGCGCGCGGAGATCGTGCCCTCTACCTCTCCGTCTCGCAAGGATCTAAACTACTGAAAGAACGACACAAGAGACACGGGGTTTATACTAGTTCGGGCCACCATTGTGGTGTAATACCCTACTCTAGTTTGTGGTGGGTGGATTGCCTCTTGGGCTGATGAGGATGAACAGTACAAGGAAGAACAGCCTCGCGAGGGTCTGTTCCTGGCTAGGGGATGAACTGCTGGGGGAGTTCAATCACCCTTCTCTCTCTCTCTCTCTCTCTCTATGCTCTCTGCTTGTCCTTGATCCTGAATCAGATTGCCTCTACCCTGGGGGTGGCTAGTCCTATTTATAGGCAAAGGCCCTGGGCCTCTTCCCAAATATTTGAGCGGGAAGGGCGCCAACAATTGGCCAATTCGAAGGGGAACATCCAGTACACTTATCCTGACTAAAGTTGGTCTTCGCCTGCCAAAGGCCCTGTGGTGACGCCGTTCTGGGCTCCATGGTGACCTCCTTCCCACCGTTGGACTGGTCTTGGTCTTGTTGCACCGAAATGGATGCCTTTGCTTGATCCTCTCGCCTGCGCTTGCCCCCTTTGCACCAAAGAGGAAAGGGGAACGCTGCGCGGGCTGGCGCCCGCCTGGCACCCTCGATCGTCATGGCTTGCGTCATGGGCACCTCGCGAGGTACCCCGCCTTGATCTCTCTGCCTCCTCGCGAGCCAGCCTGAGGAGGCCGTGCCCGAGGATGCGCCGTGTCGTCCGCCTCACGAGGCTTGGCCCCTCGCGAGGGTCTTGAATCTTGTGTTGAGGAAGATGGGCCGCGCTGGGCCCCCATTTGAGCCACGCCGCAGGCCGTAGGCAGGCAAGTTTGGGGACCCCCGTTCCCAGAACACCGACAGTAGCCCCCGGGCCCAAGGCGCGCATGGACTTGGCCGTGCTGAGAGGCGAAAGGGCAAGGGCGAAGCGCCGCGGGCCCTAACAGCCTGCGGCCTTGGGCGCCGCGTGGCGGTTGATTGGACATGGGTGCTTTTGCAACTGTGCGGGTTATTAAAGGTGTGGCATCCACTCCGGCTTTGCTCTTCTCCTCCTTCAGCCGCTGCTCAGATACCCTTTCTCGCGTCTCTCCTCTCTCCCTCCAAGTTTCCAGATCTGCTCCATCCAGTTGCCCTAGGTAGCCATGGCGCCTCGTCAGCCCCCTGCGGAAGCTTGGTTCTCGCCTGCTTTGGACTCGCCCAACATGTCGGAGGCGAGCCTCGCCCGACTGCACCGGATGGCGGCGGCGCAGGGCATCAACGGGGCGCAGGTGTTCAAGGTCGGCTCCGCCACCCCTTAGGGCCGAGGGAGCACCTTCTATCCTCTTTTCGTCAGCTCCATTACTGCGGGCTTGGTGCCTCCTTTCTTTGAGTTCTTCCTCTCCGTCCTCCTCCATTACAACTTGCAAGCTCTGCATCTCCACCCCAGCTCTATCCTTCTCCTGGCGATCTTCGCCTACTACTGCGAGGCTCATGTGGGGGTGCAGCCTTCTGTGGCCTTGCTGCGCCACTACTTCTACCTCCGGACTTCCCGTGGTTCCCCTTCTGCGTGCGCGGGCTTCGTCGCGTTCGGCAGTGCCATGGCCATTTCGAATCCGGGGAAGAGGATCGAGGGCTTCCGGAGCAAGTGGGTTTTGGTAGACGCCGGGCGCATCCATCCTCGGTTGATCCTTCCCACGGAGTCGCCCGTGAGTTCCAGGAACTGGTGCCGAGCGGAGCTCACAGATCCTTGCGTGAAGTCGATGTTGGCGAAGATGGACGCTGACCTGAAGCCGGCCAGCATGGCGGCGGCGAAGTTGACCGGGGCGTCGCTGCTGAGGGAGTTCCTGGAGCACCAATTGGCTCCGCTTCGGCAGTACTCTCCCCCAATGTGGAGGCCTCATCCGAGCCCCGCAGCTGTGGGTGAGGAGGATGTGACTGCAGTTCTCCAATCCCTGGTCGCGGGCGAGGTAGCAAGGTTGGAGGGCGCGCCCGCGCCCTCGCCCCTGTTCCTTCGCGATGATTGGGAGCAAGTGGTGAAGTCCATGCCTGTCTTCAACGGGGATGGGCCCGTGCCCGTGGTGGCTCCCGAGGGACCTATGGACGTGTCTTCCGGCGACTCCAGCGGAGAGGAGGGCGAAGAGGAGCGGGAGGGAGGTCCTGACTCCGAGGCGACTGATGGAGAGTCCAGGGCTCCCCCTCCCCAGCGCAAGCCCCGCACTCTCCGCCTTTCGCTGAGTGATGATGATGACGACGACGTGCTGGGCAGCGGGAGCTCGCCCCCGGTCTCGAAGAAGGGCAGGACCGGGTTGATTCCCCGCGGGTCCGTCCTGACTCCGGGGCGGACCGCGGACGCGCCTTCTGCTTCAGAGGTCGACCCCTCCAGCCGGCTCTCAGGCTTCAAGTATGGCCGGAGGCAGCTAGAGCTTTCTGGAGACGACCCGTAAGTGCTTGATTCTTGATCTTTGGTTTCTCGTTCCACCGACAAGGCTTGATGATTGCTTCTCTTGAGTAGGTTGGCGCCCCCGGCGAAGAAGCTGAAGGGGGCTCCCGAGGCCCCATCTACGGCGGCGCCTCCGCCTGCGGGGGAGGGTGACCCTGACGCGCGGGCCTCTCCTGCCCACTCATCCTTGCGGGGCTTGGCTGATCTGGCTGGGGCGACAGCCCCCATGGCTCAAGTGACCCCCGTGGTGCCCTCGCCTGGCGCCGCTGCTACGGCTGGGGAGGCGCAGCGGACTCTGCCTCGGGACGCTGTGGCCTCGGCGCTGCTAGCTTCTCCTCCCGTTCCACCGACTGTTGCTTCCCCAACTCCGCCTGTTGTCTTGGAGCGCACCGATGTTTCTCCGCCTTCTTCTTCCATCCTGGAGCGTGCCGTTGCTGAACTGGACCGGCTGCGGCATGATCTTCTCGGCGCCGACCCTCGCCTGGTGGCCGGGCGTCTGGAGCTAGCATCGGGGTGGATTCGCTCTGATGCCTCGATTCGGGCGGCGCTGGTTCAGGCCTCAACGGCCTGTGACGGAGAGAGGGAGGCCACCCTCGAGGCGAAGGCTGCCCGAGATGAGGCCCTGGGAGAGGTGGTTGGAGTCCGCGGCCGCTGCAAGGAGCTGGAGGACGAGCTGCAAGGCTTGCGAGGCCAGCTTGCGGAGGAGGTCTGCCTTCGCCAAAAGCAGGAGAAGGAGGCGAAGGCTCGCGAGGCGGCGCTCGAGGACCGGGAGGCCAAGCTCAAGAAGCGCCGCGACCGCTTAGGCGCGTTGAAGAAGGAGCTGGCGGTGATGAAGGCCGAGCTGGACGCCAAGGCCCTGGTCCTCGCCGAGGATCGCGGGGCCTTCGCGGACATGGATAAGGATGCCTGCGCTTCGCTGAAGACGCTTTACGAGAGCGGCCTGGATAGCCCGCTAGCCGGTGATGGGGACGGCCCCGCCAAGCTGCTTCCCTTCCTGGTTAAGGCCCTTGGGGATGTCGCCCTTGGCCTCGCCCCCATGGCTGAGGCCGAGGCGCGTGTCCTGTCTTCTGCTGCGCTGACGCGGGTCTTCGCCCACGTCTACCTTCGCGATCCCGGCGCCGACCTCGACAGCCTGCTGGAGCCGGTGAGCGGCGAGGGCGCCGCCACCGCTGTCGAAGCCGTGAAGGGGCGCGCGGAGGCACTGCTGGGGAAGTTCCGGGCCTTCAGCACCAGGCCGAAGCAAGGTGCTGCCGGCCCTGCTGCTCCACGAGGTGAAGCCACTCCACGCTGCTCCACCGCCGACAAGTGACTTCGCTATCGTTCCTATTCTTCTTTCGATTCCTACACACGTACGACGCCTTGGGGAGGCATTTAAATTTGCGTTTGGTACTAAGGCGACAGTATGGGTTGTAATATTTGCTTTTAAGTTCCTTGAATTTTATGCTCTTCTTCCCTACTTGCTTGTGTTCTACGCCGGCAGAGCCCGGCCCCGTGCGTGCCTCACCCAGCATTAGCCCTGACCGGAAACCAGGACGGGACCAAAGGAGTGAGGGGCTACGTGACAAGTTAGGCTCCTGAGTCGCGATGCTCAGGAGCCCCCCTTGGCGCACGAACAACAAGTAGGGAAGCGTGATGTAGGCGTATTTTCCGTTCTACGTCTGCAAAGCCCGACCACGCGCGTACCTCACCCAGCATAGCCTTTCGGAACTAAGGAGTGAGGGGCTACGGAGCCAGTTAGGCTCCTGAGTCGCGATGCTCAGGAGTCCCCCTTGACGCGCAAACAGTAGGTGATGAGGTGAGATGTAGGCGGGGCTACCGTTCTACATCTGCAGAGCCCGACTCCGCGCGTACCTCACCCAGCATAGCCTTTCGGAACTAAGGAGTGAGGGGCTACGGAGCCAGTTAGGCTCCTGAGTCGCGATGCTCAGGAGTCCCCCTTGACGCGCAAACAGTAGGTGATGAGGTGAGATGTAGGCGGGGCTACCGTTCTACATCTGCAGAGCCCGACTCCGCGCGTACCTCACCCAGCATAGCCTTTCGGAACTAAGGAGTGAGGGGCTATGGAGCCAGTTAGGCTCAGCGATGCTCAGGAGTCCCCCTTGACGCTCAAACGGCCTTCGTACCTTGGCTCCGCTCGGGGAGAGACGCGCGACGAACCAGGCCCGAGGGGCCTGGCTGGGTGGCGTACGGCTGGGCATGACCCAGTCGTAGCCCCCGTGCCCAGCCCCCTCGCGCGGCGCTCCCGAGGGGAGGCATTGCGATGAGGCCAGCCACTGAGCTCTGGGCTCCCTGAGGTTAACGCGGCCCGGAGGCCACCCTCAGTTGTTTATCACCAGCGCGGAGCATAGCACTTCCGTATGTGTACGGGCATAGCCGCTCCTCGGCAGTGTCGTCAGCCAGCGCGGAGCATGGTGCTTCCACTGGTACGTGGGAGGGGGCTCCCCTCCGGGAGGAGCCCCCGGGGCGTGTACAGCCCCGCCCTGACACGTGGCCGGCACGGTAGGGCTAGGTGAGGTGTATCTGGGCACCCGTGAGCCAGCGCGGGACTCACGAGGCCCTACCTCTAGGCGGGTTGCGCCTGGCACTGGGCCGTATCTTGAGATGTGTCCCTGCAAAATTTGGTTAGATGCCGGCACTCTACGTCCTCGGGTCCCGGCCTTCGAGCTTGTCTCAGCCGTCGCTAGTATGCCAGGTCGCGATGCCGTGGACAAGACCAGAGGGTGAGGGCTGGAGAGCCAGTAAGAGCCCTGAGTCGCGATGCTCAGGCACCCCCCCTTTAACGTGCAAGTATTCGACATAGAGAAGAAGAGGTGCCGCGGACGACATCAAGTAATCAAGCATGCTAGGCGAATGCATAGTTGGAAATAAACGCGGGGAAGATACATGCCGTTGGGCCTAGCCCGAGCGGCTTGGGGATGATGCAGCCCGAGGGGCGCCCCCAGCAGAGCAAGCTAACGACTGAAGAAAATAAAAAGGGATACATGCCACGGGGACGGACCCATGCGTCCTGGGAGTGACGCAACCCTGGGAGGGCGCTCCCAGCTGGGAATGAAACTTGAAAGATGTCACCTGAAGATGTCGTCGGCGAAGTGGCGTTGGTGCAGCAGACTCGGTGGGCTGTGGAAGCCGATCCTCACGAGCCCCCAGGCCCTGGGGCCTCGGGAGGCTTCGGGGGCACTGGTGGCTCCTCGCGAGCTGTCTCCATCTCCGCCAGGGCCGTAGAACGCCTGTCTTCCTGAGCCTCCAAGATGCTCCTCATGAGGCGCCGGTACGCCGCAGCCATGCCCGGCAGGCCGTAAGGCATGCGAACATAACTGTGGGGCGGTCCTCCGCAGCACCCCACCTGGGAGGGCCAGAGGCGCTCCGTCGTGGCGACCTGATTGAGCCCTGGTACATCGACGCAGACGCGCAGCCCACCATCCTCGCCTGGATGTGGAGCCACAGCTGGTGGACGACGGCAACCTCTCATGATCCTTGACTCATGTAGTTCTTGAATGGCCTTGTTAACAAACTCCTGCTGGTCAGACCTTCCTTGCCTGGCTCCCTCTCGAGGGAAACGTGCTTTAAAGCACGCCTCCACATGGTGCCCAAGCGCCTCCCTCGTGACCCTGGCTAGGTCGGTGGCCCTCCAGGTGAGAGCCCCCGAGCCCCGCCTGAGGAGGGCGCCGGGCGTGCTTCCCTATGCGATGGAAGGAGGGTCCCCCTGGGCAGACACGGGCCCTGAAGGGCCTGCCTCCTGAGGGGCTGAGCCTGACGACGTCTTCTTCTTCTTGGGGGTGGTCTCAGGAAGCCTCCTGCTTCCGCGATCTGGGTCTTCAAGCGATGCGGCCTGAAAGGCTCGCTCCAGGGAACACACTGCATCCTTCTCCTCGCAGGGCACCGTGATGACTCCGCCACTTCCTGGCATCTTGAGGACGTTGTAGCCGTGGTGAGTCACAGCCATGAACTTGGCCAGCGCTGGGTACCCGAGGATGGCGTTGTACGGCAGGCGGATGTGGGCGACGTCGAAGTCGATGAGCTCGGTGCGGTAGTTGCTGCGGGCCCCGAAGGTGACAGGGAGGCGTACCTGCCCGATCAGGACTGTGGAACCGTCGGTGACTCTGGAGAAAGGCTTGGTTGGCTGAAGCTGGTCATAGGGCACTTGGAGGTTGTTGAATGTTTCCACGGACAAGACGTTGAGCCCTGCACCACCACCGATGAGGGTCCTGGTGACCAGAACGTTGCTGATGACTGGGGAACAGAGCATTGGGAGGACTCCGGTTGTGGCTGCGCACTTGAGCTGGTCTGCCGAGCTGAACATGATGGCGCACGCCGACCACTTGAGGGGGCGCGTTGCTTCAAGCTTGGGGAGAACTCATTCGCTTCGCGGGCAAACTGCTTGAAGATACGCTGAGAGGCTGGGGCTTGAGCCCCGCCCAGGATGCAGGCGATCGCGCGCGGCTCTTGGAAGCCCCCAGCCCCCTCGTCTTGGTGGCAGTCTTCATTCCTCCTTGGCTGAGGCGGCAGCGGCGGCAGGCCTGGGTTGCCATGAGGGCGATCCTCACGAGGCTGATCCCTCCAGTCCCCCTCGCGAGGCTGGTCCCGCCAGCGGTCCTCACGAGGTTGGTCGCGCCACCCCTGGCGCGGGCAACGATCTTCCCAGCGCCCCGGGTTTCTTCCTCCTCCTCGGCCGTAGCCCCGGTCAGCACGGTCAGGGCGACGGCCGATTCTTCCTTCTCGCACGGCGCGGAGTTCTTGGCATTCATTGGTGTTGTGGGTGTGGAGGTCGTGGTACATGCAGTACCGTTTGCCTCTGGAGGATTCGGGCAGGTCCTTGCCCCGCTTGGTGTCTGGTTCCGCCGCGAGTACGGCAGCCCCCTTGCGCTTCACGTCCTTGGCCTTGGGCTTCTTCTCTTCTAGGTCTACGGCAGGCAGCTCGAGGAGGGAGAGACGTCCCTCCTCAGCCCTGGCGCACTTGGTCGCCAAGTTGAACAGCTCCAGGGAGGTGCAGAGGTCTTCATGCATCGCCAGCTCCTCCTTCATCTTGACGTCGCGCACGCCGTCAGAGAAGGCCGAGATGATGGCCTCCTCGGACACCTTGGGGATCTTGAGGCGCGCACTGTTGAAGCGCTGGATGTACTTTTGCAGGGTCTCCCCAGGCTGCTGCTTGATGCGGCGCATGTCGCTCACGGCGGGAGGCCGGTCGCGGGTACCTTGGAAGTTGGCGATGAAGCGAGTACGCATCTGGTCCCAGGAGGAGATCGTGCCCGGGGCCAGGTTCAGGAGCCAAGTGCGAGCACCTTCCTTGAGCGCCATGGGGAACTAGTTCGCCATGACCTTTTCGTCCCCGTTGGCAGCTTCAATGCCCAGCTCGTAGAGCTGGAGGAACTCTGCGGGATCAGTTGTGCCGTCGTAGTGAGGGGGCAGGTCCGACTTGAACTTGCCAGGCCATGCGACGCTGCGCAGCTCAGTGGTGTAGGCGCGGCAGCCTGCGGTGGCCACGGGAGGCTTCGGTTGAGGGAGAGCTTGGTCTTGCGGGTCCCCTTGCGCTGCCGCTGGGAGCAGCGCGGGGTCTTGGCAAGCCGGAGCTGGGAGCGCCCGGGCAACCTCCTGCGGCCGAGGGACTTCTTTGCAGCTCCGTTCCTGCTGAGCTAGCGCCTGACGGAGCGGGTTCCGCCCAGGGGCCGCGCGCCTTGGAGCCATGGCATCTTCTTGGAGAGGAGGCGGTCGGTACGCCCCCGGAGCTTCATTGCCCACGCGGGGCGGAGTGCGGTGCAGCGGCGCGGACGGCGCTAGAGAGCCCCCTGCGGCGCGAATGAGCTCGGCGACGCGGTCGAGCCACTCCTCGTAGACGTCGTCGACGGGGCGGTAGCGCAGGAGCTCGTTCGCCGCGATGAGCGCGGCTCGAGCCTCCAAGGGTGCGCGGAGCGTGCGGGATGAAGAGCCAGCCGGGGTGAGCGATGGAGTGGCAGTGCGGCCGTCCTGCCGCACGGACGGGTGTTGAGACGATGCTTGCTGCTCGTTCCCCGCCGGGCCGGTGGCGGCGTTGACGGCGGGTGACGGAGAACGACGAGGACGCCCACCAACAGGGGCCGTCTGGGCGACGCGGGAAGCGATGGCGGCCAGGCGCTCGGCATGGGCCTGACGAGCGTCAGACATGGATGCGACGGTCGGAGGAGAGCAGAGCGGTGGAAGACAGATTCCGGCGCACCCCTACCTGGCGCGCCAAAATGTCGGATCACGGGTTCCGGCAGACCCTTAAGGTTCGAACTCTGGGGTGCGCGCGGAGATCGTGCCCTCTACCACTCCGTCTCGCAAGGATCTAAACTACTGAAAGAACGACACAAGAGACACGGGGTTTATACTAGTTTGGGCCACCGTTGTGGTGTAATACCCTACTCTAGTTTGTGGTGGGTGGATTGCCTCTTGGGCTGATGAGGATGAACAGTACAAGGAAGAACAGCCTCGCGAGGGTCTGTTCCTGGCTAGGGGATGAACTGCTGGGGGAGTTCAATCGCCCATCTCTCTCTCTCTCTCTTTCTCTCTCTCTCTCTCTCTCTCTCTCTCTCTCTCTCTCTCTCTCTCTCTCTCTCTCTCTCTCTTTCTATGCTCTCTGCTTGTCCTTGATCCTGAATCAGATTGCCTCTACCCTGGGGGTGGCTAGTCCTATTTATAGGCAAAGGCCCTGGGCCTCTTCCCAAATATTTGAGCGGGAAGGGCGCCAACAATTGGCCAATTCGAAGGGGAACATCCAGTACACTTATCCTGACTAAAGTTGGTCTTCGCCTGCCAAAGGCCCTGTGGTGACGCCGTTCTGGGCTCCATGTTGACCTCCTTCCCACCGTTGGACTGGTCTTGGTCTTGTTGCACCGAAATGGATGCCTTTGCTTGATCCTCTCGCCTGTGCTTGCCCCCTTTGCACCAAAGAGGAAAGGGGAACGCTGCACGGGCTGGCGCCCGCCTCGCACCCTCGATCATCATGGCTTGCGTCATGGGCACCTCGCGAGGTACCCCGCCTTGATCTCTCCGCCTCCTCGCGAGCCAGCCTGAGGAGGCCGTGCCCGAGGATGCGTCGTGTTGTCCGCCTCGCGAGGCTTGGCCCCTCGCGAGGGTCTTGAATCTTGTGTTGAGGAAGATGGGCCGCGCTGGGCCCCCATTTGAGCCACGCCGCAGGCCGCAGGCAGGCAAGTCTGGGGACCCCCGTTCCCAGAACGCCGACAGGCATATTTGACAATTTTGATATGAATTATTGCACAATTTGAATTTCTATGCAAATTGAGATGTTGCTGCTTTTATTAAAACGCAAACTTGACAATTGTTAAACAGACTCTCGGACATTACAGTAACCAACCATGGTAAAAACCACAATATAAAATTAGACATGTGACTAAGTATCACGGCATCCTGGCACCGCCACCCTGACGGTGTACCTGACCAGGGCATCAAGTTCATCAAGTGTGTTTTCTATAGACGCAGTTTTCTATTCGTTCGCATTCTTAACGACTTCCTGCTGCTCTTGGAGGCCATTGTTGATAGATTGAATACGGTTGTACTGGACAAACACCCCCAAGTTCAGGTCCTCAATGTCATCTTGTTGCTCTGGAGGGCATTCTTGACATTTTCAAGTACTTTTTGTTGCTCTAGAATGGTATTGTTGGCAGACTCAAGTTGACGGTGTGCATCTGGCATGAGACCCTTTCATAGCTTCCGCGTTCATGTTGCTACTATGCCAGGGCCTTCTTGACAACTTGAAGTTCTAACTGCTGCCATGCCAGGGCCTTCTTCATAGCATCTAGTTCATCATTCTGGTCTGTCATGCCGTGCTCGAGTGCTACTAGTTCTTCCTGCTGCAGTGCTAGTGGATTGATGATTGGTTCAAATTGTTGCTTCTCGGGCAAATGACCCGCAGTCAGGCCATCATTTGAGTGTCCTAACTTTCCGTACAGAAAAAATACATGCAGGCTACATCATATGGGAGAATTCTAGAATTTATAGATGCACCTGCCACAATATATAGTTACATGGCTGAACAAAGGTGAAAAGTAAGGAATTCTTTACACAAAAGAGTTGGCCTACTCACCAGGGGAACCCGCTTTCTATTTCATTTGCTTGAGCTGGGTAACACATATGCATCCAGAGACATGAGTTGTTTGAACTCTTGAAGCAACACATGTAGACCCTTAGTCACCGAGCCCAGTTGATGACGACAATATTGCTGCCATAATATACTTAAGGACATAAGATTGTAGTGCACAATTTACATCCTGTGACACATGACATAGAAAGTAGGCATATTCTAACCATAGATGACGAATTTCTTATAACACTTTACCTATGCATCTTTACTACTGGCCGGATGTGCACCTTTTTGTTCACTATCACTGCCACATTCATTCAGTTCTTCATGGTGTGTACATCTAAGGGAAGGACCATGTGCTCGTAGATCTGATAAAGATGGGTAATCTTTCATACGATGACAATAGTAAGCTAGTAACTCGAGAAGCTTCTCCTCTCGATACAGATTCTTCTTCTTCATCCGATTCGTATGCTTGTCCTTCTTCGTTGTTGACATGTCAACACCTGCTGCGTAACGATGATCAGTAGTTGACAGTACGTGCAAAATGAGGCGACGATAATTTCAAATATTGATGCCAAAATGAGTGAAGACGTGCTTAATTACTATTAGATCAAGGTAATGAAGTACCAATAAGAACCCTAGCTGGATTCAGCAACAGTCTTAACCCGATTAAGAACCCTTAATTTCATATATTCTAAGCACACCAACAACATTCATATGGGACATGACTGTTGAATAAATAAGTGGTGGTATTTGGTGAGTTTCAGCATGTACATGTTCTATGGTCCAGGAAATGAACTACAAATTGGCATATTGTCAACATGAATTAGTTGAGACCAAAAGCATCTTGAGAAACCATACCGACTTAATCAGAAGAAGATATACTCATACACTACATCAACGATTTGCTAATAAATGAATCGTAGATAGAATGACATGCAATGTTTACCCGGGTTCAATAAGAACCCTAATCGTAAACCCGAATAAGAACCCAAAGTTTTTAGTCCATCCAATTGATCCTTACTACTTGTCGGTCCAACGGATGTATCTCGATG